>CXYZ01005797.1:1290562-1438426 GCA_900006705.1 Sonneratia caseolaris
CTTGGTGGGGGTGGGGGTGGTGGGGTGGCAGGGGGAGCGTTGAGTGGTCCATTCTTCTTTCTTTTCATGAATTAAAGCAACCTCTAACTGGAATTACGTGCAACTGATTACACCGCTCTGTATATTTTGAAGGATGTGAGAATTCGAGATGCGCTTGGGCACTTTCAAAAGGACTTTGAAGGAGGTGTCTCAGCTGAAAATCTTGGTAAATTAACATGTCAAATTCCTATGGATGTATAATAAGTGGCTTATTTTACTTAAAAAAGGAAGGGCGGAGTAAGTGACGAATTGCTTCTTTCTTTGGAATAATTTATTTTTGTAGGAGCTAAATTTGGTGGATATGGTTCATTTTTACCTGCCTGTCCTAGATCTCCTGTTTGGTCACAGTCAAGATCTTCACTGGTTCCTTCACCCTTAGAGGTATTGTTGTTTTTTCTTAATTCAGTTTTGGGCTTATCTTTTGGAGATTTCAGTTTTTCTTGACTGTTTTTCAGTTGTTCTAGATTTATTTTGTCCTAGTAATTGAATATCAGAGTATCACAATTAATATTAACGAAAGTTTTGACTTTAAGGCATAATGGTCTGTTATAAATTAGGGTCCCCATAACAGTGGTGTGGCTGCAGTGGCTGTCTCCAAGTCACAGAGACACAGACCAGTTCAGAGTTCTGGTGGTGTGGCATCACAGAGGAAAGAACGATCCTTTGGTTCTTCTAAGCAGGAGAAGTGTATGCCATCACTTCGAACTGTTGAGGACGAGAATAGCCATGAGTCTGTGAACAGAAAGTCATCCTCCAGTATCCATGATCAGAAGATGCTGAAAGTTAGGATAAAACTAGGCTCTTCTGACAACCTATCAGTACAAAAGAAAGCTGCAATATATAGTGGTCTTGGGCTTGATGCTTCGCCATCTTCTTCATTGGATGAGAACCCCTCTGAGAGTGAAGGGATGTCCTGTGGTCCCATAGTGATTGGTTTAGAGTCTCCCACGAGGATTATTCAGGTGAATGATATTACATTGTGGGTTTGTCTGGTTTGTGGAACTGTCCTTGTTTTTATTTTGCTTTTCTTGGAAACAAAGAGTATGATATATCAGTTCAGTATATAGTCCTTTAGGTTTTTAAGATGATCTTACAATTTCCTGTCTTTATTGTCTTGAAAAAATATTTTGGAGAAAATAAGAATGTCAAAGTGCTTTTTTTTTTACAGTGAAAATAAATAAGTTTGAGATTGTTCTCTATTTATTCGAAAAAGGAGACTGCTCTGTACTTCTCTTTCCCTGTTCTTGGAGGATAGAATGATTATACTTAGTACTTACTTGGATCTTCCCTTGGGGCAGATAATGACTTCATGCCCGCTGAATGGAGATCAGGTGTTGTCGCCCCTTCCTGATGATCTTGTTCACTTTACTGAGAAGAAGCAGCCATTAGAGGCACCAAAAGATGAAAAGTTGCTCGATGAGAAGATAACAGAGTTGGTGGGAAAAAAATATGAACACATGGAGTCGAAAGGCAGCAATAGAAAGAACTCCAGGAAGAAAGAACTGGATGTTGATTCCCTTGCCTGTGCAGCTATAGTCCGCAATGTTGCCCATCGACAAAAAGAATATTTGAACCATTCTTCTGGGAAAGTTTCAGAAGATGAAAGAGTACCTATTGAATCAAAAGCCCATTTCCTTGTCACTAGAGAAAAGAATACTTCAAGTACTGAAGGGGCCTCCTCAAGGGGGAATAAGAAGATGAAAGTTAGTCAAAATGAAGAAATTCAACCTGCAGAACCTGTGAAAGAGAGCTTGAGCGGTTCTTCTTGTAAGAAGAGCGTCAGAGAAGATATTTCAAGCACTGTGAGCAAAAATGGTAAAATGAAATCTAGAAAGATGCTGGGAAAAGGCAAGGATATATACAGAGATTTCTTTGGGGAAATTGAGCAAGAAGAAGAAAACCTAGTTGGAACACTGGAACTAGACATGGGAAATGGAAAGCCCTCTGGTTCAGTTGAAAGTGACACCAAGTTGAAGGAGATTGTGGGTGATAAGATAACCACAAAGGTATCGACATCAGAAGTGCATGTAAATGCTGCTCCTCATGTTGTTCCTCCTGCTTCTGTGGCACCTGTTTTGATTAAAGATAACTGGGTCTGTTGTGACAAGTGTGAGAAATGGCGACTTCTGCCTGTTGGTAAAGACCCTAAGAACCTGCCCAAAAAGTGGCTTTGCAGCATGCTTGATTGGCTGTAAGTTTCTCTAGTCCTGTTGTTTTATTTGACAAGGATGTTTAGATATATCTTCAACTTAAATTGATCGACATGACTATTGGAAGCAGGAAATGTAATCCTTTGATAGAACATGGTATCTCTATCTGCTTATTTACAATTGTGGAAGGACATGATTGTAATGTTTATCTTGTACCAAAGTAGATGTTATGATTGGGCTGTGATTGAATGCAAAATAAACTTTAATTAAAAAAATCACTAGCTTGAATGAAGATGCACAATGGGAAATTCACCTACTGATGATATATAAGATTTGGCATCATCATCTGGTCAAGTAACCCAACTCATCTTGTGCTGTACATGCATATTTTTACTTGTGGTCTAACTAATTGCTTTTCCAATACTATAGGCCTGGGAAGAATCGTTGCAGTGTCAGTGAGAATGAGACAAATACTGTTTTATCGCAATCCTATCCCCATGCTCCAACTTCACATGCCACAGCGGATAACCTTGATGAGAACCGATTAACTTGTGTTCCTGAGGTTGGTGGAAAGAAGAAACACAGCACGAAACAAGCAACTTATCCGAATGTTGCAGGTGGCCCCACCAATTCTGAGCATGCCAACGAGTCCAAGCAGAGATCTTATGAATGCCACTCTGATGGAGGTAATGAAGATCAATGACCTCCTGTCGGAATTATTATTTTATGTGGTAATAATTTTGATTTACGTGTAGGTGATGCGGATACCTTGAGAGTGTCAAAGAAATGGAGGAATGGAGATGTTCAACCTGTGGATGAAGATCAGGGATCTTCTGGCAGGAATGCGAGCAGGAAGCTTGGGAAGGATGAGATTTCAAATGATCAGGCGTGTATATCAAAGCCTGCTTATGATTTTCCAATAAAGCAACGGAGTAAATCCCTGGAAAAAGGTTATCACAATTCCAGGAAGTCTCTCTTGAAGAAGAGGAATCACAGCCGAGGCAGCGGGGTGCCTGACAAAGACAATGATGAACATAGTAACGGAAAGAAAGCAAGAGTGTGCAAGAATGACCGAAAGGAGTCCATTGGAAAATGTGGCTCAGATGATACAATGAAGTCTACAAGGAATGGCGCTGATGATCTGCGACCTTCTGTGGGCCCAACTTCTATTTCATATAAGACCAATAAACATAATGGCAGCTTCCCAGAAGTGAAGGGCTCTCCTGCCGAATCAGTTTCTTCCTCACCCATGAGGAGTTCGAAGTCTGATGTACTTGCTTCACTAGTGAGAAATGTCATAGTTGGTGATAAGGATAGGAATCGAGATTCCAAATGTGAAGTGAAGGCTGATAAGAGAGGGGCTTCTGATAGTGAAGTGAAACCTCTCAACAGTGAGAGGAAGAGAATAGAGGACCATGAATATGGTGGAAAGAAGGATTTAGTGACAAAAACTTGCGGTAATGATGAGAAATCTGTAAGAAAGGGTTCATCTAGCAGAGCTGGTCAAAATGTGGATGAGATCCGAATGAAGAAATCAAAAGCATTGCCTCCCTCCGGAGAAAGCCTGACAGAGACCCCTCATGTTTCCGAGAAGCTGGCTTCTGGCCCCTCTAAATTAAACAAGGCATCAAAACCATCAGAAGTGGTCCTTCCAGTGAATGGAGCGAAACATCCCAGCGATGGAAGAGATTCCTTCGCTCAAGGTGCTGCCAATGCAATCAAAGAGGCGAAAGACTTGAAGCACATGGCTGATCGTGTTAAGATCATTATTTTACCTTATTTTCTTTTACATTCACTTCTTTCCCATATGTGCAGTGCAGCTATCATTGCTGGCCTGTTTCTCATTATAACAAATCATTTGCAGACATCGGGATCAAACCTCGAACAGACTGGCCTCTATTTCCAGGCTGCTCTCAAGTTTCTTCATGGGGCTTCCTTACTAGAATCAAGCTTCAATACTAGTTTGAAATGTACAGAGAAGATTCAATCAGTGCAAACATATAGCAGCACTGCAAAGCTCTTCGAGTGAGTACATTCATATATTAGTAATTGTTAGCAATTGGAAAAAATTGTTGCTTAGTTGCTTATTTTGTGTATGAAAAATTAATAGGTTTTGTGCCCACGAGTACGAGAAATCCAAAGACATGGCCTCTGCTGCCTTGGGCTACAAGTGCATGGAAGTAGCATTCATGAAAGTAGTCTACTCATCTCAAAACACTGCAAACAGAGATCGCCAAGAGTTGCAGACTGCTCTTAAATTGGTTCCTCCTGGTAATTAGATCACTCTAATGATCTGGAGGTTGTTTTCTTGTAGTACATGCTTAGGCCCTGCTTGCTTATGGAAAAGTTTCAGTATGTTTGTCAAATTTTCAGGTAGGTGGAATAATATCCTTACCAACCCAACAATGACAATGAAAGCTTTCCACAGAACTGGAATTTTGACCTTTTAATCTAGTTTTTTCCCTAGTTTGCAGTTTCTGCTCCTGTTGAACTAATGGGTCAAGATTCTCCTGTTTTGCATATTTTCTTTTTATAGTAACCGAATGTAACATGTTAGGTTATGAGAAGTATTCTAAGGGATAATCAGGTTAGTTTTTATTTCTCATAGTTTCACAATAAAAAATTGAGGAAATTCCTTTCAGGTGTTGCTGATATTTTCTCTCCAAAACACCTTTATCCTTGTTTATCAATTGTTAGTCTGATCTTGATTGAAATAGAAATATATAGCCCTCTGTCAATGCTGAGAATTATAAAGCCCCACGATTTTAGCTATAACTTTGACTTGTGAGTAATTGGATTCTTTCATAAATGTACCAAAACATTCATATGGTATAGCTGTGTAGTTCCTGTGCTCTGCTCATTTTTATGGTTATTCAGGTGAGTCTCCTTCATCCTCAGCATCGGATGTAGATCATGTGAACAACATTGCAGCTGTGAACAACAAAACTACTTTTCCCAAGGATGAGACCCACCCACAAGTTGCTGGAAATCACATCATAACTGCACGAAACAGACCAAACCTTGAGCGATTGCTCAATTTCGTAAGTAAACTTTTACACTGCAGCAATTTTATCTGGGGAGGTTGGTGATGGGGGTGCAGGTTGGTAGAAAACTAGTGAATATATACCCTCTTCCTCTCAATAAAAACCTCTTTTCGTTAAAAAATGAAAGAACTGTCTGCTTTCCTTATTTTCGATATGGTTCAAAACAGTCTTTTTTAAGTTTGCTGATGTCTTAGTCCACTTGGCTTTTATTTTATGTATTAGTGGGCATGTCTATTTTTGTTTTCTATAGAGTTGGAGCACTACTGTAGTCTCCTGATACATTTTTCCCACTCTCCTTTATCTATTTTTAAATATCAATTGATTTATCCGAAAAAAATTAACTTACAAGATTTGCTTCATCCATTTGTCTGATTCGCCTACTAGTATAAGTTACAACAAACAGTTACTACATTGTTTGCAGATAATTTACATTTGGACACCTTTCATTTGTCTTATAGGCCATAATAGTTAGGTCACATTCAAAGGCAGAAAAAGAAAAAAGCAATAAAGAAAAACAAAACTAGTGAAGTATCTTGATTGTCGGCTTTTCCTTTTACAGGCACAGGATGTAAACAGTGCGATGGACGCTTCTAGAAGGTCAACGGCTGCGTTTAATGCTGCATGTTCAGAATCTGGGGATGCCCAACACAAGGAAGTCATGTCTTCCGTTAAACAGGCCATCGATTTCCACTTCCAAGATATAGATGGCCTGCTCCAGTTGGTTCGTATAGCAACAGAGGCCATAAGCCGGTGAAGTCGTGGGCATGTATTCTAAATCATGAAGCTCTTCTGGGTTCTGTTAAACCCGGTAAGGAGGGAAAGGAGGTTGATCCCAATTTCCTTTGTGCTAACTATTTACTTATTTCAAAAGGTTAGCTATCTTGGGCTTCAAATACCAGTTTTCTTTATACATTGCATAAAAAGAGTTTGTTCATTCTTGTACTCATCAAACTTGCTGGTTTCTTCTGCAGTGTAAATAAGCATGATAAGCTTTTCCCACTTTCAGCTGAGGCCCTGAAAGACAATGCATGCTGATGAAGTTCCGAGAGTCACCTTGTGGTGCCAGTGTCGGAAAATTTCAGGTACTAATTGATGTTCTTGTACAGGCTTCTACATTGAGAGCTGAAATTAATTCCTTTTTCATGGGTTATTGACATATATCCAATGAAGAAATTGCGATAGTAATATGTGCATCATAGGGTTATGAACTCTTGCTTAGCAGGAGCTTGTAAACGTAACTCAGTGATGTGATCTCCTTCTTCCTGTTAGTCCTGGAAAACTCTTTGATGCCTCTGCGTAGAGAGAAGCTAATGCCAATTTACCTGGTTTCAGGGCAAGAAGTGGGCGAGGTGAAGGTGGTGAGACGGCCCTCTGAGGACAGTTCTGTCGACAATTGTTGGCCCACAAACCCGTGTACTTCCCGCAGATTTTGCATTCACTGCCAATAATAAGACATCAAATGCCACCAGTTTGTTAATATCTGACAAATTTTTCGGGGTGATACATAAGTTGTATAGCACAGCAACTTTAGCGACGATGAAAGCTCCCTCTTGATAAAAATTGTGAATATGATGTAACAAGGGAGAATTTTCCTGCTGAGTTAATAGGGAATCCCCGTCTAGAGTACTTCCTTTAGGACCATTGTCTCCCTGAGTTGGTTGATTTGTAAAATTAAAGCTGTCAATGCTCAATGCTGAATAAAATTGTTCGTTCTTGCAAGCCTTTTACACGTTTACCAGTGCGAGAAAGTAATTTTTGTTGGGTCGGATCAGTTCTCTCTTTCATTTATCCCTGGTCCGTATCTCAATTACTAAGCGAGTGAAGGGTCGATGCTCTGTGTTGACTTCGAGATCTCGACTGTGATTTGGCGTTACGAGATTGCAATGCATGTACATTTCCAAGGAACTATTTCACCTGTCCAAGACAATTAAGAGGTGGTGGTCGCTGTAATCTGACATCTCCATGCCATAGTTTTCACTCGAGCCTTACACTCCTTTTAAACGAACAATTCTTGAA
This sequence comes from Sonneratia caseolaris, assembly GCA_900006705.1. NCBI lineage: Eukaryota > Viridiplantae > Streptophyta > Magnoliopsida > Myrtales > Lythraceae > Sonneratia > Sonneratia caseolaris. Next base: position 1,297,812 of record CXYZ01005797.1, read on the forward strand.
CAAGACCGCACCCCGGTAGCTAATCGAACACCCTCATGGATCTACCATGCAGACAATCACCTATGATATATATTGCTCAGTATATTATGTCCTTTGCCCCGATTTTTTGGCACACCCTGCCTGTGGATTAAACAAAAAGGTTTCAGTGGGTTTACTGGCTTCAAATGCCATGTCACCCAACTCCAACGGCGTTAGAGGACTACATCGGCCAAGATCCAAAAGTAAAGGTACTGAAATCGGATAAGACCATTGTACAGGGATCAAGAAAGGAAAATTAACAAATAAGAGGACCTGGCGTTTTTCTCAATTCTACCGTCTAAAATTTCTGCTGGTTGTGTTCTTCCTTCGGCTTCTATTGCTGGCAGAGATTCAGCTTGCATGATTGATCCTCTGAAGCACAGGTTGTAGAGAAAACCCTCTGAGAGGATCAGCTGTACCCCTCTGCTCGAGCAACAGAAGAAGGAATTCCTGTTCCTATCCCTTCGATATGGGATTCAGATTCCACAATCTCAATCCCCTCTACAAATCCTTCGTCTGTAAAATCCATTCCTACTCCTCCAGGAGCACCGGAAGCCAGAGGAACATCCTGATCTCGCCCCTTGTCAGCCTCCATCTCCGCGACCCATCTACTGTTCTTACCGAGAACACAAATTTCTACGCTGTCCCAAGGCGGTGGCACTTGGGCCACTCTCACTCCCACGACCACCATGACCACCTTCACCTGTCCGGCAAAGAGGGGGAGAACATTTTCCGGCTGGGACTCGCAGCTGACGTCTGCCTATCTACAGGAAAGGCCGTTGCCGGTTACTTGTCCGGCAGCACCGCTATCATCGCCGATGCTGCCCATTCAGCCTCCGATGTGGTACTCACATATTTTATATTTTCAATACCCTTCCTGTCGCTGTTTTGTCGCTTGAATAGCGATTGAAGATTTAATTTTGTCTGGTGAAGAGAGAGAATAATGAATTTTGATCTTCTATTCTACAAGTTTAGTTATGGAGAAGTTTTTACTACTGTTTTGAATTAATCTGGGAATGATGCTGTTGATGTCTGGGAATGCTGAATAGGAAAACCCAAACTAGAGATGGAAATTTGCCGCCCTGTTTCTTGTACATTAAGTTTGTCAAGAATTTAAGTAATTTAGTCATGAAATAAGCGGGGTAGAAATATTATGAATTGCCAGTCTACTACCTATCATAAGGAAGTTCCTTTGGAGAGGGACTTTTTACACCTTATTCTTTTGATGCATTACCAGATGTTGACCCTCTTCTTCCATTACTGGATAATCAGAAGGTATATGTCTACCGTCAGAATCTTTTTCATGTGGGCTAACATGTAGTATATCGCTAGAAGGTATAATGGGAGACAGGCTTCTCATATCGTAAAATATTTGAAAGTGGGTTGACAATGACAGTATGGAAATTCACAAAAACGAGAAATATTTTACTAGCGACAAGTTTTTGTGCGTATTTAAGTCTTTGTGTTATGTCTATCTCAGTAGGAGCCAATTCAAATTATCTATCCTTTACCAAAGTAGATAATGTTTGCAGTGTTGTTTTATAGATATCTTGCTCTGCTCTTAATCTCTCCAATCTTTGAATTTCCTGACTACAGTTTCTTTTCTTTTCTTTTCTTTTAATGCTTTTTTGGGGCTGAATTTCACTGCAGGTTCTTAGTGGCATTGCTTTGTGGTCATTTAGAGCTGCAAAAGTTCCTAAAGACAAAGAGCATCCATATGGTCATTCCATTTACCTACATGTTTCTCCATCATATAAATATGAAGTAGAATTGAATTATGTGCTTTTTTGCCGGTATATTTTGTGATAAGTATTTAAATTGAGAATTTTTTATGTCCATCTTGAATGATATCAATATGATGCTGAATAACAAGCTTGCAGAAGAAGGTATTGCTCCTTCTGATGCATTTGTAGAAATTGTTTGATAGGATGTATAAGAACATCAAAATCTTTCTTTGTGTGTAGGGCACGGCAAATTCGAGACTCTAGGAGCTCTAGGAATATCTTGTATGCTCTTGGCTACAGCTGGTGGTATTGCATGGCATGCCCTTGATCTTTTAGTTGTATGATGTCCTGTCCTACTCAGTCTCTTTCACAAAAGGCATCCTCATTTGGAAGAATACGATCAATTTTTAGTTGCTACTAAGGATTGTCTCTTCTTTTTCCTTCTCTCCTCTCCATTCTTTTGGTTGCAGGGGGTGCTGTCTTCATCATATGAAGTCATAAATCAATCTGTGACACATGACCACATGCATGGTCATAGTCATGGAGGTCATCACCATGGAGTTGACATGGATCACCCCATCCTAGCCTTGAGCATGACTGTTATCTCGATATCGGCCAAAGAAGGGTATGAAAAGAAAGTTCGTCAGTCTTTAAATGAAAATTTTCCTTTTAATTCCTTTTGATCTCCTCTTGTAACAAAAGAGGCTCTTTCAAAGACCCTAGTGGCCAACAATAATGATGCTTACAGTGTGGTTTGTAGATTTAGTTGAACTAATGAAAATTTGATGCAATATCAACCATGTAAAAGTCTGGTAATTTGGCTTTACATACTTAACCCACATCTCTGCTTTGTTACTAGACTCTACTGGATAACGAAAAGAGCTGGGGAGAGACGAGGAAGTGGACTGATGAAAGCAAACGCATGGCATCATCGTGCAGATGCTGTTTCATCATTCGTCGCTCTCATTGGGGTAGGTAAGGAACTTGTTAATTGGATCAGATCCGACTTAGGCCCCCTAAATGACCAGGAACCCTCCTGTAAAATGTTGGGATATCTGGCATCAGAATTCCAGACTACCTTTAGCATGCTAGATAGAAGATTCTGTTTTAGCAAATCTGTCTGCTCCGAAGTTTTAGGATGTTATTAGGAGCAATGAGGCAGTTCTTTCATGACACAGTATCCAACTCTTATCAAATGCACTTGCGCTGACACTTTACAAATAACGGAAATGGCAGCTGAATGTTCTGGGATCTGCATATGAGCTGTTGTTATTATAAATTGAACTCTTTCTCTTGCTCAATACCATTATTATATGTTGGTCAATTTTGTTAACATGACAATGACTGACTGAGGTTCAATAATTAACCTCAGGTGGATCTATCCTTGGAGTAAAATTTCTGGATCCACTTGCTGGACTTGTTGTCTCAGGCATGATCTTAAAAGCAGGTCTTGAAACAGGTTACCAGAGGTATAGTCTCTGCTTGCTTAAACACATCACCCTCTTATATCTCTTATCCCAGTTCTTCCTTCCTTACAAATTTTGTATGCGTTGCCCCCAAGTGTTCCATCATGATATCCAAAAAAAATTCTTCTAAGACAGAAGTTTTACCTCATGGATTTTCACTTAACCATTTCATTTCCAAATTCCCTTTACCAGTGTGTTGGAGCTGGTGGATGCTGCAATACCATCCGAACATCTGGATCCAGTAAGAGAAACCATTCTTCTAGTCGACGGAGTTAAGGTGAAAATTTTCTCATCTTCTTAACATGCCACTTTTCAATCTCTATAGCCTGACTGACTGCGTGATGATTTACTTTCATTTTAGATCAATCCAACTTCAAATATTTTTTTATCATCATTATCAATTTTAACCTCCTTTGCATTATTTTTGCATGAAGTTTTGGTCTTATAAATTGCAATTCGATGCCTTTATGGTTTTCATCCAGTGAACGGTCCTAGTCGAAGTGGTACATAGTCATATTGCTTGAGTTGAACCTATCCCATCCAAATGATTGGGTTATTTTAGCTAAAATGTCATTGAACCAATGAGTCAGCAGGTGGAACAGCAATGAACGCATTTTCGAAGTGTGAGAGATGCCAATAGAACCTTACTGAAACTGGAGATAATACATGTACTTTTGAGTATCTTCTTAAATTGGACATTTTCGCGTCACATGCTGATAGAATATATACATTTTGGCATTTCGAACTTTCTTCTAGGGATGCCATCACCTGAGGGGAAGGAGGGCAGGTTCTTCTCTCTACCTCGATGTACATATTGAGGTAATTTCTTTTATACTTTACAGCGACTCTCTGGATTTTCGGCTTTGTTTGCACAACCTGTTTCTTTTTCTTTTTCTTTTTTTTAATTATTAAGGGACAGTTGCTGTTCTTCCAAATGACAGGTTGACCCTTTCTTGAGTGTTAGTGCAGCCCATGGAATCGGTGAGACTGTGCGCCACAGAATACACAAGCACCATCCTCAAGTGACCGAAGTCTTCATACACATTGGTACCCCTTCTGTAGAACAACGGATGAAATGTTTCTCTAACAAGTGATAGATAACTTCCATCTTTGCATTTTCAATTGTTGTTCTGCCGCTCCAGATCCTTCGACTACACAATTTTCTTCAAGCACAGAGGATCAGCGAGAAATCTTGCAGGATGGTGCCAGCCACAATAGAAATACTAACCTTAATCACAGGGAGATAGAAGCTCTAATATGGAGCTTGCTACCCTCAAAGTTCTCGGAGGTAACTTGTTTATTAGTTGTAAGCTGAGTTCTGATGCTTGTTCAACTGCTTAAAGATCTTGAGAATTCAAGCATAATATGAATGCGCAGTTACGTCTAAACGTGTTGTATAAAGCTGAGAGCTTTACAAATCCTGCCCTATCTTGCACCAGGAAATGGCGGTGCAGAGGATCACACAGCATTTGCTGCCGGGGAAGACACTCCTCGAAATCGAGGTCTCCATGCACCCCAACATGCTAATAAGGTAATCAATGTGAGGAAAGATGAATCCCATCAATCTCGTGATTGTGTTCATCTTCTTGCTGAGGTAATTAGTTGACGATTTACTTCTATCTTCTGCTTCCTTGTCTTAGGGATGCAATGGAAGTGGCCAAAGAAGCTGAGCAGGAATTCTTGAGGGCACTCCCGGGCAATTTTCAGGTCAGCTTTCAGCTACGACTTGGGCAACATCCGATCCTGCAAACTCAGGAACGAGCTGTAGAGCAATGGCAGAAATAGGGTCGACCCTGTCATTCGAATTTTTTAGTGCAATTACAGCTATAAAGCCAATTTACCTTGAGAGTATCAGGCCTTAAATGGAGCCTGAAGTTACATCATTTATACCAAATTTTCACTAGGGGTGAAAACTACTATGTACCTTGTTGTCTTAGCGCTAATGATTAGCCCGTTGGAGTGGGGAAACACACCAGATCCTGTTCTGAGGAAATCCTGAGAATAGCGGGCATTAGAATAATACAACGCTAATGTTGTAAGACTTGTACATCCACATCTCCCACTATTTGGAACGGTAGTTTAACACCATGACCAATATCAAGTTTGCCCTTCATGATACATATCGTGAAGGCATTAGTTCAGAAGACTTTCATTTAAGATGGATTCCCAAAAAAAAAAGGAAAATGATAAATTCTTTCTGAATTGATTGATTTTGTGCGCAACATGCACCGAGAAACAACATTAAGAATCCTTGGCAGAATAGAAAATTAGAAAATGTTTTCAAGTAAATAAGGATTTTTTCAGAAAATGTTAGCCATCGATCAGATAATTGTAGTATGGCGTTATGGAGTCGACACGGATAAGTTTCCGAGTAGGTTATCATCACGCCAATGGCGGCCCTGCAATATCTTATTCCATGCAAATCCGGAGTCGGTCGGATATCTGTGAACCAAAGGAAAAAGTGCGGAAAAATGACATTCCGAAGACGGAGGAGGAAGAAATCGATGAGGAGAAGAGGAGATTGAGCGCTCAGAAGGATCCATTGGTTTGCTTCCAATCACTGAGAGGAATACGATTTCCCTCAGAAAATAGGTAGTTTCTAAACATCACCGCGCTCATTCCCCCCATTCCTTCAAGCATTCAAACTTAACAATCGAAGAAAGATCGAGAGAAAATGAGAATAGTGGTAGTGAGAGAGACAGAGGGAGGGAGAGATGCTTCTTATGAGATGAGAATGAGCGGAGGTTTTCTTCTTCTATATATATATAGCTCGGCACTGTCGAGGAAAATGAGCTCTAGGGTTAGGGTTTTGCCGTCAACTATGGGGTGTTGTTTGGAGGCGGTGAGGGGCGGGCGGTGTGAAGGAAGGGGAACTGGGCCGGGCCTCTTTATTAGATTTACCTCGAGATGGGCCTTTGGAGCCCATGTTGAAATGGGCCTTATCCTGGCGCATCTGACATCTCATTCAAGTCTTATATATAATAAAATTTACGTTGTTAAAAAAAATATATATTCTTAGTTAGCCAACATGGTTCCAATATCAACTAATCATAACTTAACAGACTTGTAGAATTACATGTGCTGCATATCAAACTTGGATTAATTGGAATTCATTCGCGAGAAATGGACAGATGTTCTCGTACTTCTATAACATGTCTGATCTCTCTTTACCTATGCATCTTGCCCTCAGTGAAAACACACCCTCTTGTATAACTTCTATAGAAAAATCCAAATTTAGCCTCGTGGACTGAGGATGGCCGTAGGTTTCTCCGAACATGGGTGGATGCGAAGTGGTCTTGTCGGTCGGGTCATGGGACGGGTTTAGGGGTTAAAAGGTCAAAAAGCCTACACTTGCAGGGTTTGCCAAACCGTGGGAACTTTGTCCCAAGTCCTATCGTAGATCCACTAATCTATAAATTATTAGTCTATACTGAACCGGATGATTAACTGATACTAATCTAATAATAATGAAACAGAAAATAATAATATAACTGAAAAGAACAGTCTTTTCTGTATACTTTCCACGGTTCCGCTGCTATCGGGGCTTTGTGCTATCGTGGGCTTTTATGCAATCGATCGGATCGTACAGTCATCGAAAGGTTCTCGGAGACCCACCAAGCAGGAAAGCCAGGAACTTTGCGGAAAATGGATCCCTATTTTAAGAGTACATAATCACATGAATAAGCTCGTACTAATTAGCCCATCAATCTATAATCCAATTCGGAGGTATGTGGGGGAGGAATTGAAATGGAATAATATCGAGTCGGGGAGGAGCGGGTACCCTCTTGATTCAAAGGCTGCACCTATTCTATGGGATAGGGATAGAGAAACAGGAAGAAAAAAAAACATTGAGAAACTAGTTGGGAGTTTTAGAATTTTATACCGACAAAGTTAGAAAAGTTGCCTCGTGTGCGTTGAGAGTGGAATTTTACGGCGAATAATATAAAAGATCTTTAAAATATAATCAATATAATCAATACTATTAATTAAAGTTAAAAATGTGAAATTAATATGAGTAGGTTGCTTATAATCTTAGTGGAAATTTAACATTTGCAATGAAGCTATGCTTTGGACCATGTGAGAGAATTCGTCTAGATCAAATCCGACAGCAGAAAAAAGCTTCATGTATGTCAGGAGACATTTCTTTCTCCTACCGGCAAAAAATTGTAACAAAAAAATGGGGGAAGAAGAAGAAGAAGAAGAAGAGTGAATGCGTGAATGATTGATTAGGGTGCAGTGTGAGTCACGAACGCATGCATGGCATAATACAACAAGAATAATTGCAGGAACAAAAGTGCTCCAATCTTTGGATCTTGAAAAATCTGCAGAATCCACGAGGGGAGATGCCTGCCCCCCTTGAAGAGCATTGCCAGAGGACATCCACCCACGAATTCTTTGTCATCATCGGCTGTCAGATACTCCCCACCATCTCTTGCTCAATCGTGTCCCTTCTCTGAAAGCCCATGTGGTTCACTTTTTACGACAATTATTGACCCCTCTCCTCCTCTTTTTCCTTCTGGCCCTCTCCCTCCTCACATCGAAGATCGAGTCCATCCATTGCTATGGTGGAATGGATCGGACATGATGGTATTCCGTTACACGGCACTGTAATTCATGCATTCCGTTTCACCTTGTTTCATCTCAGTCTGTCGGCCGTAGCAAATGAACCATTGGGACGACTACCTTCTTGACTGTAGGGCACTTCTCCTGATTAATTGACTACTTTCTTTTTTATTATTGTTTTGCATCGTGTAACGCGTACTGTCTGTCCTAGTTACATAGCATTAGTATTATTCTTTTCTATTTCACGATTAGGTACAGAAAAGTTGCACCTAAGAAATTGTCCTTAACAGTAGACATGTTTCACTCCGAGCTCATCAAGTCAATCAATACTCCTTATTAGATCGATTAATTTCAGGTTAGCTTAGCTGTGCAGCCCCATCCGTGATCCATATGACTAATAAGTATGCTTCCTTCTTATTCTTCAAGCATTACCATGTGGCACCTTTTCCTGGCTGAGAAATGGATCTATGAGTTTATTAGAATGGGACATACATATATATATATATATATATAGGAGAAATAACACAAGCATAAGAAATGGAGTTTAGTATAATGATACTATATGTAATCATCATCGACAACCATGTAAATTTTCATCAAATATCAAAACAATCCACTATCAAAAGTTTTGATTCTGTGTTCAGCACATATACAATCCAAACATAAGATTGATCCAAGATTTTGGAATGTCAAGAAACCCGAAACCAATATTTTACTCATGAAGACGGTGAAGTCGAACAATTTCAACCGTCGATATATATTAGTACTAGTTAGTAATTTCATTTCTATCTTTGTTATCTTCTTTTTTTCCTTCAATTTTAGAAAGGTTCTATACATAGGTTTAGAATGGGATCAAGAAAATGAGAGAACTAATAAGAGAAATCGTGCAGTAGACATCTTAATATTACCTCGAAGCTAACACTACTATACTAAATGAGATTTCTCTTGTCAGCTTCATTTAAGCCATGCATGACGATGACTTCGATCCATGCACAGTCTGCCATCTTCGTTGCTTTCCCTTCCCTTAATTTATTTATAAAATTATTTTCTATGGAAGCACTCTCGACTTGAGAGTTCCCCGTTCCTTGATCTCTGTATATCGGAATGGAGAAGGAAAAACAAAATCAAATAAAAAAAATTAAACAACGAAGAAACGGATCTCAAGAAGCTGACTCTGCACTGAAATGGGTGTATGGGTCCGTGTTGATTTTTGACTCTTTGACCAATCCGACGCTAATGGTCCCTCTACTCCCATCATCTGTCCCATTTTTTCTTCCTTCACCCTTCTTTTCTCTTCTCTTAGCATTCAGAAATTACTAACAAGAATTAAATATCTCCTGTATAAAAAAAAGAACCTAATTCCAGCATGTGAATGCTCTTGATCCTCGTCAAAGAGGACCTAATGTCAGCATGTGATCTGCTCAATAAATTTTGTTGACTAACGCCACGCGACACTAAGTCGCTCATGTGGCGGGCAGAGAACGGTGGCCCCATACTTTGGTCCTTTTGACCGCGTAGATAGAGAGTATGTCAGGAATGAAGACGATATGTGTGTAAACTCAACTGCATTGACTGGTCTTCGATCAAGACTTGCTACCAAAGATTCAAAGTTCTCGTAGTTATACAAGCGCACTTTATCCTATGAGTTAGTGGAGGTGTTTTGGCATGTTCTCTTTCTAACAAAAAATTCATTTTTAAATATTATAAATACAAAAAATTTATGATTACAAAAAAAGTTAACCTTTTCGTAAGTTAACCTTACTCAAACTTGATTTAGTCTAAGTATATTTGTTATATATATTATACATGCATATCGAATTACAGTATTATATATATTGTATATTATAGGTGTACTTTTTGTTCATAATTGTTAATTAACTGATTAATTATCCCGCCAAGGAAGATGATGATGATGATGATGATGCTGAGTTGCATCACGTATGGCATTGGGCTTCACAATCAACCATGTGATGGATTCAAATGGCAACATATAATGACTGCTCATAAATTATAATTATTTTTATTTTTGTTAGCACAGTGGAAATATTCCCTCTCCCCTATTCCACTTCGAACCAATCAGGCCCCAAATTCAAACAAGACACCTTCTCCACTGTATCTTTTGGAAGAAATTTTCATTTACCCGAGCAGTAAAAAGTTGATAAATGCATAGGTTTTAAAATCAGATCGAATCTGGAAACTAGTATAGGCATGAATTCATGGATCAGACCGGGGTTTCATGGGTTAAAATACATACTTAATAATATAATGTTACTAATAAATTTACATAATATTATAATTTAATATAATTTATAAAAAAAATTATTAATAATCATTATATTAAACAAAAACTTAACATAAAATATAAATATAAGTTTAGTAAAATAAAATAAATACATTATAATAGGTTTTTTAAAAATTTTAAGTCGGATGATTTTTTCATAAATTCAATCGGATTCACTAATCAGACCGGAAACTATCCAGTTCAACTAGAGTTGACTTATTTGAAAGTGCAATTTGGTCTTTTATAAGAACCGATCTAAGTGAGTGGCTAGTTCCCAATTGAACCGGTTGAACCGGCCAGCTTGATCCGGTTTTTGAAACTATGGATAAATGGGTCTTTATTATTGCTCACAGAGATTGTAAATTACATTATTGTACCCAATGAAATCCTATATATATCTCTCATAAGACGACAGGGGAGTAAGCCGGATGGCAGGGTTTTGCTGTAATTGATCCAACTAGACGAATGCTAGGGTTCTTCAGAATTACAAGTTGAGGATGAGAAGCCAATGTTGAAAGAAGATTTGAGTCCCTCATCGAGGGAAAAGGGGATCAGACAACCTTTCCAGGTCACAGAAATTCGGAAATTCTGAAGTAGGGCCCGGAACAAAACAATGCAAAAGTTCATGGACGGGACCAGTCGTGCAGTTTGGCCATAAGAGGAACACAGCCCCTCGGGTTCCAAGGGCACTTTCACCGGGAATCAAGATCGAAGAAGACAACAACTTAATCAATCAGACTGATCCCAACTAAGTAAGTATTAATTAAGGAGATGCTTCTGATTGGATGGTCCCACGAGGTAATTCGCACGTGGATTAAGGCTTTCTCTGAAAAACCAGATGGACACCACCAGAGATTCTTTCAGAAAACCTGCTCCTGCTTCTTGTTTAATTTGTTAATTCGAACAATCGAATTTTTTTAAAAAAAAATTTCTGAGTCATTAATTGAAAATGAAAATTAATATAAATGGAGTGAAGTAATTTGATTATTTTTATTTTTATTTTATTATTAAATGGAGACAACGTCTGTGTCGGTTGATTCAAGTCTATCAACCAGACTGTGCTGGAGTCAAAGGTCTGTACAGGATTTCTTACAGTATCGGGGAGGTGAATTCAAAGGCTCAGTAATTTATCCTGCGGACATCTTCATCCCACACTGAGAAATTTTACCTTGGTAAAATTCATGGCTCTATGCATGTAGAGAGTGAGGTAATTAATAACTTTATTAATTAGATTTATCAATTTAATATATATTCAATTTTCATCTTAACTTTCTTGTTACATGGTCTTTATTACTTATGTTTTCTTTAATGATTTTACTTTAAACCTTTTTTAATATTGTGAAAGTTCAATTCTAAATAGAAAAAAAAGGAATTTTATGGTATTGAAAATAATTTCTATTTATTCATCCACGATTAATATAGGAAAAGACGGTATGAAATTTCATAATCATCATTATAACCCGATTTATCCCCTCAATTACCGATAAATGCAAGTAACCTTCCCGTTGTAAGAAGGGAATTGCATGTGCATATGCATATTTTCCCTAATAAATACCAAACCAACCCCTCCTCACCTCTTCCTCCTTCCCCAGCTACTGTCTCTCTCTCTCTCTCTCTCTCTCTCTCTTTGCCGAGCTTCAACAGCAATGGCGGTGCTGAAGCTCCATGGGCTACCGATGTCATCATGCACGACGAGAGTGCTGACCTGTCTCCACGAGAAGGGAGTCGAGTTCGAGCTCGTCCCCGTCGACCTCTTCACCGGCCAGCACAAGCAGCCTCCCTTCCTCTCCAAGAACGTATGCATTCATGTATATGCTTACATATACGTACATATATGTGTGTCTTCATTCCTGAAACATTCTTCCTCTGATAGAATGAGTCAACAGCGAGAAAACATGTCTTAGGTTCGATCTATCGCGCTATTCGCTCCTCGGGTAGCATCACCGACGCTATGGATGTGACCACCGTGCACAATATTCGACCAACCCTGCTCCATGAACACGTTTACCATTGTCATAGTTCGCAAAGAACTCCAAAGGAAGAAGAAAGCTAATAGAAAGTGTTTCCCCTCTTAAGCTTTTTTTTTGAAGTCTTACCCCCTTTATTTATTTATTATTTGTAAGTGCACGTACCCCTTTTTTTTTTTTTGCAATTTGAGAGATATATATATGTGTGTGTTTGTATGACACACCTCATATTCAATAAATGTGGTTGCAGCCTTTTGGCCAAATCCCAGTGCTGGAGGATGGAGACCTGACTATATTTGGTAAGCTCCGTGTGTCCCTTTCCTAACTCCTGCTGCTGAAATTATTGATCAGAGATCACATAAAATACGAACGGAGAGCGGCCTGATCATGTCGTGATTTCTTCCTTTCAGTGAAAGCCTACCACTTATTTTTCGCATTTTCCTATTTTTTTTAATATATATACACATATCTCTTAATATAATCTATAAAAAATCGATGTTAAAAATATATATATATAATTACCCTTTTGAGAAAGGGTTTAATAACACCCTTTTAGTAGAAGTTCTCATCAGGGAAGATTCCAGAAGGCAAGGATCAAATGGAGAATGTATGCGGTTAGGAGACCCGATCTAATAACCATAAAATGTTGTAGAGGACCCGATTGATGTTTTTCTCTTTGCATGGTTCCCTGCATTTTACCAGGACTGACCGACCAGTCGTCCACGTGCAACAATGAAATCAATGCTCATGTTATTCTTGAAACTCTATGTACCATCTGCAATAACATGAGCAGTGCTCATATTAGACTTTTGAACGTTCTCATCGATATTTCGCTTCCTATAGCCAAGTCAATTTTGCCATAATCAGCCTAATTATGTCGAAGATTGGTGGCATAAGTTCATGAGCAGTCGGTTTTGTTATCGTATTTCCGACTAATTCTCGGGACTTTATGCCAGAATCCCGGGCGATCACGCAGTACGTCTCAGAGAAGTACAAGGACCAGGGGACAGATCTGATGCGCCATGGCAGCTTGGAGGAATCCACCCTGGTGAAGGTCTGGGCGGAGGTGGAGTCCCAGCAGTTCAATCCTGTGATAGGCCCGATAATCTACCAGTTCTTCGTCACGCCGCTGCAGGGCAAGTCGCCTGACCAGGCCGTCATCGACGAGAACCTGGAGAAGCTCGGGAAGGTGCTCGACGTGTACGAGGAGAGGCTGGAAAAGGCCAAGTACTTGGCTGGGGACTTCTTCAGCCTGGCTGATCTCCACCACATGCCCTACGCCTTCTACTTCATGAAGACCCCATGGGCCAGCGTGGTCAATGGGAGGGCCAAGGTGAAGGCCTGGTGGGAGGATATTTCCTCTAGGGGTGCCTTCAAGAAGGTGGCCGAGGGTATGAAATTTGGTGACAATTAAAACTAAATGGCAAGATTAGATTAGCTAATTATTTACGTACGTCTGTGAAAGTGGAGTGAGGATGAGACTCGTAAGGAGACTTGAGTGGAGACTTCGTCAGTGTTACTATGTGATATTGTCTGTCGTTGGAATAACCTTTCAACTACCCTCTGATTGTGTCTTGACTTTTGCTCCTACGTTCTCACTTGCTAGTTACCCTGCACGGAACAGTGACACATATACATAAGACATGGCCCTCGATGAACAACATTCCATTGAGAATCTTAGGAGAATTGGGTGAAACTCTTGGAGTTGTCCATCACGGTGTGCCGGGATCGATTATTTATTCCCTAGCTAGGATTGCCAATCGATATATGACCATGCTATGACACTCGGATAACTCATAAGACATAATACAGTTCAATCTAGTCGTCTTATGTCCCATTTAGAGATAACACTTAACTCCTCTCTGTTCTCTGTGAAATTGATGATGCAGTTTGATTGAGTTGTTCAATCTCACTCCCATTAAATGAGATGTCTCCTATTCAAACACTGCAAATGGAAAACATTCTACTGCTACTGCCACAAGAGTCTTACCACAGCCCGAGCGTTCATCAGTCAAATTTTATTGAATTTTCTAATAATATATGACTTTTATCCGATAAATTCTTGGAAGATTTACTGCTGCAGTTGTGGTTGATGTGCATACGCAAAATCTGTACCACGCACTTCAGAGATAATTAAATGATGTGGGTGCATGCATGCGTATTGGCAATTGCTATTCTTTCCGTGCAAGTAAATATTTTCCATTCGGTACTCCGGAAGTTTTTAATTTTGTACTCCCACACCCCCCCACTTTTTAAATTTACCAAAGCTCTGTGACTCTCTGACTCTGACAAGCCTGCATTTACGCTGCATGTCGTCCACAACTCCCCCGCTAACACTGCTGTAATTTAGTAAGTAACAAAATTTAATGTGACAATGGGCTCTATAAGTTGACAATCTCATTGGAAAAAATGTCCTTAGGATCAATTAATTTCGCTACTGAGCAGCTATATGAATTATTGTACAATTTTTTCCCCCTCTTAAAAACTGGCGAGTCAAACAATGCAACAGTTGACAGATGTAGAATTAAAGGAGGAGGAGGACACTGCACAGAAAGTCAGATGCACCATGTGATTGTGAACCGCCATGGCATGGCAGCTCCCGCTCAAACTCAATGGGTGGACATGGGATTGGACACCAATATCAGCTTGTAGTGAATCTATGTCCGTATAAGAATTTAAACTGATCGACATGATAATTTGTTCGGTCATTTACATATGGTCATGATTGATTTTCATGGTAGCTGACTGCCCTGCAATCCTCGAGCAAAAATCGTGGAAGCTATTTTGGGGGATTCACTGTTCACATGGAAAAGAGAAGAACCTTATGGGTTACGACCACTGCATTAATGTCGTACCGTAGTTCGAAAGCTCACCTTATTGGTCATGGCCGTTCTGCCAATGCTAGATTGGAGCATGTCATACGTACTATATACGGTTCGGAATTTCTATAATGGATTGGCCTTCCTGAGAGGGCTTATTGATTTTATAGTTCTACGTTACTTAATATCTGAAAATATCATGGTCCGACTCATGTCATTTTCGAGTCAAATCGATTAGGGGCACATCGGGCCATTTACTTCTTCTTGCTTTTTCAAAGGACAAGACCAAAAATAAATAAATAAAGTGAAATTGTTATTGCCAAAAACGGGCTTATGAATGGGCCGGGCCGACTATGTTATCCATCACGCATCTAATGAAGCCCATCGAACATGTAAATGAAAATGGAAATAACCCTCGCATTTTTCCGGCCATTTTATTTTATCTTGCTAGATGGCAAAATTTTTTCTATGGTTATAGAGGAAGTCCATGAGATTAAAAAGAAAATATGAAAAGAAGAAATTAAACTCATCCTATGATAGAATCAAACATATAATTTCTCAATTATTAAGATAATAGTGATATTATTGTGTTAAATTATCTATATAAACGGTGATATTCTCTATATTGGCTGAATAGATGACGACATGTTCAATTTATACATTTTGGTGCCCTCGCATTAAGAACCCATCCATTTCTCTCGCTCTCCCCTTTGGCCTCTCCATATGCTACGTGGTAGAAATAGGTTGGACAGAATAAAGAGTATAGTGTAAAATGCCATAGAATGGGGACTCTCTTGTAAAAAAGGACAACTGGGCTGTTAAAGTTGTTCGGCTAGAATGGGTCATGAGTCGGGTTGAACAGTCCTTATAAACCTACCCATTGTATCAGTTGAAGGATGCGAATAAACCAACGAATTTTTCCTGCTCTTCTAATCCTCCTCCTCTTCGGTTGCTGTCCTCCCTCTCTGCTCGAATCCGAGTTTGGTCTCGGGGCTAACATCATATGTCTCTGTTTCCTTAAACCCCCTCTCTCTCTCTCTCTCTCTCTACCTTCTTCAACCCTTTTCATATGTGTGTGTAGATGGCAACCAAGACAGGTGATCAAGGAGTCCACGTCCAAGAACACCTGAGGTACCAGGTAACACATATGGAATCTTGATTCTTGTTTTTTGGACATGCCATTGGAAACACTTGTTCTTGTGGGCTAGTTTTACCTGCTCGGGCAGGCTGACGGTTTCTATATCATTTGGCAGACGTGGATACTCAGGGTTCCGATCCACTGCAGAGGCTGTGAGAGGAAAGTCAAGCGAGTTCTCCACACCATCGATGGTGCGTCCAGGCATGCTTGATTAGTGTGCTGTTATAATTATTCGCACCTGAAGAACCCATATCCGGTCCATTATTTAACTGCTCTTTGTCATATGTTCACGATTACTGATGCGCACGTATATCTTTATTATATTGATTGGTATGGTGTGTTAGGTGTGTTCACATCGAGTATTGATTCAAAGCAACACAAAGTCACGGTGACGGGTGACGTGGACTCGGAGACACTCATCAAGAAGCTGGTCAGATCCGGAAAGCAGGCCGAGCTTTGGACAGTGAAGAAGCCTGGCAAGTCGAATAAGAAACATGGAGAAAATACCAAGGACAGCCACGATCAAGAAGCTGCTACCAGCAACAAAGCTGAGAAGAATGAAAAGGCGGCTGAGAATGGGGGTACCAGTGACAGGAAAGATAGTGATGACGAGGGTGAAAATAGCTCGTCGGAGACTGATGAAAAGGCTAGCGAGGCCAAGCCAGCCAACAGTGGAGGTGGCGGTGGAGGGAAGAAGAAGAAGAAGAAGAAAAAGAAAAAGAAGAAAGGGCAGAATGCAAGTGCTGAGAGCAGCAGGGATGCTCAAACAGGTACTTCGAGATCATTCGTTCATGGCGTTTTCATCCGTGGGGCAAAAGCAATAGCATTTTGCAAAAAACTGAATCTTATCTGAGAAATAACTTTTGCAGGTTACGGGCCCCACATTGCCGGTCCAGATCCGGCTTCGATCTCTCCCGGCTCATCAAACTTCTGTCCTCCCGCTCATATCATGGATGCATTTCCACCGCCCGTCTCTCATCATGCACCGGTGATGTACGGTGTGAGTTACAGCTCAGCAAACCCTAGCAGTGGCGCTTCGTACCGCAGCTACGCCCCTCCCATGCATTATTCGTATTTGTACTCGCATCAAGCCGGTCCATACCCACCACCACCTGATCCAATCGGAGGCTACCACGATGTCAATTATGATCCTTATTATGATGACGATGAAGGTGAAGGCGGATGCTCAATTATGTGATACAGACAGTATAACAATACATATTTTCATCAATGCACCGATATAAGTTGCAATCGACTGCTATATTATATGTACATACAACATAAGTCACCCCCTCCCCACCACGGAAAATAAGGTATACAATTCTGTAATAATACGCATGTAACTTCAAAGAATACTCATTAATTATATATATACACCTCACAACTCGTTACTCTCTCTTTTATACCTTATACGTATCGATCGAAGATGATGACAAGTTACCGTCAACCAGCAACTCGAGTTAATCCCTGTTAGGAGCATGGTCTAGTCCACTACGTGATCGGTGAGCTTCTCCAAGTTTCAAAGTTAATCATGGTGGCACACTCACCTCACGAAAGAATAAAAAAAAGGAGAGAAAAAGAAACAGGGACAACGACAACGACAACAAAGCAGCAAAGTGATAAGATGAATAGAGACGACACACTAGCAACTATTCATACTACCCGAAGAAAATAATAAAAACATTAATTTTTTAGAAGAAATGATTGTGATAATATCCAAATCGAGTTGAGCAAAGTAAATCCAAACCCAAGAAGAGAAAATGGCATTATCTGTCTATGCTGAGATTGTAATGGACTTCTGCTGAACTAATTTAATGAAGTGGAGTTAGTTAAAAAAAAGATAAAACTTGGATAATTCTACTCAGATTACATCATGCGAGGGAATGACTAATCCCGTAGAGCTATTGGTAATAAAATATGACAATGACAGTGGTGATTCATGTCCAATCAGGTACCATTTTGGTGGCGAAGAACATAGATGGGCTGGCTTTTTGCACTCCAAAGGCCTCAAATTGGCATAGTGTGGGCCTTCTACACAGACGCACGCACAGACACCATGATCATATGATTCATCACTTCCAATTGCCAGGGCCACCACCAGCACAGTGGCCCTGATTTGCACGGCACTGTGGCATCTTCTCTTTTCACTTTCAGTTCTAAGGGCATCTCTCCACGCACAGAGAAAGCACATAACATGCCGCAGGAGTAAGATTCTCTTAATTAATGTACACCGTGCTGTTAGTTGAGATTAGATTCCCCCCACCCTGAAGTGAAATGGCTTGGATGGGAATTTTCCCTCCCTTAGCTTACCATTGAAGGATGTTGTTCATCTGGATGGGTTCTAATAAGATGCTCAATGTCGGTACCAAGAAGCGATCGTGTGAGCTGATTTATGATAAGCTATATATCATTCGACTTATCATATATATTATATGATACTATGTATCTTAAGATCTTGCCTACAATGACATGTGTATATACGATTATGGCCTGGCGACTTTTCAACCAACGTTGTATTTGAAGATCGGTAGTTTTCACTTGTGACTTGGACTAGATGAACGGTATAGAGACTGAGTGGGGCAATTCTTGCAGGATCGAGAGGTTTTAGACACCTTAGCTCCTGTTATAAATTCAATCCAGGATTAGCCATTCGATCGTAGGGTTTCTTTATTGCATTGGACATGGTGGACCAGTGAAGTCTCAATCAACCTTTCAAAAGCAATTTCTAAGTGCCATCACCTTATTTTCAAAAATTTTAATAGGTTATTATTAATTTAAATTTAATATTTTTAACTATAGGTAGATATTCTCTATCTATAAAATTAAAATTAAAATTTTATTGTAATATATATATAAGCTAATTTTCACATCAAACCGAGTATTTAACCTATGGTATTAAATAGTGGAAAAAGAGGCCATCATAGTGGCAGGAGAAAGGAATCTCAATTCCCCTGTAGAGAATGCACTTTAAGCCGCTGTCTCAACTCCCTTGAGTTGATCTGTCACCCACCCAAAAAAAAAACTTGAAGAGGAATGAATGATAATATTCTATTAAATATTGATAAAGTATTATTTATTTACAATAGATAGGTAATATTAAATTATAATTGATATGAAATAGTAACTTATATAATTAAAATAATATCATTTAAATTAATTTTAATTGAATATTATTCACATATAAGAAAAAAAAGTGATACGTCTCTAATATTTGCGGGTAATATTCTCCATTTATGTCCAACAGTGCTGGTGGGTCCCTCCCACGACTTTATTGGCCAATGCACCTTTTTGATCATGTGGATCTCTATATATACCCTCCTAATCCTGATCGTTAGATCTAATATCTTCTCCTTCACAAACCCCATAATTCTCTAAGAGCATGAAGTCTCTCTACCCTTCTGGTGATCCCTCCCTGACGCATGAAACAAAGAGGACCATGAGGGAGAGGCTGAAGCAGGCGTACGAGGCCGCCGTGATATCCGACACCGCTCCGAACCGCCAGGACAGTCCCCCCGTCTCGAAGGAGATCGAGAGACGGAAGACTGGTTACCGGGCGGAAGACCCCATAAGGACGATCATGTTCTTGGGGTCTTGGAGCCACACCTAGATCACAAACTAGGGTTCCACAGAGAAAACCCATGACCTGAACGAACGATCGATCGTGCGAGTGGTGGCGATGATTCATGTGAAGAAAATAACTCATGACTAGGAGATGAGGAATCTGTGCCGATACATATGTTGATGTAAAATAGTTTTTCTCAATTGAAAATTGAACATCGAAACAGATGAAATATCGTACTGCCCACACTGTGGTATATGTGAAGTCGTATAGTTTTTAGTCTCCTATACATACTTTATTGTGAGCATCTGCTGAGCCAGCCTCGGTCACCTCGGATTTGAACCCGGTCATTTGAGCTGCACAGCCAGGCCGTGTCTGTTACTTAGTACGAGGCTCTGGTCCTATCATCGGGTCCAACCCATATAATAAAACTTACTCGCATCAAGGCACGAGGAAGACATAGTACAGTCGAAAACTTGCACTGCCAGATGTAGGATTTCACCCGCACTTACGAGTTCAGAATCTATCTTAGGCATTTTACAACTAGCAAGCTTATGCGGGGGACGAAAATCACTCCCAGCAGTAGTGGATCGAGATTACAAAGAGCATAGCATATGAACTTGGAACTACCGAGTCAATTGGTAAACACGGTTACTATACCAATAAAAGAAACTTGTGTCGCCCTGTGGTCATACTCAAATGATAAATGACACCGATACATATCGATTTCGACCACCCCGTGGTTTGATTTGGGTCTTCCAATATGGATGAGTGAGCCCTCTTTCGACCTTGTAATTTGCTCGAACTTAGGGCACGCCTCAAAGCCCATAAGACAAAGCTACGATGTCCATGGGCCTGAGGCGCGCACTCAACCACACCGTGTCCCCTGTTGATTTAATTGCTTCAATTTCAACAACATTATACATATAACGTTAAAATTCAGACACCTTCTGTTCATCCCTAGCTGATCTTCTCGGGTTCCACTTCATGGTATTCTGCAGTTTAACCAATCCCAAGTGATGGGTTCCAATTTGACCGAACTACTTAGAGTTAAAATCCTTTTTATAGAATTTTTTTTCATTAACAAATATAAATATAAACTTAATAAAAGAAAATATGTTAAAGCAACTTAGCAACTGTATATTAGCTAGCATCTTTGACTTTCAAATCCCTAGTGTAGTGGGTTAAACATAGAAAGTTAAGATCCCATCTCTCTTTCGTTGAAAACAGATTTGGATCACACCAGACTAGCAACCATTCGATTTGTTCCAACCGGTTTAGCAAGAGAAGTCTAGTGTGGGGGCTCTCCAAAAACAAGACCCCTTGTGCGAGATGGGATCATCGGTGAAGTTCAGGATTCGTCAAATTCTTTGCACGACCAAAATCAGTGCCAAGGCACCGAGATTATTCGCCAGCAAACATGGCTGCCCCGTCGCACTTCGATCCCATACGATTCCGGAGGTTAAGGAGTGGGAAAATTAAACTAATTAATTAGTGGCTAATATTCTCTCTGTGGAAGCTTGAAGACAAGATGCTCACCTACCGTAAATATCTCTTGAAATCGCGTTTTCTGTGTCCACTGGTGAGATGCTAAACCTCGTCCTTCACGAGAAGCTTGCACTGGACACTTCACATGCTAAACTATGCTCTTTCCCCTTGAATTAGACAGCAAAAAACAACGTGACCCATAAGATTTAGCTTAAGAGGCGGCGGCTACGACTGAGGGCTGAGGGGCTGAGAGCTTATCTCCACCTCGGTGCAGTCTGCAGACATCATCATAATTCATAATCCCTGCCTTTTGACACGGGTCAATGATGTATTAATTAATTAATCGACTCAATAATTGTTTTCTGAATCGTCTGTGCCTAATTAAATGCCAACCACATGGATACTAAGATAATATATCCAATGAGATTGATGAGCATAGGGTTAAATTTTTTTCTCCCCTCATCAAATAAATCAGCCCATAAATCTAAGAGAAGAGGGGGAGAAATAAAGGAGTAAAAAGATATATTGAATCAAAATTTTATTTAATTTTGAGCTGGATGCAATACTGTTTATATAAAACTTGTAAATTATTATCTTTTAATCATATGGACCTCACTAGATTTATATTTGCAGATTCAGCATACTCAAACATCATCGGCAAGGGCAGAATGAATAATTGACATCTCCGATATAAAATTGGTGCAGCGTCTTTGAATCAATTATTGCGGTGAGTATAATCACCACCGCATCGAGATAGCTTTCCTTTTCTTGGACGTGTCCTACGGACATGAGAATGCACCGTGGGATATTTCCATTGGACGAACGGAGGAACGTCGAGGACGTAGTGGGATTCATCGTCGATATCATTGCATAGCGGATCGAGTTTGGATCTTGCAGCATGTGGTCCAATGACAGGGAGGACGAGCCCACTGACTACGTGATGATAATAATAATAATAACTCTGAAATTTCATAAAGTTCGACAGGGTGATGCTCGAGAGGATCAGCTCGAGGGGATTTGTCACGGTCGGCAATGTTGTCCCTTTACGCACCTTTTGTTTTAGCACCAGTAGACGTTTAGAATAAGAATTCTCCTTCTCGCTGGGGTAATTTGTCAGTCGTAACTTGCAGAGATTGGACCTGTCACCGTGCATGTGTCTGTACACCTATGGTACAGCTGTATGCAGTATCAGAGAACATTGGCCTTGGCCTGGGATAAAAGAAATATAAGAGAAATTCTATCTTGAAATCTCCTTTTCTTTTTAAAAAGCATTCTATGTCTAAATCAGCAACTTTTTTGTTTTAATTTAGCTGATCTGTGGATCAACTCTGTATCCCAAAAGGGGAGGAAAGTTCAGAAACTCAGTGTTCGAAGGCTATGATGAAGATAGTATATTAGACTATTATTTGGATTACATGATTTTATTAGAATAAACTATGATCAATCATTTAATGACTAAACTGTCGCCTATTTCGATATAAATATTCGATATCCAAAAATCCAACGGATATTAACTGATCCAAATCATATTTAGGCTAATCCCACCAACCAAAGGAAGAAACTTTCACAACACAAACTATCTTTACTCACAAGACTCGAACTACTTAAGATCCTTTACCGTTTTAATCATTCAAATGTTTGAATTACCACCACACTAGTCCATCAATGAATACAGTAGGAGAATTGGCTAGACGCATAAAGTGCCATGTGAGTAGAGATGACAAACAAGTCAGGCTGGCCTGTAATGAGACAGAAACTGAACTGTCCAAATCCAAAACCGGTCCGAACCGCTCCTAATCCGGCACGTAATTGTTCTGATTGGGTTGGGGTGGTTATGGGTCAATTTAGAAATATGGACCCGTTGAATCGTAACCGGCCTGGATCGTTACCATGTTGAACTAATCATTGAAAATTGGACCGGACCACCAAATATCATGTAAATCAACGATTGGATTCCATCGGATCAATTTACATTTAAAAAAAATTAAAACTACTTATTTAAAATAATTTTTAAAAATTAAAAAGATAAACGGTTCATGGCCAAACCGGCCCATTTACAAACAGTTTCGAAGTGGTTCATATTTTCCTGAACAGTAATGTATAACCGGACCGATCCGTTAAGTAAACAGATTGAACTGTAACCGGATTAAACGGTTGTATACCCATTTAAATCCAACCCAAAACTGACCCGAAACACACTTTTAACATCACTGCATGTGAGTGACACTTAAGGCTCAAATGACATCCTTCTCTTAAAGTTTTGACAAAGGGGATTGAGCAATGATAATTTAAAATGGCCGTAATACCGATGCATCTTATTGAGGGGGCTAAGTGCGACGGTCAGAATATCAGAGAATCAAAATAACACTTCTCCTAATTTCTTGGTGTAAATTACTCCGCATCCAAGATCCGAAATTATCCACTCATTAAAGGCGAAGCTCCCTTGATCTCAATCATACATTTTTTATTAGCTTACCCAACTTATTTTTTAGTATTTGTCTTCACATAATCATGTATACACACACACACACACACACACACACACACACACACACATATAATATGAGCTTTCTGCTATTTTGACAATAAAAGAACAAATTCATTTAGAGTCGTGTAGATTAAATGTATGCTAGGAGACGAGCTCCTAATATGATGCGTATACACAATTTCTTAATCGGTGCCGAACCCTTTTTCGTACGGTAAAAACACTGAAATTGTCTTTATAGCTAATACTTATACTTAAAGAGTGTTTCGCATTTAAAAACCTTCCTTAATTGAAAAGATAAATAAAAACCTTCTCTGAGACGACATTTTCTCTGTGTTTAATCGTGAAATCTATCAGCATGTCTATATATAATATATGTACTTATGTAAGTTCTTTTGGAAAGACATGTGCATATATCAGTGGAGACTGACAAACTGTACATATTACGGATCACTGCCGATGATGGGCAACCTCTCAATTCTCATTGTCTTACGCCAACAACTGGAAATTCTGCGCCAGGCCAACCAAATTAAGAAAACAGCCCCGTACCATTCGAAAGATGGAGACAGTAGCACTGTTAAACCAAGAGCTATTTTACTCGAATAGGGTTTCCAGAAACACTCAAGCGCCTGCTCGAACGTTTAAATCGATGATCGGTACATATAATGTCACTTTCGGGTCTCGATCATTTTGTGTACGCAGGAGAGTTCTAAAGACCCTTCACGGTAAACACGCGATGCACGCCGAGGCCAGTTCATTGAGACGAATGAATGCTTTGGCTTGGAAAATCAAGAAGGTGAGTAATCACCTTTGACCATGATGCTGACGGGGGCAAGATCCTGAGGAATCTTTGAACACTCGGATGAATGAGGCTAACCTGTTCTTAAGCAGGCGTAACGAGTATACATAAGAGGAACTTATCAAAAATAGAGTGCGTGAAATAATTTGATATATTTTTTTAATAATATAATATGTTTAGATTTTAATAATAAAGTAAATTTATATATAATTCAGCTCATTGTAATCCTTCATAGTGAGCTAATCGACTCGAACTTAGGATGGTCAAGATCTGCTAGGTCTTTAGATACCGAGCATCGCATATCGAAGAGGAAAACCTACATTAGTACAACCATGGAACAGTAAGTTTGGTTCTTCAATCTCTCTCATGATTAATCATTCTATGAAATACAAAGAACTCCAAGAGAATTTGATAGGCTATAATTCTTTCACATATTTTAATATAATGATATTACTATTTTTAATTTAATAATTAAAAATTTTAACATTTAATTTTTATTACTATATTTTTCTATTATTAAGTTTATGGCAGGAACCCAAATTTTGTAATCTTCACCCTATTCGGGAAAAAAAAATTAAAAAAAGGACAACTAGCTAACGTACGGAAAATTAAATAGGTTGTCTATGAATTTTAAAATGCCTATATAATAATATTGAAGGGTAAAAAAAATAAAAAGCGGCCATCATTGGATTTATCTTGTGAAGTGGACACACTGTTCTCATAATATTCCTCTCCCAACCTAATCCCACAGTCCAACCTCCATTCCAACCTGAGCACGCAGGCGGCAATTTAAGGTGGGCGCTCAAGACCAACCGACCTACCAACCCAATCATAATTATACATATATATATATATATATATATATGCTGGCACATATCGTTTTTTGCATTTTGTTTGATTTTTTGCATCGCGTAAGAGGAAAGTTTGGGGGATTAATCCTGCAAAGAAAAAAGCATAATTATAAGACATCCAAGGATATAAAACGACGCGTGCAAACTGTCAATTTCTTGAATTAAATACACATCTTATTAAATCCACTAACAACCTTTACATGTGTCTTATTTTGGATGATTAGATCGATTATTTCTAGTAAATAGATTGATTCATCAATTTAATGTTTCCTTATTATCGTGATTATTTGACCATATTAATTTTATCTGAGGCAGTGGACGTGTGGATCTTCCGAAAACCCACGTAGACCTGATCCCAAAAATGAAGTGGTCATCGGACGCACGGTCCTAAGCTGCAAATGAATAGTGCAAGTACCAATCAGTATGTTTCCTCATAATCAATCGTCAAGAACTCGGATGAAAATGAAATGCAGAACTTTCTGATCTACAGCAAGGCTCTGCACAGTCTTGTATATATGTATTCGTGATTAGGAGGATAAGTTAAACAAGAGAAATCATAGATATACATACATATACATATGTATAGAGAGAGCACATGCATGTGTGCGTCTGTATATCCAGCCACTTGCTAGTGTGTATATATTATCTTGGGTTTGCCGATTCTCTATATGTGTATGTGTGTACATTTTATAGCTTAAGGTGCTTACAGCCTCGTTGCAGACATACTAGACCCCCTCTCACGGCCAAATATGGCGGACGAGACTCCACTCCTCTCCGATGACCGACAGCCATCAGCCCCCGACCAGAAGGCTTTCGCGACGATGGACTCGATGATCGAGCAGTGCATAGGCGAGTTCGGGTGGGCACAGTTCGCCCAGGCCACGCTGGTCTCCCTCTCTTGGATCTTCGACGCCCAGCAGACCTTCATCAGCGTGTTCACCGACTCGGACCCTTCGTGGCACTGCACCGACTCCACCAGGTGCTCACCTGGCACCTCCGACCTCTGCAGGCTTCCCGATGGCTCGTGGTCCTGGGACGAGGCCCCCGCAGGCCTCCATACCTCGGTGGTGTCCGAGTGGGGGCTGCAGTGCGCGACGCCATTCGTCAGAGCCCTACCGGCTTCGTCCTTCTTCGTGGGCTGCCTCCTCGGGGGGCTGATCCTGGCCACGCTGGCCGACTCCTCCCTCGGCCGCCGCAACCTCCTCTTCCACTCGTGCTTCGGCATGGCCATCACCAGCCTCCTTACTGCTTTCTCCTCCAGCATATGGGCGTACGCTGCACTCCGGCTCATCTGCGGGTTCAGCCGTGCCGCCATCGGGACGTGCGCGCTCGTGTTGTCGACGGAGCTTGTGGGGAGGCGGTGGCGGGGCCTAGTGGGGATGGTAGGGTTCCTTGGGTTCTCGCTCGGGTTCCTCTCCCTTCCGGCGATCGCTTTTGCCAACAGGGGCGGGTCCTGGCGGAACCTCTACCTCTGGACCTCTGCGCCTACTCTATTATACTGTCTTCTGGTCTACTTCTTCGTTTACGAGTCTCCGAGGTGTGCTGTCGATCGAACCTGGACCAACCCTAACATTTCACGTGCTTTTTTTTTTTAAATTTACATTCTATTTTTATATATTTTAAAATTATTTAAAATGAGTAAGAATATAAAATTATAAAGAGTAACAAAAAAAACTAGGGATAGTCCTAAAAGAATGACAATTTTCGACTCTCGGGTTATACGGTGGTGGCTGATCTCTGCTCTGCTTGACCGAGCTCGCAGGTGGTTATTCGTCAGAGGCCGAAAAGAAGAAGCCATCCAAACCTTAAAGAGCATTGCCCCGCCGGAGCAGCACTCCCGCTTGACCTCCAGCTTCTTCTCCGGCACCCCCTTCCTGGAGAATGATGCCGATCTCTCCATGGCCGCCGTCGACCTGTTCTCCGCGATGAAGCTGCTCCTCGGGAGGCGGTGGGCCCTCCTCCGCCTGTCCTCGGTGATGTTGGTCGGGTTCGGGACGGGGATGGTATACTACGGGATGCCGCTGGGGCTCGTCAACCTCTCCTTCAACCTCTACCTCGGCGTCGGCTTCAACGCCCTCTCGGAGCTCCCCGCGACGCTCGCCGCCATGCTCCTCATCACCAAGCTCAGCCGGAGGCTCTCCCTCCTCGTCCTGACCACCCTGAGCGCCGTCTTCAGCGCTATCTGCATCCTCAGGGGCGAGTTCTGGGAGCGGTTCCATATGGGGTTCGAGCTGGTCTCGTTCGCGAGCGGCTGCACGGCTCTGTCGATTCTGCTCATATACACCTTGGAGCTGTTCCCCACCTGCGTGAGGAACTCGGCGGTGTCGATGGTGAGACAGGCCCTCGTGCTCGGCGGCACCTTCAGCCCCGTGCTCGTGGCGGCTGGGAGGGCCTCTGGTGGGGCCCTCTCGTACGGGGTGTTCGGGGCGGTGATCGGGTGCTGCGGGCTCTTCGTGGCCTGTCTGCCCGAGACCTGGGGTGGCGCCATCAGCGACACGATGGAGGAGGAGGAACTGAAGATGATGGAGCGATCCCAGAGGTCAGCGGTAACCCTTGCGTAGAGCCGCGCGTACAGACTTCAAATCAAGTTTTTAAATATCTGTCGATAAAGTCCCCTCTCAAAGTCTTGTCGGAGATTAAATGAGCAGTGTCATCGTGAGGCTGCACGATGTTATCAAGGTTTGTCCACCCACCATCAGAATTCCATTCCCCGGAATTGAACTCGGTGCCTGTTTATTGCAAAAAAACGATTGTACGGTATTCACCTGCATTACGTCCCCTCTCTCCACTCGCCGGTGGACTTATACACAGTCTGATTCGTACATGTGAAGTTGGGATTGGGCTTGAAGAGGCAAAGAGCTTAACCCGGATCCAGGTATTCGGCTGGGCCTTGCCTTAGCACAACCCGAGAGCTCGGTTCAAATGCCCAGCTGATTCAAGGAAAATAAGTTTCGCGATCTCGTGATAGGTGGGCCAAGAGTATCAAATATTAACAAAAATTTCATGAAGTCGGGAGTCCAATTTCTCAAACTTCAGAGGAGAGGAGGAAAACATTGAAGATCACACTAAGTCCGAGATTCAAGACCAAGAGTTTGATATTCGAGTAGGAAGGATGTGCTTGCGTTCCTTCATCCTTTTAACGAGCTCCCACTCCTAACATGCGTTTTCCTCATTCTTTCGTTTTAATTTCCTGATCATCCACATACAATGCTGAATATAAGACTTTACTTAATCAGTCAATTAATTTATTTTTATCTCATCCGGTCTCTTTACTTAAAATGTTTCTTCTGGAATTCACACCGGAGCCATCGGGGTTAGTCGAGCAAAGGCCGACACTCCATTATAATTAATTTATTCATCTTGAAAAAGGGCCGTGAAGCTTCCTCCTGCCAAACCCAACCTGCCATTGAATGTGGGATTGGCAATAGCACAACCGTGGCCAGCCCATAATTTTAGATTATCCATTAGATGCTCGATCATTCCCAACTCTAGGATACAAGGACATCGACCAAATTACACACGCACACACATCATAGTTTATGATCTAACTAGGAACATCTACAACGCGCTGCAAATCAATTCACGTCACTTCATCGACAAATCTAAACAACAAAACTGAGCTTTTGCTAATATGATATTACAGTAATTAAAATTTTACAGAAGAAGAAATCTGCCGTTGAAACTTCCCCGTAATCTCCATGTTTCCTGTAAGCTAACAAATACTTCGAACCAAACTCCATCTGAATGAAGCTCATATGAATACGATGGATTTATTTCAAGCACAAATTGATCCTAAAGGTGGTACTGAAGTTACTGAATGTTAGAAGCCATTTCCATGGACAACGGGTGAGAACGGAAGGATGGATTTCTGGGGTAAGGGCAAGATAGCATTCGATCTCATGCTATAGCCGGTACTGAGAAGTACGATAGCTTGCATCCCACAGAGAAAAAAGCAAAGACTCAAGAGCAAATCTCGAATCTATGAATGCTGAGGTGCAGAAGTGCGCTTCCAAACTCTCCATACCAACAATGGTACTGCACTGTCATTTGTGCTCTCTCTTCCTGGGGCAATTTGGGCAGCTATACTCGCTCTAAGACCATGTTCGGTACGAGCAAACAGAAGCAACACCCAAATGGTAACTGTAACTGACATACATATGTTCTAAGTGGCAGCCTAGTTCCACTACATTCGCATTCCCTCACTGCAAACAGGGCAGAGTTTCTTTCTATTACCTAACTGACAAGTTGCCTACGGTTTCCAGACACGATCAATGTTGAGACAAGAAGAAGAAGATCGAATTGGTTTAACTGTAGCAGCCTCAGGTATCACCATACAGTGAAAGATAACAGGTTTATATAAACTGAGTTCCACCTTAATAACATGGCACATAAACATTAAACAAATACACCTGCCAACCAGCAAAATTTCTGTAAGCTGCTTACATGAAACTTAATCTATTCCGGGGCCATATATAATTTAGAGAAAAGATAAACGGAAAGAATAGGGCAGTCAAGCATGCAAGGGACCTGGGATTGATCCCATTTTACCATTACGAAGATGATACCTTAACAGCCTTGAATGCAGGGTGAAGCAAACCGAGCTCGTCTTTGACCTCGAGAGGGTTGCTCGTCTCATTCCTCACCCGCTTCACCCGCCTGCTCGCAAGGGACTTGTGGGTGAACCCATACATCTGGAGTATCTGATTGTCCCCGAAATTGAATGCCCTGTCCATCTGCTTCAAGCACCTTTCAACTGGGTAGTCCCCGAACTTCCCACAGGGCTTGCAACCCACGAAGTGGGTCACAAGCGGCCACCGGTGATCACCTAATCCCGGGTGGTAGTTCTCAATCATCTCCTCATACCGGTCCACCAAGATGCCCCAGTACCCGTGCAGGTAGTATGCGCTCTCAAGATAAACCTTGTCTCCCCACTTATCCCTCTGGGTGGCCAATAAGTAGACCATGGCAGACTGATCATCGGCCTCAAAGACTGGCCGGTCCTTCAGCTCCCGGGTGAGGATCTTCCCGGCCTCCTCCCGGACCTTCCCCTTGGGGCCCATGGGAGCCCAGGCATCGAGGATGTCCAAGCTCCACTGGCAGTTCCTCAGCAGGAAGCTCCCCGTGTTGAGCCCGATCCAGTTCTTCTGATCGTACACCATCTCGTTCCACCCGTGCATAACGAAATTAGAGTCCTTGTACCGCTCCCAAGGGACCTCAAAGGCCATGTCCGTGAACATGGCATCACTGTCCATCCACCAGAGGAACTCGATCTCCGGATGGGACAGCAAGAGCTTTCTTATCAGGGGCAGCTTTGCCCAAAACCCCGCCATCTCTGCGTCAAGAAGGGCCATATTGTAGAATATCTCGATCCCGTGGAGGCGGCAGTAGTCGATCTTGTTCTTGATCGACTTCAGGAGGTAGTGATCTCCAACAGGGTTCTCGCAGGGCTTTGGGGATGAACCCGTGACGAGGAGGACCCGAGGCTTGGTGGGACCGATGAAATTGGGGAACTGGGGATTGTCCTTAAGCCACCTCGCTCGCTGCTCGTCCCAGTCCGAAATCTTCGGGCCCAGGGAGTACGGCTTGTTGGGGTCGGGCTTCTCATCCGGCCCCTCGTCCTTGAGTATCGTGTTGATGTCGAAATCGGTGTAGCTGTTGGTGTTGGCGTTGGAGCTGGTGGAGCCGGCGGACTCCGAGGTCGTCTGCTGTGGCTGCGCCTCCTCGAGTACGCGGTGGGGCTCGGCCCGCTTGCGGGAGGTGTGGATGAGGTGGTCGCGGATCTCGATGAAGTCCTGCTCTGGGGTGCCGAACTTGCCAGCACCGATGGTGCCGCGGAGGACGACGACTGTGAGGAGGAGGCAGATGACCGTCACCTTTAAGTGCCGAAAGGCTCGCTGCATCCTCCGCCACCGGTAGGCTCCGAGGCACCTCTCTATCATCTCCCAAGCAATGAATCTCCAACTCGCCTTATCGATCTCACCTTTGTCTCCAATTTATCTCTTGCAGGGTGGGAATATGTCCGGGGAACGGAGGCGTGACGGTCGGCCGGTGATTATTGGATGCAGTGGTCGGATCTGAGATTCCGTCGCAGAGGGGAGGGAGGAACGAGTCCAAATCGGCGGAGGTGAGACACGCTTAGTTATCTCCCGTTTGTCCAAATGTGATAATAGAGAAAGAGAGAGAGCAGAAGCGCTCTTTTTTACACAAAAAGTGTAAAAAGAATATAAAAATTTTGTTAGTTTGAAATTCAAAAGGATTATGCAAAATTGGTCCAGAATCTGAAGCACGTTACAGCTAATAATTAGTATGCCGCATCAGAAAAATGGTTTAGTATCTGACAGAAATAAATAAACAGGATAGCATCATCCACGTGACGTATCCTTCTCTCGGTGGGCGCGAGAGAGAGAGAGAGAGAGATATGGAGAGTTGTCGCCGACAGGACACAGCTGTCTTAAGTAAAGGGCAGACATGGGGCCCACCTAGCTGTCTCTACCCCACTCGAGCAGAACAGTGTAGAGTGTGCTGGATTCCACGTTGATGGTAATCTGGATCTACTGGCTCAATCGACCCATGGTCCACCCTGTCGGCCCAGAGCAAAGCCAACTGCTCTTAAAATCTTGAAATTCATTAGAACAAACAGCACTTAAAAGTTTAGAGGGTGCGGTTAAACTGTACCGAATTCGAATAATAATTACATCATATTACCATTTGCTTCAATTTAATTGATGGGTATTATTATGTAAGCAATGTCACATGTGACATCGTGATATAAGATGTATTCCTTCTTTTAAGTGTAATGATAAATATCGGATTTTTAAAAAAAATTTTACCACATTATCTTATATCGATAAGTTGGCGAGAGATTTATTTCAAAAAATATAATCTAATCGTTTATCTGTCCGAATCTGATCCTATCCTTACTCCCATTCCCACACCTTCTCTCATGTCCATGACTTTACCCCATACCTTCCATTTTGCCCCTATGTCGGATCCACTATTCGATAATAAGAATTTATTAATACTCACTGTCATATAGGCTCAACCATATTGGTTCACCTGAATTTCAAGACCCTAGTAAATAAAAAGAAAAAAAAGTGCTAAATCATCCGAATTAGCGCACATCCATACATTTAGAATCCAAGTCTTGATTATTGCTGCAGCCTCTAGAGAACTGTTTTGTCATATCTCAATTGAAATCTCTTCGTGGTACGTAAGCCCCCGCGTGATCGCACAGCATTGACTTTGTTTGACCTGACTGCAACCCCGTTAAGCGCCACGTGGCAGAGAGTACTGCTCGATAGCTTTAGTTTTCTTCCCTGGAGATCGTCGCCGGGCAAGGAAGGACAAAGAGCACCGCTTCCCGGCATAATGCTTCGCAGAAATTTTCATTTTGCACCTCATGGTCTGACTGTGCGCATATTAGTACCTGAAAAACCATCCATTTCACTCCCGCTCGTCATTTGCATAATCCGCCCGGAGTTTCAACGGCAGCCGTCCGTTTTTACACGTTCAATGACTTAAGAATATCGACATAACTGTCATCTCGGGATCAAGCCGAAACATCGGGTGCAATCGAGCTTGAGGTAAACTTCAAGGGGTCAAACAATAAATACGTCGTACTTCAGGATACAAAATGAAAATCCACCCCCCACCCCCGCAGAGTCGGCGCCCTTAGCCATGCCCTCTCCACCATCGAACCCGGTGCAAGAATCTCTTCTGCACTGAAGAGCGGAGTGGAGCGGAGCAACAATGACGGATTCTGAGCTCAGAGCGCCAGATGAGACCGTGACTCTCTTCATCCTCTTCACATTCTTGAAATGAAAAATGAATTTCAGTGGCGTGCCCGTTTATTAGTGCTAATTTTCTCGAGATTCTTTCTTTGGGTGAAGGCTGAAGACGACGATAGGAGGCTCAAGTACCTGGCATTCGTCGAGATAGCGGCGGTCTACACAGCGGCTTGCCGTAGCAGCCTCTACGAGTTCGCGAAGCAGAACGCCGGCCCGCTCCTGCCGGGCGTGCAGGCCATCGAGGGCACCGCCAGAACCGTCCTCGGGCCGATCTGGGACAAGTTCCAGCACGTCCCCTTGGAGCTCCTCCGCTTCATCGACCGCAAGGTTTCTTAAATCTCGATCTAGTCCCTGAAGTTTTCTCTCCCATTGTCATTGCACTCTGCAGCTGCGCCCCCTCTCGCTTTTTGGTTACGAAAGAGACGTAGAGGATGATAAAGGAGTAAGGAGAGTCTACTATTAAGAATCGGTGTCTATTGGTTTAACAATCAAATTATTCCATTTACACCCGAGCTGTAGGTGGATGAGTACGTGCACGAATTGGAAAGCCACATGCCTTCGCTCGTGAAGCAAGTTTCGGGACAAGCCCGGGCCATGGCGTTGGAGGTGCACCGTGCAAAGGTCGTCGACGCTGTCACGGGTTTCGTTAAGGACGCACTGGAGACCTACAGGCCCGTGGCAAAGGAGCTGTACGTGCAGTACGAGCCGGTGGCAGAGGAGTACGCGGTCTGGACCTGGCGACACCTGAACCAGCTGCCACTGTTCCCGAAGGTGGCCCATGCGGTGGTTCCCTTGGCGGCTTACTGGGCCGAGAGGTACAACGATAAGCTCTGCTACGCAGAAGAGAGAGGGTACGCGGTAGCGAGTTATCTGCCATCGATCCCCATCGACAGAATCGCTAAGATCTTTGAGGAGGCCGAGCATGGAGCCGAGGTTCCAGTTACCGGCAATACTATTGCCTTAGCCCAATAAAAACCTCACAGCGGCTTCCCGTTTTGGGTTTTCTTGTCCTTGTTCTTCGTATGCTTTCTTCAACGGCTTTGTTTTCCTTCCCAGCATCTGTGAAAGCAATGTTTCAGTGCTCAAGATTACGGTGTGTGTGAATTTTGCGGAGGACTATCGCTTGTTATGATCTAAATATCAATCTTGTTACATGAGAGCGTGATTTACTATCTTGTTATCGTTTTCAAGTCTCTTGTATGCGTGGCCGGAACAATACGACGATTCATCATGTTTGCTCTTTGTTTTTTAGCTGAAATACAGCAACCTCTGTGTCATAGTGAAACCAAAGATGTAAATTCGTCGGAGTATCGTAAAAAAGGCCTCGGCCTGGCTTGCCGGAGTTAACAAAGAGCACAAACAGCTCCATTTTGGTGGGACTGCCTCAGTTCTAGCACAAATTGCGAAAGAATATGGACCTGATAACTTTTCCCCGGTCGGGTGATGATCAAAGAGATGAGACGCCTGACGAGGCGCCGATGCCGACCTGGATCAGGAAATGGAGCACACTCAGACGCTGCATCGACTTGCCCATATCATTACCATGTGTTTTTTTTTTTTTTTTATTGGATGAAACCGGGATAATTGCCATCGACGTAAATAAGACCGACATGAATATGCCCTTAATTAAGTCGACAGAGGAATGAATAACCGCCAGGTTGTTTGAAACCGTTAAGCGAGAAGAGCATAGGCCTAAGCTCGTTTACCGACTTGCAAAGTCAACAAACTTAATTAGTTTAAGCTGCTTGGAACCAGGAAGGGGATCTCACTTACGCTTCCTCTTCGAGATCACCATGAAGGGATGTGTTCTCCGAGTACCTCTCGAAAAGTCTGATCTTTCAACTTGAGTGAATCATTCTGCGTCTTCAAGTGATGCTCTATGGTGCTCAATAATCCTCCGGGTGTTGTTATCTCAGGAGAGTTTTGACTCCTCACAGGATGGATTCATCCATCTCGCGCCGGCATCTCTTGATGTAATTGGAAAATGACTTACTTGAAGATAATCCCATATTTAGGGAAACATCTGTAAAATGTGATAGAATTTGCAGTCGTGTTTTCAAATTGCGATACCTGAGGGGCCATTCTGAAAATTCTCTTACTATATTTAATGAAACGAAGAACAACTCATGCGCAGAGAGTGGAGCCTCGGCTTCTGGATTTGACAATAGCAGCGGAGCCTCTGCTCCATCAGGGAGTCGGAGGAGGAGCAGAGAGGGGAGAATCAGGAGACTGAAGAGCTCGAGTTTGATCTCAAACCTCCTCCTTTGTTCTCTGAGGTACCAGATTATTCATCCTAAAGGTTTTTCCTCCTTTTCTTATTGCCTCGATTGATCTTACACGGTAGCCATTGTCATTGGGTCGGTTAGTTTGGAGCGGAAGATAGGGTTCCTGCGAAGGATTTGCATCCGTTTCATCTGATTGAACCCCGAGCTGAGCAAGTGCTCTTCGGCTCCTCTGATCTTTGACTCCTTTCCCCGCAGGGGCCTTGCTTTGGTGGGCCATTCCTTGTTTTCCCTGAAGAAATGGTGCGTAACATAAAAATTGCATTTTTCTTATGATTATTAGTTTCTGAGAGAACCAATGGAGAGAAGAAGTTGCTCTTTGTCCGGTCTGTATAGTTTGTCTCTATTTTCTTTCGCACATTGCTTGATTTTGGCTGGAAGCAGTGATTTATGTATTTGAGGTTGGTTTCATGCTGATAATTTTGTTTGAAATATTGAAACTTGGTGATGTCGGCTTCCTGATCTCTTCGTTGCAGCTTCCCCTTTCCTTACTGAAGACTGCCCAGGGGCACCCTATGGTAAATTATTCCCATTTTCTCGGGTTCACTCTCTCAAACACAAAACAGACTGACAGATAGATCCACGTTGCTTTGGATGACAATCCTGTTCTTGTGTGATGATAGTTGGTGGAATTGAAGAATGGAGAGACTTACAATGGGCATTTAGTGAACTGTGACACTTGGATGAACATCCACCTTCGTGAAGTCATCTGTACATCTAAGGTGATATTTGTCTCTCTTGTTGTGGACCTACGTTCTATTTTCACAAATTTAAAGGAGTGTCTGATGTAGTTTGTCGTTACTAGGTCTATGACTTGTTTAACCTGCTGAACTGACTTGCAATGCAGGACGGAGATCGATTCTGGCGGATGCCTGAATGTTATATCCGTGGAAATACAATTAAGTATCTCCGTGTTCCAGATGAGGTGAGCAGATAGATGTTTTTGAAGATTTTAATGTGTATGAGCTTTTCTTTTCACTCAAAAACCTCGCTTTATGTCAAGTTATATATATCATTTATCCCTTGTGCTAGATTTAAAAAAAAGTCATATATAAATATTATACTCCTTTTACAAAAATATTGTGAGAGACTAAGAACTATATTTTCACCAGCAGTCTCCTAAGATGTGATTGTTTGTGCGATATCATTTCAACTGAATGTGTGATTCATGACCCTAGGATGTAATTATTTGAGATTGCTCTTTATCACAGAGCACATTTTTTTGAAGCAGTTGGACGTGGGCATATTGTGCATTCAGATTGTATGTGTGCTGTGCAATTTGTAACTTAAATTTTGGATTGGCACCTCAGGTCATTGATAAAGTACAGGAAGAGACTAAGATTCGGGCTGGTATGTTCAACCTTAACTTACTACACAACGGATGTTTTTCATCTCATGTTGCATTTATAATTGAGAAGATACTTTTTATTACTAGGTGTTGATTGTGGGGAGGTTCTGTGGTTACATGATTTGGCTGTGGCTTGTCTCTTCTTTGAATAAACTTCAAGTGGTTGATCTAGGATTGATGGCCCTAAAGAGCAGAAGTAATGGTCACTTCTAATAACCATAGAATTTCCTATACATTTCATCTTAAATTTGGTTCAGTGGCTTTTAATTGTGTCTTTGGGACTGTAGATATGGAAATTACCTATATTGAAGAGATGTCAATTAAATCACTGTTCTCTACCTCAAGCCTTTTTGAAAGTCTTTTGTAGCATTCTTTTCTACTTAACAATATGTGGTGATGTTTTTTATATGTTGTTAGCTACTAGAAGTTACATTCACTGTCCGGCTTGGTCATTTTATTGACTTAGGCTGAAATTGCTCTGAAATTAAGTCACTTTCTTTATGCAGATAGAAGACCACCTGGTGTAGGACGGGGAAGGGGAAGAGGTAGAGAGGATGGTGCTGGTGGTAGACCAGCTAAAGGAATTGGTCGAGTACTTGATGATGGAGGTGCAAAAGGTGGTGGTGGAGGTCGAGGCAAGAGTGGATCTGTGGGAAAGGGTGCTGGAGGCAGAGGTTTGGAACTCTCAACTCTCACCAAATATTAGCTCTCTTTCCTGCCATTGTACTCAAGCACATGCAAGGGTTTGTGCTCGTAGGTGCTCATTCCTTGCTCATTAAGCAATGTTCTCTGCTACTCTGGGCAGGTGGTGGGCGTGGACGCGGTTGATACAAATTATACATCCTGGGAGTCAAACTGGCAGGTGCTTGCAATTTTCATATGCATTGCGCACCCTTCTTATATGAACTGTGTTCTCACTGTAATTTTGAAATCGTTCTGTTTATGATTTAGTCTCATCTAGTAGGAAGTCACGGTCGATACCCATCTACAGTGGAATGCTGTTTAAGGTTTTATTTGTTTCATCCTTTTGAAGCATTTGAATGGTAGTCAGAGATGAAATTTGCCTGCTCTACAATTTGAGCTACCACCAGAATCATTTATCATAAACGCTGTTGCCATTTACGCTTTACAATATGGGGGGGAAAAATAAGGAGCCCACACTGGTGACCGTGGCTCAAAGTAATGAAGCAGTGAACTGATAAAAAGACTGATTGAACTTTCAAGACAGGGAATTGAATGTATTTTAAGCTGCAGCCTAATAATCTCCATTCGATAGCCTCCTATGCTGTGCACAACCTAAGCTATCTTCAAAGTATTTTCGGACTGGCCTATAGACTGGCCTTACTTGTTCGGGCAAGACTCATGTTTCTTTAACTCCTAATGTGGCTAACTTTCAATGTGAAGTTGCCTGTTGAACTCTTTACTCTTCCATACCCATTCTTGCCAGAAGGATGAGGAAAGGGGAAGGAAGAGGTCACCTGAGTATCGATCACTTGATATAATGCCTTCCCTGCATGGGTCTAGTGGGATTTCTTGCAAGACTTGCAGCTCGCATTTCCACATTCTACCTTGAGGGCAAGGTCATTGAGGCAGAAGACTTGCTGTGGTCGGGGATCAATATGTAAAATAAACGTAAGGGTAGAGTACTGAAATGCAACAGAATGATTCGCATCAGTAGAAGCTCTTGATACAGTCGAAGGACTAATGTAAAGCTCTGTAAATTGATTGATCGAGATCTAATGAATGATCAGTTGGCTTTCTAGACTATCCTTTCTCTCAGTTTCGAATGAGGGATTTCTTCGTCCCGGTTTCTAATCACTAAAGCCATATAGACTATGAGCAATAACACGTCTGTCTGACTGGTCTCTTCAAGGCTACGTGCTTATTTCTCCTTCGATCTGGACTCCCTTCAGGAGTAGCGATAGCCCAGTTCCGACCGATTGCAAGACTTCCAGGGCATTACAGAGTCGTGCGGGACTGCTTCCACTGGTGAATTACGCAGCTCTGGTCGCACACAGGCGAGAGACCATCCAATTGCACCGTGAAAGAAGTGGAATGCTGCTTTAGATCCTCCATTCAAGGTTACGCAACTGGTTCAGTTTGCCGAACTGAAAGCATTAAACGGGTTTTCATGATGACCTTCAACTATGACAGGTTTTTGAGCTTATGTTCCCATAGTACGAAATCTATAATAATCGCAGGAGAGTTGCTTTAGACGTCTTGAAGAATGAATGGTATGCATACAATCATTTAAATCCCTAGCTGACAAATAGTCACAGGTAACACCTCGGTTATGAGCATGTTCTGTACTATCGTCGAGTGTACAAGCTAACTGCCAATGCAGCAAAAGCAATCCTGCTGGGTAGGTTCTGTCGGCAGCCAGGGCGAGACGTATGCGCAAAGCTGAAGAGATTGATCCCTTCCTACATTCCTGACGAGCGATTGGCATATTCCTGAACCAGTGCCCCGAAGAGCGATTTCCTCTCCAGCAGTGCAGATGGCCGACCGAACTCCCTTGCTTTTCCTGTTTGAGATGAGAGAGCGGGAAAGAATATGTCAATAAAATCCTTGGAATAACCCATTAGCACATTCAGAAACGCAGCTGTTCAGAATCTAGATGTTCGTTTACCGATTCGGTTCTATCAATCCACATGGGTAATATCCCGGGGTTGAGATCATTAGCACATAAAGGAGATGCAAGGAAAGAATGCAGGCACTTCTTTCTTACCAGCATCAATGACAAGGACTCGATCGCAGTCCATGACGGTGGGGATTCTGTGGGCAATGCTGATGATCGTGCATGAAGCAAAGTCCTCCCTTATGATCCGCTGGATCACCGCATCAGTCTGTGAATCAACTGATGCAGTTGCTTCGTCG
This sequence comes from Sonneratia caseolaris, assembly GCA_900006705.1. Lineage (NCBI taxonomy): Eukaryota > Viridiplantae > Streptophyta > Magnoliopsida > Myrtales > Lythraceae > Sonneratia > Sonneratia caseolaris. Next base: position 1,337,264 of record CXYZ01005797.1, read on the forward strand.
AGGAACAGGAGTTGACTCCGCTTTAGCATCACCCTCCCTAGGCATAGGAGCTGCCTTTGCCCGACGCTCCAGTTGTCACCGTTGTCGACCACTGCGAACTCAAAGCAAGTGTTTTTGATGAATTTGAGATGCTCAGGAAAGACAAGAATAACAGTATTTTCCGGAAGTTCTCTTCCAAGAGTTGTGTACCTGAAGAATCCAGTTTGTCGGGTTTAGAAGCCACCACATCCTTAAGCTGACAACGCTCGAGGCTCTGGAGAAGTATTTCAGGAGAAAGAATCACAAATTGAGATTCTCTAGCATGTGAAGGTCTGGACGGATCATGTATTAACATTCCAAAGATTCTAAGGAAATTCTTCCATTACCTTCCATATCTCTTCATCGGTGTACTGACCAATTGGGTCGATGTTGCTTCTGACTGTCCCTTCAAACAGAACAGGCTCCTGAGGGATGATACCGAAACGAGATCGAATATCATGAAGTCCCAGCAGGGAAATGTCTATTCCATCTATGACAATTCTTCCTCCTGATGGTTCCACGAGCCTAAAGAAAACTTGAATCAAAGTCGACTTCCCACTTCCAGTTCGCCCGACAACTCCAATCTTCTCCCCTCCATAAATGCTCAGCGTAATGCCCTTGAGAACTAAAGGTGTGTTGGGACGATACCTGACCTGCACCGGGAATAATAGAGAAGAAATTTTCAAGGCCATGTTAAGGGAGAAGAACTATGATCATGTTGGTACTCGTTGGAAGGACAAGTACTGATTTACCTGCAAGTCTCTGATTTCGATGCTCCCGTTGGATGGCCAATTTGGAGGAGGAACACGGTCTTTGATTTTCCAAGATGCTTCCGATGGAATTCTCGTGAACTGCTTTATCCTTTCCACGGAGACCATTCGGTTTTCCACGAAGCAACTCATGTAAATGGCCCAGAACATCACAGAGTTGAGAGACAACCCGTACGAGAGAGACAAACCGACGTTCTCTGCATCCAGAAAGAGGTATATCAGACATAAGTTGATTTCTTATTCCAATCCACTAACAGAACGAGCCAACTCCTTTCATCTGCAGGATTTCAGATCTGAGGCATTAAGTGGTAAACCTACAGAATAGCAAAAATGTTGAGAAAGCATACCGGGCTTTATAATGTTGCTGGGCAGCAAGATCATGAAAATGGCCGAGAAGCAGAGAAAGAAGCTCCCGATGAGTTCCAGACGGAAGCCTAACCACTCATTAGACCCGTTGTTGTGGAAGTCCATCCGAAGATTGCCATTGACCCGGGCCATGTTCTCTTGGCGGAACAAGCCCTCCTTCTGGAATGAGCGGATCGTCATGACCCCTGCAATGCTTTCTGAGAAGTGATGGATTACCGGCGCTTTTGTGATTGAGTCAAGGCGGGTTAGTTCACGAGATGATGAAAGATAGTATCCCTGAAGAAAAAAAAAAGAGAGGAAGAGTACTAAGTTAAAACCATAGAACTCCGAAAATATTTTCAATTATCTTTCCTTAAAAAAGGAGCAGAACACGCGTCAGATTTGGCTTTGTAGGAGGTTACATGATCCAGAACATCTTCTAGAGTACTATCCCTAGATGTTTTTCTTCTTGTCCAAATGGAGGGACTTTCAGCCAGGAAATTTTCTGGATTCAAAAACAAAAAAAATCCACCAGTTCTTTTATCTTCCAATTATCAAGGGGTTTGCTTCTTTGAATTTACAGCATCAATACATTGAGACAGCCAGGCTGAAAGTAGTGCTCATACCCGGTACCAAAAGTTGAGCCAACCGAGTGGAATTATCAAGAAAACTGTCGGCCAAGCGTATTGGCAAGTGATGATGAAGATGCTGAGAACAGTAATGTACATGGCAACAGCCAACCCCATTAGGAATGGAATGAAAACGTCAATGTTCGTCTGATCAGTTGATGCCTGGAAAAATAAGTAGGAAAATGGTAAAACAAATCCCATTCAGTTCACAAGCCTCTTATATCTGGATCGAGAATGAGAGAGTGATGCAGCATGAGCTCTTACCCGACTTAGGATCCTTCCTGAAGGGGTGGTGTCGAAGAATGACATGGGTGCATGCAGGATGCTATGGAGGATCTGCCCAAAGAAGATTTGGGCAGTCTTAAGACCGAATACTGTGACTGAGAGGGCCCGAATAATGATAATCAGGCATGAGATCACAGCAATTATCCCATACACTTGAATGAACATTGAGGGATTGAAGGATGTAGCCTGATCCTCAGCTGTCTCGTAGGCAAGCCAATAGTCGCTTGCCATTAAAGAGCCTTGCCACAGCAGAGAAAGTAACATGATGAAAGCTACTCCCCACCAGCCGAAGGCTTCAGTGCAGTATAACCTGTACACGTGAAGGCTTACTTTTCCCGTCTCCCGTTCCTCGTCCTTGATGAGCTTTGAGCTGCCCTTCTCAGAGCTGTTTGGGTCTGAGGACTTGCTCTCGCCATTTGGTTCCTCTTCGTTTGCCTGAGGCAACTGAGTTCTTGGTGACAGGGAGTTATCACTGGCCATGTTTTTGCCTGCTTCGACAAGTTCCATGGAGGTCTCATGGGCTTCCACCAGTGCTTTGAAGTCCATTCCACTGTACAGTAGTTCATCATACCTCCCTGACTGCACGATCTTACCATCTCGCATTACCTAAGATTCAGAAACAAGGAGCAAACCAAAAATTCTTACAAAATGCTCAAATGAGGGAATATCGATAGGGTGGTCTATGTTCTTCCAAGCAAGAATACTTGGCATTTATTTTCAGACAAAAAATTGAAGAATAAAAGTCGAGATTTATCTTTTCACACATGAACAGAAAATCAAAACCACTTTCCAAAAACAAAAACATTTTCACTTTCTTTCAGCTTGAGAGAATGTGTTACAGCCTTGCTCGGGAAAGACTGAAAGGAAAACTGTTTTCCTCCTCCATTCTTCAACTGAACAACTTCTCTGGGATCATAGTGCTAACCAGTATGAGGTCGATGTTGTGCAAGAAATCGACTTGGTGGGTAACAAGTAAAACAGTCTTGTTCTTCAAGGCTCCTCTCACACATTCCTGCACAACAGTAAAGCAAAACATCAGGAAATGCAAATATCAAACTTGTAAAAACACAATATACATACATATATATATATATATATATAACACTTTTCTGTTGCTTCTAGAATTTCCATGTTTGCCGACTTTTTGGTTAAACCAAATGTATGTAGAGAACTACAAGAAAACAGTTATAGCTCAGTACATTTTACAAGTCTAATTGCGGGATCCACTTCTGACAGCAACATTAATCAGACAAGGGACTTCTGACTTGAAGTGTACTTTATATTACCTTGTAAATCTCGGATCCTGTGTGAGCATCCACAGCACTAAAGATGTCGTCGAGAAAATATGTATCACAGTCCTGATACACAGCACGGGCTAGCTGGATCCTCTGCTTCTGACCGCCACTGAGGTTGATACCGCGCTCACCTATTTCTGTCTGATCTCCAAACTCCATCATCTCGAGGTCTTTTTCCAGGCAGCACACCCGTATAACTTCCCTGTATCTCACCCCATCCATTGGCAACCCAAATAGGATGTTCTCCTGAATTGTCCCATTCTGAATCCATGATGTCTGAGCCACATAGGCTGTAGACCCGCAAACCCGAACCTGTTGAGAAGTTGTTAGTGACTAGCATTGGATAAGCATCATATCTCTCCAGATGTGACTTCATCAGAAAAGTTGTACCAAAGTGCAGGTGTTCAAGTGGAAGTGCACCAAGAATGGCAAAGCATTCATAATGTTTATTGGTAATGGCTAGAATCATGGTTACGATCACTCGATGGCTAGAATCATAGTTATGATCTCTCAATCAAATCAATGTGATTTATTGTAATCAACTCAATATGATTCTAGCTATTGAGTGATCGTAGCCATGATTCTAGCCATTAATTGGGATAACTTTCTTATGAGAATTCAGATGAACACCCCTTCACAGGTTCGTTACTAGCTGTGGACATTGTTAATCGACAATACCTTTCCTGAGATCTTGTGCATCTCTCCAAGAATAGATGCAAGGAGAGAGGACTTCCCCGATCCAACTGTGCCGACAATGGCAGCGAGCTGGCCTTTCTTGATCTCCAAGCTAATGTCCTTGAGAATGGGATCTCCATCTTCATCGTCCCACCTGAATGCTCCATCCTCGACTTCCACAGCGATCCTACCATGGCAACCATCCACTCTCTCCACTGAATCCTCTGCCAATTCCCTACTCATCATGTAGTGGTCAAGCCTTGCGAGTGAAATCATTGCCTGGGACAACGAGATCATTGACTGGGGGAATGTTCTGATGGGCTCTTGCAAGATCTTGAAGATTGTTGTGGTCGTAAACACCGTCCCTGCATCCAGCTGGACCCCCAACCATATCGCCACAGCAAACGTGAGAGTTGAGATCAACAATGGGGTGCTCCACATCACGATGATGTTGCCCGAGACTGAATACATGAACTTGCTGAGCCAACTGAACTCCGACTCCCGGAAACTCTGGATCCTCTTGTTGAAGTGCTCCTCCCAAGCTTGGAACTTGATCACTCTCATGTAGTTAAGCATCTCATTCGTGGCCTTCATCCTTGAGTCCCGGTTCTGCATCACATTCCGCTGGAACCGGTTGTTCCTCTTGGTTCCAAACACTACAAACACCAGAACCCCAGTGATCCCAACAACCGCTGCAAGAACAGCTCCACCAAGGTAGTTGTAAAGGAGTACCAGGGCAACGCTCACCTGCAGAGGCATCAGCCAAATCGCGTGGAGTTGAAGCATCATATCCGAGAGCTGCTGAGCATCAACAGCCATATAATTCACGATCTGGCCGACCCCGTGGGCTTGTCGGGCAGAGCATGTCAACCTTAGGCCCTTCTTGTACAGTGAAGTGATCAGAGTCGACCTGATTAGCATCCCGAGCTTCTGGGAATTGAAGTTGAACTGGTGCGTAGTCAGAACTTCCATGAACTTGGCGACAAGTAGGATCCCAACGAGGTAGTAACCCTCATAGGGGGAGCTCCGCTTTCCGGCTGTGAAGTCCACAAAGCCCTGGATGAGAACTGGCCCCACGTACATAACACATAACCGTACGATTGCGAGGAATGCAGTGAAGGAGATCTCTCTCCAGAAGCAGCGGAGGAGAGTTGTTCGAACGGGGTGAGTCGATCGCTCCTCAGGCTTGGGCCAATTGGACTCAAAGACCTCCGACATCCTCTCGGCCCTGTGCTCGGGCGAAAGGGACGGGATATCCGTAATCTTGAGAGGTGACTTATAGCCCTTGCTGAGCAGAGGATTCATCCATATCCAGAAGGCCTTGCTTGCCACCGAAGCTGAAGCGAAGGCACTCACATTGGATTTCTCCAGGAGAGGTTCGTATTCTTCCCCAGTCCCATTTTCGGACACATCGACGACCACCGAGATTCCAGTGGACCCTCTAATGGCAACAATCAGGAGGACTAACGACAACGGAAGGGACGCTATCAAAACTATATCGTCAACTACAAGATACTCGTTCCAGACTTCTCCAAGTGTTGCGAGTCTGATTATTGCTGAAATCGTGAACAGCGCAATCATAATGAAATCAGCAACCCAATAAGCTCGAAGCGAGAGTGGATGGGTCTCTGCCTCGAACCGCTTCTCGTGGATGATAAGGACAGCGATCACAGCGTGAGTCAGGGCCTGGACTAACCAGAAGAACGCGTTCACGAGCTTCCACGGAAGCTCGGGGCTCCTGCTGAATGTCCAAATGCAGATAATAGTGTAGGAAAATGCAAACACGGCAGATACCGTCAAGGAGAGCTTGAACCAAACAGAGGTTGTCACTCCCCTCCTGGGAGGAGACATTCCATGGTTCCTGATGAGGGGCTTGCTGATATCGAAGCTCGAGCTGCCATTGGAGGATAACCTGGAGAATAGCTTCCGAAGGGCGAAGACAAGGAGGGCCAAGAGGAAGAGAGCGTCAACGGAGGAGAGAAGAGCTCTCTGAGGACAAGGAGAGAGGGAGATGAACACGAGCCATTGGAGGATCAGTGACGAAGACGAGCCGCCGCCGTCGATCACAGAGGCCGAGCACGACAGGGAAGTGGCCCAACTTGAAGATGACATATCGGAGATGAGAATCAAACTAAGCGTTCTCGATTCCCAGTCCGTCTCATCAGTCTAAACCTGCTGTGACAGATAGAATCCGATCAGCAGACGTGAACTTCGAACATGTAAGATCGAAAAAACAAGATGGACAGAAATTCCAAGGAGAAAACAAACCTGCACCGGCGATGAGGAAAAAGGGCAACTGAAACAAGGAAACGGAAAAACAATATTCTACGACCAGACAAGCGCAGTCAAAGCTGTCAATTCTGCACCATTACTAAGAAGAGACAAAATCCATTAATGAAATCGAACAAATTAGACTGGAGGAAGATCATGGGAAGGAGCGGTGTCTGGTTACAGTCAATAAAAAACACCTTGCCCACAAATTGTCGTTGACCAACGGGAACTGGTATATTAGAATTGGAGCACCCATTTACTATGGGAGCAGAGGCCACTTTCTCTAAAGCATGCATGAATCTGTTAATGGAGTAACTTCACTGAATACTTGACTGATAAAATTGGAATGAGTAGGTAGCTATATAGATGGTATACCTCCATAAAGGGGTGTAATATAAACACACATTACATATATATATATATATGAAAAATATGTAAAAAATCCCATCACTTACCAAATTTGAATGAAATCTTGAGGCCCACCATTCAAATATCTAGAAACTAGCTCTAATATGATGGGATGATCTAAATTTGGTAGGGGCCAACTCAAGAGCATTAAAGTGCACTCTGTACAATGACTAAATGGGTTTTTTTTAATAAAGAAAAACTAAAATGAATTCAATTAGGGTGGCCTGCAATGTATTAGGTAATGGTAGCCGGAATCCCCATACACTAAGTTTTATATCTTTTTAAAATAAAATCCTTAACCTTATAACAGAGTATTATTGGTCAACCTTGGTTAGGGAATAGACTAGGTATACGTGACACTAGAAATGTTAAACAGATTGGAGTTACATGTAACTGGTTCGTTTAAATCATAGTTTTAAAAATTGGATCGAGTTGGCCGGTTTGATAGGGAACGGCCACTCACCCGATCCGATTCCTACAAAAAATCCAATTGTACATTCAAAGAGAAAAATTTCGATTGAACCGACCCGGTGAACCTAATTGAACTCGTGAGAAAACCGGTCGATTTAAAATTAAAACAAAAAAAACAAAAACCTATTATAATATCCATATTTTATTTTACTATACTTATATTTATATTTTATATTAAACTTTTGTTTAATATAATTGTTATATTAATAATTTTTGTTATAAATCATATTAAATTATGATATTATGTAAATTTATTAGTAATATTATTTATTAAACATGTGGTTTAACCCATTGAACTCTTGGTTCGACCCATAAACTGATGTCTAAACTAGTTCCTGGCCCGATCCGGTTTTAAAAACTATGGTTTAAACTTGAAATCGGCTCGGACTTCTCCTAACTCAGTCCGTAACCGTTCTTAGCGAGTTTGGAGCAGTTACAGGCCGGTTTCAAAATATTGGCCAATTGAACCGTAATCGATCCAAACTGTTACCTTGCTAAACAGACTTAGAACCATTTAGAAATTAGGTTGGAACCATTGAAAATTAATCCGGACTCTAAAAAATCTTATAAATCAATAATAAAATATTATTAGCTTAATTTAATTTTTTAAAAAAAATTAAAAAATTATCAGTTTATAAACCAAATTAATCCATTTATAAATAGATCATAATCAACTTATATTTACCTTATCATAATTCATAACCAAATATCCCATTTACTAATAGAATTAAATGATTTCATATGTTTTTAATTATCCGACGGCCCTTCAACAACACTACGTACCTGACACCATCAATACTTTCTCTCTCCTCCTCCGACGTGGCAACCTCTCTCTCGCCCCATTCCCACTCTCTGTTGCCCTCTTCTCTCTCTCTCTCTCTCTCTCCCACCCCCTACCCTCCCCGCCCGCCGGCCACCGTCAATCATGATATTCTGCTTCTAGTTCTTCTTTTATCCTCTGCTAAAAGAAAATCATCTTCATTTTTTCCTTCTCAATCGCCGTTCTCCCCACACCTCTCCACAAGCTGCTGCATTTGTCGTCGTCACCACCATCTCCTCCTCAGCCTCTTCAACTCTTGTCACTCCATCTCCCCTCGACCCATCGTCGCCGCTGCCACCGTCGTCATCTTCTCCACCTCTTCAGCTCTTATCCACCGGAAGATTGAGGGACTCGAGAAGAAAGAAAATCGATTATTTAAAAAATTTTCTTCAAAAATCGAGTATTTTGAATGGGTGAGGAAAGGACAAGCGGCGGGAGTCGTCGCCAGAACCAAGATTACAGCTTATCTGGTTAATCACAAAATTTTGAAAATTTAATACATAATAAGAGGTAAGAGAGTGATTATATTATTTAAAATAAAAAATAATATGCTAATGCCGCGTAAGAGAGTTAAAGGCCATGTAGGAAAAAAAAATCAACGTCCATGTGTCCATGTAAGTAAATAATAATGCCATATAAGATAAGGCTCCATTAATGCGACTGTCATTAGTAAATTAATAATAAATAATATATTCATTTAAGATTTAAAATTTTAAAATATTAATATATTTAATAAATAAATAAATTATTATAATATCAAATATCATAATATTAAAAAGAAAAAGTGATACTCGTGACTAGATTCCATTTAATGGAACGGAGCCAGGAAATGACAGATTCTGGGGACTCATCGTCTCGGAGATTTTGGAATGTAAAGAAGAGCTTTTTTTTTTGTTTTTCAAATTAGACAACTGGCAAAATATTAAAACAATTGAAGATGATAAAAAAAAAATTTAGTGCACTTGACAATTTTCGACCAAGAACTGAATCATTATAAACTAATGAACGAAGATCTTGATGGAGCCACCCGGAATTTTATTTCTTCATAAACAAATCAACGCAGTCCCCAAGCAAGCCAACAAGATTAGTCCTGCCGGGTGGTCTGACAATTAGGAGCTGAAGTCACGAATAATGGAAACAGAAATCGGAATGTTTCTCATTTTAAAATGAATAGAAATAGTTAACGGTGGACACATCCCACATGAAAATGAATCAATTAAGTCGGAAAATCAGTGGAGTGAACGTGCCGAAAAAAAAAAGAGTGAAAATATACCTTATCAGGATCCATTCTAGTATTCTACCATGTTGACATCGCATGAGAAACGAAGGTAGAGCAGAAGATAAAAAGACAACTGCAAGTATGGTATATGTGATCTAGGACGGTGGCCGCCGTGGTCGCCCGTGAGTCCACATCCAAAAGAGGCTCGACGGTGTCTTGTTCGTTGAGCAATAACAGAAGAAAGAAAACATAGTAAGATAGCACACAACTTACTAATCATCAAGCCACACAAGCTAATCTGGAAGGTGAATCTAACAATTCCGGAGGAGATATTTCTCATGCAAATTACTCTCAATGATACGCGCATCTCATGGTAGTTCTACTTTACGAGTAAGTGGATAGAGAGGAGGGAGAAGAACCCTGCCCCCATCTGAATCGTATGCGCAGCTCCAAATTGCAGCAGAAAACAGCGAGGAGCACGATGAATACGAAAAAACAAATGGAGAAGCTGGAACACGGGACTCTCCGAGAGAATTGTAGAACCCTATGTCAGTAGTGCATAAAATCGATGCTTTCGTTGGTCATCCTCCATTTCGTTCTAGATCCGACATCGAATTAGAAACGCAAATCATGTCCGCGAAACGACTGGTGTTCCCCCAGGTAACCGAGCGAGAGGAAACCGGGCCGACACGGAGATTGACTCGCACTCGAGGAGGAGGCGAAGTACTAAGTTTTCTGCCGGACTCGGAAGGGATAATCCATGTGGCTTCCCCGGTAGACGGAAATTGACTCAACCGAGAGCTTCATTTGAATAAGCTCGATCGGTAGACGGCCATGAAAGCGTCGACCGAAAAGAGGTTCTCGAAGTGTGTACCTGATCGATTCGACTGATCAGAGCCCCAACGCTGGCTGCCTCATATATCACATCTTCTGTGCAGAGAGACGAGACAAGCACATAGAAACATACACACAGTAGAGAGAGAGAGAGAGAGGGTCTCCAGGTACTTCTAGGTGAACAGAAATGAATGCAGCACAGGTTTCTTTATCAGCTAATTGCACGGCGGCAAGGAATCGTGTGGACTGAAATCTCCACCTCTGTCCCTCCCCTTAAACAAGACAGACGTGGAGATCTCCTCAACGACGCAGGAGCTACACACATATTCATGTATCATTCTCTCCCAATTGATTTAGATATGAACAAATCTCCCCAGAGTAACATTTTGAGCAACATTTGAAATTCAATTTTAAGAATGGAATGGTGGAACCAGAGTTATACTGTACTCATATTAATTATTTTTGTAATAAATTATTATTAAGTTATAATATTAAATTAAGCAATTATTAATACTATTTATTAAATATACAGTTCCATCTGATTCATAAATCTATGACTTAATTAATTCTTAATTCAATCTAATTTTAAAAATCATAAACTTCACTTCTAAATAAGGTGAAGCACGCTCAAAATTGCATTAATAGAATGGGTTAAATTTGTGGATATTATTAATATTTGGCAGTTGAGATGCAGAAATGTAATTATTAGGGCTTGGTAAAAAAATAAAAAAATTCAATAATGTTTTCCTGCTGCCGCACATCGCGGTTTTTGTGGTAATTTATTAAATTAGTCAAGATTTGGACAGTCCAAAATGTCCTATTAGTAAAATTGGCGGGATGCGTACAGTAACTCCCTAACTGTACGCGCCAGCCACCGCGTGAAGATCACCTCGGCTGACCCCGACTGGCTGGACTAGTGACGTGGCTGAATCTGGATGTGTGAGAGGGAGGATGAACGTTTCCGTTAGGCGGCCGGCTAACGTGATGGAAGGAAAAAGAGCGTGGAGTGGACGCGTCTTGGGGGGAGATTGGTGGCGTGGAGTAGGGGCAAGCGAAATCTGGAAGGAGAAAAAAGAAATATAATTTAATTTACAGTCTTCCACGCATATGGTTTGTCTCGGCCTATATGAATGCTTATCATGGAGAAGTCGACAATTTTGTTTCTTTTGGCTGACCATAAAAAAAAGGTAATTTTTAATGGTGAAATTCATGAAATTTATTTTACACGAAGCCTCTTTTTTCTTTCCTTTTTTACCCCTATATATATATTCTTCGAAAAATCACGCCCGATCGATCCGCAAGAAACTCTGTGTTGAGCCAGGTTTTGTTAAATAATACGAAGTTTAGCGAGTAAACTTGCGGATCTATTTTAATATCTTATTTAACAAATAATTTAGTTGTTAATTTTTTTTATCATTCATTTGACTAAAATATCGATTATTTTACTATAATGTTAATTTTTTCATGAAAAAAATTATATATGAATGCTAACATGTTATTAAACATATCGGATACTATCATAAAAAATTAACAGCCATTTGACCTGCGGACTAATTTAATTGTGAATGATTGAATATTTGGATCATTTTTGTGGCAAAAAGATTTTCATGGAGAAAAATTTTTTCTTTCATTATTTACTCCATTTATTGATCATGAGCGGTACATTATTCTTTCCTACTCATACCGATGCATTGACTAAACAGTCATCCCCAACTCTGTATTTTATTCCATGCTTAAACTTGTTAAAGACGAGAGCAGTGTTATTATCGGTTAAATTAATAATTAAAAAATTATTTATTTGATTCTCATTATAAAATTTCTTATATCCTTTTATTTTCACACGCTTCTATTATTTTCACTATCAAAAGTACATATATTAAAAAATTATATATGAACCTACCATGACAATTCTCTTTCTCGTATTCCTACTATCCCGATTCAAGACTCTGAACTCTCAACCGTCCAATCATGGGAACCTAACTCAGTCTTGAACGTTTGGCGACATTGATCGAACGTTTACCGAAACAAACCAAACGTCATAATAGAGGGCACGCAGAAGGGAAACCTGACAGCCACTGTTCTTACATTAATGATAACATCGAACTGCGGTGTGCGGGTTTCCTGTGTGTGACTCCCACGACACGTGACTAGCTTGATGCAGGTTCTTCATTCTCCATCGAAGGTGGGGGAAGGTCACAAGCCGCCTAACTACTGTTACATAACTACCGTGTCATCTGACATAGCTAATTTCCTATGCTGGTAAACCAAAACGAAACAAAACAAAAGCAAGAAGGTAGATGAGCCACTGTTTGTTGCTTCTTTTTTTCCTCATAATTAAGATCTCTCTAATAAAATAAATATTGAATGGAGCATATAATTGAGATAATTAAATGAATTTAAATTTATTAAGATATATTAAAATTTAAAATATCACAAGATTATCCCCAAAAAAAAAAAAAGTCATGTGAAGTAGGATTTTCCCTCTTTTCACGGGCATCACGACTCCTCTTCCATATGATCCTCAATTTTTTCCCCTTTCAGTTTTTTGCCATTACGAGGTGAACAAATTCCATAAATTTTAGCTTATGTTCAAACCGAATACTTAGATTAATGGGTAAAATCCCATAATCATAAATCTTTGTCGTCAAAATAGTTCTAACGATAATAAATTAAGGTCAATATATGAAATTTAATATTAATATATAGGATTTAATTAATAAATTTTAAATTATATAATATATTATTTAATAAATTAATTAATTATTACTCTATCATATGAGATACTATTCATATAAAAAAATTGTATCAATTATTATTATTATTATTATGTCACCATTGACCTGCTGATGCTTATCTTTTTAGAGCACAGATACGTGTAAGTATTAGGATGTGACCCGTCGACATTTCATGGCGGTGACAAAATAGCCCGAGTTACAATAATTTCTTGTTGGCATCCGTATTACTCCATGCCCGCATCCGCTTCGTATGGATACGTGCTTGATTTTATCGGGTGCAGGCCAGGTGTCCCGTATACAAATATTATTTTAAAAATTCTTTTTTATTAATACGAAGACCTATTTTTTTTACTATATATTTATATCGGGATATAGAGAGGTAGCTGAAATCTCAGTCTCAATGCAATTATTGATGATTTAGTTACCCTGCCACTTGAAATACGTGACTGGTAATTAATTCCTGCCTCTGTTTCTTGATTAAAATGGCATTTAAATTATTTTTATAATCAAATAAATTTCATAATTAAGAGTAATTTATCCACCATCCGCGGTCGAATCCAACTCTAATTTGGAATATGGATGAACAGAATGATACGTACAGACTCTTCAAGTTAACCATGCATCCTCTGTGTCTTTTCGAGAAATTCATAATAAATTGTCTATAAATTAGCAATTTTTCCTCCCATTTTTCATGGCTATCAGTTTTCACTTGTCAGAGAGGTCCATCGGTTTCTCCATCAAAGAAGATTCAGACTTGGAGGAGACGTGCACATGTATATATATATGTCTGTGCTCGAATGCGTAATCCGTGACCTCAGGGTCACTGTTGTTTAAGACGATATCGACAAGAAAAATAAATGAACACCTTCGTTTTGTCGTTGATTAATGTGGAGGATAAGAAGTTCGTTTGACAATTCGTGCGCGGGCAATTCCGCCACTGAGGTTTTGCTTGTTGTCTCTGCAGTCTCCTTCAGATCTTATTTTCATGAGATGAAGGAAGGGAAAGGTGATGTGGACGAGAGCGTCCACAGTAACCTGTGAGACAGCTCTCCTTCCTCGGCACTCGCCGCGGAAAAAAAAAAAACCCTAATTTTCAGTTGCAGAGAGGAATATAGAAAATATAAGGATGCAGGAAGGAAGGCTCTAGCAAGAATCAATAACACAGACACTTTCGATGGCAGGTCGAGTCTGTCGGTGCAAATGTCATCAAGTGTCATTTCTCAAACTTCAATTTCATTATCGATATGGGTCGGTGGAGATCGGTGGAGATCATGACTCAATATTTCTTCCCCTTGAATTATATATACATTAGTGATTTACCTCAAATGTACACTAATAATGGTTTACTAATTAAAATTTAAATATTATAATACACACACAAACACATTGGAATGGGAGGGGAGCGCAAATTCTGAAATTCGAATGGAATGGAATGAGTAGGAGACGTACTAATTTTCCAACACGTGCAGAGAAACTCATAACCATTGACTATGACAACTTGAATTACGGATTGGAAAATATGGACCAAATTTGAAATGCCTCCATTGGATGGATTTGATGGGTAGTGTATGGTTGTTGAATCCCCTCCCGTACTCGAACGAATTAGAAAATATCATACCTTACAAATTAACTCGATCGTTTAATAGCTGCTACAGACACGGATGGGATGAGATGGGTTGTCGAAAATATGGGGGGCTACCGCAAGCGACCGCAGGCTGCGCAATCAGGTCGTCCGATTTCAGATCAGGAATCATCATCGATTCCAAATTCATTTTGGGCCCTCCAGTGGCTGCCCTTTCTTCTGACAACTAGCGTGCAAAATTCTAGTGTCAATGATAATGGTAAAGGAAAAAAAAAAAACAAGATTTCATCGATCACGTTGGAAGGAAAGCTTCTTGAAACTGTCCCGACAATTGCCGTTCTTCTTTGCTTGGTTGTCCTTATTTAATAACATTCGTTAGGTGAAAAAACTATAATGAAATTACAAATTTTATGAGTTCATAGGCTAATATATATACACATACCTAAGACTATGCTCCTTTGTCTGATTTCATGGTACAGGAGGAATTTAATCGGCCCAAATGCGAAGAGGGATCGTTGCACATATAACAAACATTCAGTAAAACTTAAATTTTGAGTGCGCACGTCTTCGACGGTCTTCCCTATCGATTGTGTCTTCTTCTCTTAATTGTTGGGTATATATATCTACGTCGGGTGTCCCTATCTCGATTATATCTATCCCTCACGACGTCATGGTGAATTTAAGAGGAAAAAAATTAACCCTTCTAGGTCGCCACTGTAATCAATCTTCTTACAGCAGACGTTGCATGTGATTGGCATATTCATTTTTGTCCTTGTCTTGTCCTTTTGGAGCCTTCAACGATAGGTTATTAAGGGTGGAAATCGATGTTCCAACCGAGGCCACAAACAACTCATCGACATCGGGCAATGAGATCGATCCTGCACGAAAGGTTTTGTTGGGACATTCACATCATGGATAGAGAAAATTATCAACAGATCACAGAGGGAAAAAAAAAAGTGTACTGTACATCAACATCGGTCCGGTCCACACACGACATCCCATCCTATGAATATATGGTTTTTGTTTCCTTCTAATTTAACTTGTCCCAATAGAATTATTCTGGTAGTCACATCCCATATTTACTCTCTCTTTTTCTTGGTATCTAATTAGAAAATTAAGGAAAAAAAACCAGATCACACAAAAATGTAACAATTAAATGTCAAGCATTTGCCGAATTCAGGTTGTCCGACATTTCACCTCATACTGAGTTAGTGACACGAGACAGTAGGGTACGTACCACGGACGGATATCAAACTACTTTATCCTCTTTTTAAAAAATATTGAGAATATTTATTAGTAAATAATCAAATACCTGAATAACCTTAAATAAAAGGGGCTACCCCTTTTGTCAGATTGTCGATTGTCTTCACCTTGGTACGTAGTTCCAGGAGGGCAAGAAGACGAAGATGGGCACGTCGGTGATTGAAATCTAACTTCATTACCGACCAAAATCTAGAATCTTAACCAATTAAATTTTCAGATATTAAATAATATTAGTAAAAAAATAAGGTATATGCTAATTGTATTTATTGAATTACTGCTTGGTTTAATTCTTTCCGTTCTTTTTAAAGATATAGAAAAAACATTTCTTCATTTTCTTAAATTTTATTTTTTACTATTTACCAATATAGCTGAAAATCGGAATAATATACATACTTGTTATATTGCCAAATACTGATCAAGACAATGCACCTGAAAAATATAAGGCGATCTGAGCACCCAAATACCTAAAAGCAGCTGGTGCTAGACCTGTTAATTCAGACCGATCCAAAAATTCTCACTCGAGCGTGAATAGTTTGTACTCTGGGCACCTAGCACAGCCCCAATAAAATGAAATTAAAAAAATAAAAAAGTTAATATTTTAAAATGATTTTTTTGTCGCATAATTAATTATTAATATAAATATTCTATTAATTTAAAATTTAAATAAATATTAAATATATAATTAGTTGTGCGCAACTAATATTTCTAAAGATTGCTTCTTATTGGAAATATTTTTTAGCATGAAAATAAATAAGCATGGCCCAATATGTCCCTACAGTTCAAAAATCTCGGTCTAAATATAATTTTTTTTTAAATATTATGTCAAGACTATATTTTTGGGCTAAGTCAGTTTTTAATAGGTCCGGGTGGTGCATCCTAATTCTACGATCTCGACTGGGTGGCTGTTCCCCCATGTTTCCATCAGAGTCCGAGCCATGCCGAAAATTCTTTGCCATCAGAGCACCAAAAAAATAAAGGGAAAAAAAAAGGAAAAAAAAGAATTTAAGGTTGCTGCTTGATGATTATTATATACTGCCAAAAATTAAATTGACTACGAACAAAATCTCAGTCCAGACCAAACCAAATATGGGCCCAAAGTTTGCTCAAATTCAGCCCAAGAAAGTTGGGCCCACGTTCTTGCTCGACATAGGACAGAGGAGATACTTTATCCCCCGCCTGCAACATACGTTAGATCTCGTCTGGAGCTCACCTGAGAAATCTCAACCGTTGATTCGTTCCAAAACCCGACGGCTTCTTCGTGATCGTCCCTCGCTAGCTTCGGCGGCCTCGTCTATCTGCAACAATGTAATTTAGGAGAGAGGTTAACGATACAAGTCTGCTTCGATGGGTTCGACTTCTAATATAGTGGATCGTGAAGGATCCAAGCAGCCCAATATTAGGGCTTGAGCCCATGATTTGTCAGTGTATTATCTCGGGCATTTCATCTCTCCCCTCTCTCTCTCTCTCTGTCTCTCTCTCGCGGACTCGGTGAGCGTGAGAAATGCTGTACTAGAGGTTACTTTATACGCATTTTGAGGCAGCTCTCACAATCTAGTCTCGCTTCCCTTCTTCCAAGGGTGCCACTTGCTGCTCACTTTATCTTCCCTTCTCACTAGGGTTTTCTCAGACTCTGAACGGACTCTATTTCCCTTCTAGAGACGAGAGGATGAGGTAATCGCTGTTTGTTCCCCCTAGATTCTCCTCTTCCTCCCGTATTTTGGTATCTTTCTGGTGGTCTGCTTAGTCAACTGGACGAACATGATGGTTTTCGTCTAATTCCTGATTTTGGGGTCCTTGAAACGGTGTAAAGTTGGGAATTTTTATGCAGTTTGATCAAGTGAGTGACTTAGCTAATTTACGCTGTTTTGCATCTTAAAGCTGTGTGAAATAAACCATCTTTGAGTGGTTGGAAGAAGTTGATTAGCCTTTTTCACGGGTGCCTTTGCTCATTTCCATTATTTGGCAATTTTAGACTACCGGGACGCCATTGAGGTTGCTTCAGACTGTTGGAGTTAATTATTTGAACGGGGATTCTGGGATTTGCATGTAGGGCGACTTGTGGATGGGTAGGGAGATGTAGTATCTTCTCTGTGATTGTTAGCTTTTCTTGATTTGCAACATAAGGGAAGGGTCACGAACTGATATCGGAGGGTGTTCTGGATTTAACATGGAAGTGTATTCAGTTGTCTTTGTGCATATGTAAACTTTTGGTTGGGGAAAAATTCATGCTGCAATCTAAGTCGAGATAGGAATATTAGTTGCCTATTACAAACATTATTGTGTTCTTTGAGAGGTCTCTACTGGGTTCATTGAATTCTAATTAATTGTATTGGTGATCATGTGTCTTTGCATCCTGAATGCTTTTGGGCTCTTCAGCACTTCCTATGTTGAAATAAATGACTTGCAAGCTTTATGTATGCATTTGTTATCAATGATGTTGTAATCACCATCTTTTTCCAGCCGGCATCCTGAGGTGAAGTGGGCCCAAAGGAAAGATAAAGTCTTCCTTACGGTGCTGTTGCCTGATGCCAAAGATGCTAAAGTGAACCTGGAGCCAGATGGAGCTTTTACCTTCACTGCCAAGGCTGGAGCAGAAAATCATCCCTATGAGCTAAAGCTGGAGCTTTTTGACAAGGTCATTGTGGAGGTGAGTAAAATCAGTGTTTAATTTTGATTTACTTTATCATCACTCTATGCTAACTGTTTGTATTCTACTTTTTGCTTCACTTTAGGAGAGCAAAATTAACACTGGAGTTAGGAATATATTCTGTGTCTTGGAGAAGACAGAGAAAGTGTGGTGGAAGAAATTGTTGCGCTGTGAGGGAAAGCAACCTCACTATGTCAAAGTTGATTGGGACAAATGGGTGGATGAAGATGAAGATGACAGTGGTATGGCTGTATATTTTATTTTGCTGTCTCCTTTTGTTTGTGGCTTGGATATTCAAGTTTTTGCCTACCAATACAACATTGATGTCTAATATATGCGATTGGTGTTTTATTGCCAGGTTTAGGAGACTTGGATTTGGGTGGTATGGACTTTTCGGTAGGGTCCATTTATCTTTGTTGGTTTTCTTATCATACTTTTACTTCTTTGAGCCTCTTAAATGTGTAACAATATGTCTTCTAATCTCAGAATTTTGGTGGAATGGGTGATGGCTCTGAACTTTGAAGATAGTGATGATGAAGGTAAGGAACATAATCATGTGCTGTGCTAGGTAGGTCATGTTCTATGCCTTCTTTCATTGGCACATGACAATTCAGTTTCAATGAGGACTTCATTTGCCTAATGCCTGCTTACAAGGGGTCCCTAATTAATAATACTGTTATAGTGGTTAGTTAAGCATAAGCTAGGGGAAAAGTGGATGTGCTAGGTGAAATTTAACTCCCAGTCATATTTGATTAAGTGGCAAATTGGTTTCATTGTGACCCCACTGATTTCATCTTAAATCAATTCTTTTACTCAGCCACTGTAGATGATTAATACATGGCAGATATTTGACCAAGAATAATTGGTAAGAAGAATGACTGCAGGGATTAACATTACTATAAACAGAAAGGGGGAGTGTAGGCAACAGATATGTGGTTATAGCTACTTGATGAAACCAAACGCAAATATTGGACATCAGCAGAATGGGACAACTTGTTATAATAAGCACGTGCTTGCAATTCAAAATGTAGTGCTTTCAGTATAACGATTGTGTGTTTTTGAGATTTGATTGTATATAATGAAGTCACAAACCAGCGGGATCTGAGGGGGTGAGGAGAAGCATGAAGAAAAGAAGGCTGAAGCTATGGATGCAACGACCAGCACATAAGCTGTTGTAAGTTACCAGTTGGAGTGACCAGATAGCACTTACATGGTGGTTGTGGATAATATCTAGCATCTGCTATTCTCGGACATTATCTCTTTAGACCCCCTTTCCTGAACCCTCCAACTTTTGAATTTGCTTGCTGTGATGGTGAATAGCAATATCCTGAGAACAATATACTTTCTTGACATAATGTTGAATGCCGGATAGAGTTAGCATCGAGTTTAGTGATTTCATGGTCTTAGCATGAGGGTCTGGTTCATGTTTGTTCGGCTTGTTTTATTGGTTTTTATCCCTGAAAGTGGAATTTTTGCTGGGAGCCTCGGTGCACTTAAAGAGCAATAATGGCTCATCTCGGCAGCTCAGATGGATGTACCAAAACATGAACTGTAAGCACTTAAAAAGAAAGCAATAAAAGGAATTGCCAACGGTTTTGGTAAGTCAAATCACAGGCTTTTTCTTTAGTGATCAACTCTTGATCGGATGGTGTAGCGCAGACATGAGTAATGGTTAAACTTTCATCATGAGTAGGTTCAAATGATCAGTTCATGGCAATCTTGAAGAATACAAATGAGAAGATCTCTTGAGATATGAACCACTATGTAAATAATAGAAAGCAGATTTTCCTGCACTAGTCAAAACAATGGTAAGAGAGCCGTTGAGAGAGAAGTCCACAACGGCTAGTTTCCCATGGGGACCATACCGTTTCAAATTCATATCCTAGTATCCCGATGCAAATAACACGGATCCCCACACCTGATACTCTGCAATTCCTCCATCTCCTTCTATCTTTCCGTTCAATTGCTGAGAAGCTGAGGCGCTCTTTGTTCGCTGGTTACGGAAGGTGAGATATTTGCTTCAAATCTCCCTCTTGGACCCTGTTTTCAGGTTCTGAGAAAATTAGGAAACAAAATTTCTGAGCTAAAATTAGGAAGAAGTGGGGGAGAGCCTTGATCTGAATGAATCATCTCGAAGTAACCTGAAATGGGTTTTGATTAAATGGGTTTTTTTTTTCAGGTCTCCGTTGTAAAGTTTCTGATTTCCAATACGACAGCTATCGAGACTCTGAGAAGATGAACGACTTAATGACCAAGTCCTTCATGAGCTATGTAGACCTCAAGAAGGCGACCATGAAGGAAGAGATGAAGGACCTAGAGGCAGGGTCAGACTGCGGCGGGGACCTCGAGATGGCTCATTCAAGCCCAATGGACACCGACATGGGTCTGTTCCTGCAGGAGGCGGAAAGGGTGAAGGAGGAGATGGGCGCGATCCGAGACATCCTCGGGAGGCTGCAGCAGTCTAACGAGGAGGGCAAGACCTTGCACAGGCCCGAGGCCCTGAAGTCGTTGCGGACCCGGATCAATACAGACATCGTGGCGGTCCTGAAGCGGGCGAGGGCCATCCGGAGCCAGCTCGAGGCGATGGACAGGGCCAATGAGGGGAACCGGCGGCTATCTGGCTGCAAGGAGGGGACGCCTATCTACAGGACGAGGGTGGCTGTCACTGGCGGGCTGAGGAAGAAGCTCAAGGAGCTGATGATGGAGTTCCAGGGCCTGCGTCAGAAGATGATGACCGAGTACAAGGAGACTGTCGGGAGGAGGTACTACACTGTAACCGGAGAACACCCAGATGAGGAGGTGATCGAGAAGATCATCTCCAACGGGAATGGGCACGGGGAGGAGTTGTTCCGGAGGGCTATTCAGGAGCACGGCCGGGGGAAGGTCCTCGAGACAGTCGTCGAGATTCAAGACAGGTAAACTATCAAAAATCAAAATTTTTTTGCCGTTTTATTTATGGATTTGAAATTCATAGGACACAAGTACGTGGGATCTGTTTTGTTTTGTTCCTCAAGTGTCACGGTTTAGATCAAATGGGTAGCTGGACGACTGTAGCACTCATTGTTTCGTTTCACTGAATCATACCTGATTGATACTTTCTAGTAAACACTTGGATCGGGGAAAAATCGGGTGGCTTAATATGTTCATCTTGTCATTTGAGTTGTTCTCCATGGCTCGGTCCAATTGCCATGTCTATGTTGCCCAAAAAACTGCGACTTTTGTTATGGCTGACAAACAGGAAGCGTACTCTCTCTGCAGTAGCTATAGAAACAGGACAGCTTCCTGAAATAGCTTGCTGGTACTCTGAAAGCCTGCTCTAAAAGAAGTTTCTGTCTTGTGTTTTGCAGGTACGATGCGGCCAAGGAGATCGAGAAGAGCTTGCTGGAGCTACACCAGGTGTTCCTCGACATGGCAGTGATGGTGGAGGCACAGGGCGAGAAGATGGACGACATCGAGCACCACGTGATGAGCGCGTCTCACTATGTCAAGGACGGGACTCGAGAACTCAAGGCTGCCAAGGACCACCAGCGCTCCAGCCGCCGCTGCATCTTCCTCGCCCTCATCCTCCTCCTAGTCGTCATCCTCGTGTTCGTCATCCCCATCGCCACCAGCTTCAGCCACTCCTGAGCTGGGGCCTCAAACTTGTACCTCCTCGTGCTCGAGTTCGAACTCCAGTATCGTTTCTCATGGAATCTACTGCTCGATGTAGAAGAGCTTGAGGAACTGGATTAGGTTGTGGGTGGGATTGAATGATTAGTCCTTGATTTTGGGACTACTGTGGGATCAAGTGAACCTCCGAGGGTTATTCTGTTAAACAAAACTCAAATATCAGATCATCGCTGATGCCTTTGCCTTTGAAAAACGAGCAATGCGCCAATTAACAAATTGTCTGGGGTCCAATTATTGGACCATTCGATAAAATATATTATCACTTAAATTTATTATTGGAAAGGTGGCTTTGAGTGATGTCTTTAGAGGAATCACGTTTCTCTGTCTGATTCCCTAAACTGTCTTCCGATCAAAGTGCACATCCAGTAGATTCCCTCCCCCCAACCCTCACTATCTCTCTCTCTCTCTCGGTCTCTCTCTCGAGAGCCTCCAGGAATTTCCGCATAGTGAGAGAGAGAGAGAATACTACTCTACTAGCTTGAAGCGGAGCTGCCATGGCGGACGGGGGGAAGCAGGTGATGGTCGTGGGGATCGATGAAAGCGAGCACAGCATGTACGCTCTGGAGTGGATTCTGGACCGCTTCTTCGCGCCTTACGTCCCTGACTGCCCTTTCAAGCTCTTCATCGTCCACGCCAGGCCTATCCCCTCCTCCGCAGTCTGTATAACCGGACCTGGTAGTTCACTGCCGATCTTCGTGATTCCTACTTATGATGCGGCCAATGTTTGGAGCTTTTTTGGATAAGTTGCTCTCTAATTTGATCGTTCTTGTGTTCGTAGGAGCTGTAGGAGCTGGGGATGTTCTGCCTTCTGTGGAAGCAAATCTGAAGAAAAATGCTGCCAGGGTTCTAGAGAATGCAAAGCAGATGTGCGCAAGTAAATCGGTAAAGATATCCTCTTCTTCTCTCTCTGCAATTCATCAGAATGATCATCGCCGGTGATGATTGTTACACACATGCACAGTTGGGTCGAGTTGATGTCGGTGAGATCAGTTAAGAATTAACAATCTGATGCTTAGGAAAAACATAAGTCAAGGATAACAGTGATGGGACCTGTAAGAAACTATTCTAATGGAGGATTTGACATTTAGGCTTAGAAAATCCTAAAGTAATAGAGATATCGAGAGGTGGAAGGACCTCTAAACTCTTATTAATTATCTGGAAGCTTCAGATTTCAGATATAATCCCAGCTGGGAAAGTTAAATAAGAAGATACTGGGCATGAGAATATTAAGTGTCCATTATTTAAGCAGGTTGTGTAGCTCAAACCTCGCCAAGCAGGACTGATGCACATTTGTCTTCAAAGCACCAAGTTCTTAAAAATCCAATTGAAAATTTACGAAAATTAGCACTAATAGAACAGTGAGTGAATTCTGGAGGAGCGTGGAGGCGATTCTAACTACGCTAGCTGCATGCAAAGTCATTTCATTTCGGGATAACTGGAACCAGAAAATTAGGAAATTGAGCGAGCTCGTGCCTTGACCAAAGGAAATTCAAGTCCAGGCAGTGGCTTGTGTAACAAAAATATCATTTTTTGTCAGTACCGCAGAAAAAAAATATAGAGAGGGACAAGGGAAAAATGGACTTCATTTATGGTACCCAAAAAGAAAAACACAAAGCTCCTTGTGGAAGGTAATATGAAGCTGACTCATTGATGCTTAACTGGGTCGGTTTGAGTTGAGTACCGAAATTGGAATTGATTTGTTAGTACTTAATCTTTTTGAAAATGAGGCCGAGTAATGCAGAAGCAAAATCTATCTGCAGAATGGGGTTTGTAATTGAATTTTCGGGTTACTGATGCCCAAGCATTTTACTAAAACTTGGCTTTTGGCAGGTAAATGACGTAGTGCTGGCGGTGGGAGAAGGGGATGCGAGGTACGTCCTCTGTGAGGCCGTGGACAAGCACCATGCGGCAACACTCGTTGTGGGCAGCCATGGCTATGGGACTGTAAAAAGGTTAGAACTGAATAATATAGCAGCAAATGATATATCTATAGGGAATTGCGGACAAATTGTCATGGAAGCAATACCCTGCAAACTGAAAATCACTGTATTATTCCCCGAAGACATGATTGTAGGAGCTCTAACGAAGATCTCTTGCTCATCTGTAGGGCCGTTCTGGGCAGTGTGAGTGACTACTGCGCTCACCATGCTCATTGCAGTGTGATGATTGTGAAGAAGCCCAAGACCAAACACTAGGATCGATGGTGCTGCCATTGTCTGCGAATTGCGTGGAAAGTACTCTCTGGCTATTGTAAGAATAAGGACTCCTGTTCGACAACTACTCGTATGATTTGTCACTGATTGCTCCAATTTGGCAAAACCCAACTGCTGTTTTTCGGCAAACCGGGTTTTCCCAAAAAGTCTATGATTTCCGCCGTCGGGGCTTAAAGCTTCCGGCGAACCCTTTGCTTCCATGCCGCTCCAACTTCCACATTGCTTTGTACCTCGAAATCTACATTACAGCACCCCTTGGCACGTCCTTTTGGAGAAACCCTTTGATCATTCAAAACTCGTACGAGTAAATACTAATTAATCCATAATAAGTAGGAGAATAAGTATTCGTCACCCAGCTAATTGCGGTTACTTTTGTGGAGTATTTATAGATTACGAAGAAACCCAGGGAAAAAAGAGAGAAAAGGGACAGGAAAGATGAGGCCTTGGTATCTTCGCCGCTTACATGGACATCTAAAGGCTTTAATTAACTGAAATTCTAGTCGTTCAGTCTTCAAAAAATTTAGATCAAATCAGATGAAGCATCAACCAGCATTTTTTATTCGCATCTCAATCTCGATATCTTTTTTCTTTTCTTTTTAAATGTACCGAACTGGCTGAATCAATGCACGTATTTGTGAAAGATGGGGACTTATCCACGCTTAAAGATTCCAAATTGCACCGCCTTCCTGCACTGACGAGCTATTTTCTGTCGTTCATCGTCGGTGTGACCTTTCTCTACACGTAACACAGACACAAATTCTGTGGACACGGACAGAAAAAGAGAGAGCAGAGCGAAACTTTGATTCCCATGGCAGCCGAAGAGAAGCAGACAGTGGTAGTCGGGGTCGATGAGGGCGAGCACAGCCTCTACGCTCTCGGCTGGGCCATCGACCACCTGATCGTCCCATTCCTTCCCGAGTCTCCAATCAAGCTCGTCGTCGTCTACGCCAAGCCCAGCCCCATTTCCGTCCTCGGCGGAGTCGGCCCAGGTACGTTTGAACACTCTCCTCGGCTTTCCTTCCCGGCATGCATACTGCCAGATTTCTGTCAGTGTGCGCATGGTTCTCATTCAGTTACCTGTCTTCCATACGAGAGTCGATCAGTTAATTCAAGCTCTACATAAATTTGAAACTTATACTGAACCTCATATGCCGCTTCCATCATGAGCTGTCTCGAGACTGACTGACCTTGTGCGGCTTTCTTGCAATCCGTGCATGCTGTTGTCGCCATCTTCTTGAGAGATGCAGGCAGCAGTAGCCCTCGTACGGGGGAAATCCTGCTACTGTTATGTCCAGCGATGCTGAAGAAAGACTCCTTGACTCGCTCTAAGTGGTTGTGACCCGATAGGTCTGGATGAATCCTTGCCAAGTTTCTTGCCTGGAGGAATCGAAAAGAGGCCTTGAACATCACAGTGTCGTGAAACGACATAAGATTCTTGGTCCTTGGCTGCCATCTCTTTCTTATTGTCCTCTGCCTGCATTTCCAACCGTATCTCGTCTTCCTCCTGTTTACCTTTTACCGGCTTTTTATCAAGAGGCTCATATGCAAACAATAAAGGATGCTGCATGGTAATATGACCCTGTAAGAGGTCTCATATAGGAAAGTTACAATTCCGAAACGGAACAGGTTTTACTCGAAGACGCGTCTTTCTGAAAGCTGAAAAAAAAACACAGCGGTTTTTTGTTTCCCATTAGTTTGCAACTGATGATCGAGCTGCCGTTGTGCAGGAGCTGCAGCAGTCCTGCCCATAGTTGAGGCGGATTTGAAGAAAGTAGCCACCTTAGTGATCGACAAGGCGAAGAGAGTTTGCAACAGCAATGCGGTAAGCATCAAACATGCAGCCACTGCTTATAACAATCATAACAAGCAAGTGAAAATTCAGCCATGTTTTCCCTACAAAATCATTAAACTTCTTGAACTGAGTTATCTGGATGATATTGTCTACATATATAAAAGCCCCGGTTTCCATTTAGGTTCACGATGTAATGTTTCGAGTGGTGGAAGGGGATGCAAGGAATGTTCTTTTTGAGGCCGTCGAAAAGCACCAATCTTCTATGTTAGTCGTGGGCAGTCACGATTACGGAGCTCTAAAACGGTGAGGCTTTTGCTCATTCTATTTTCGGAATAGAAATTTGTACTTCGTACACGAGCTCTCAGTACTCACCGGAAGCCTGGTTGAGCTCGTGAATCTTTTCACATTATGAAGATAACGTTCCTCCATATTTCCCTGTACTCTGCAGGGCATTTTTAGGGAGTGTCAGTGACTACTGCATTCACAATGTGAGCTGCAGCGTGCTGGTTGTGAAGAGTCCCGGAAAGTAAAACCCATCACTGAGCCGAATCAACTGAGGTTTTTCGAATCACACACTGAGTGTAGAATAATAAGAGCTGTTCATGGGATATTCGCACAAATACTCTAAAGCTTTTGCTCACTTTTCTATGTATATGTAATAAACGAGCATATGAAAATCTGGGAATTACATGTCAACTGTTCTAGAGAGTACCCAGGCAGAGGAACGACCAGGCTGAACAAGAATCTACTGGATGGCGCGAGCACCACTCGAATCTGATGGAATCTGCTCTGGTATCATCTCGATATCTCCACCTGGACCCACGGTTTCTCCCTTCAGGAACTTGGAGTACCAGTGTGCCGAGAACTTTGGGTACCTCCTCAGATTTGGATCGTCCAAGTCGACGTAGTAATGGCCAAAGCTCGATTTGTAGCCGTTCAATAACTCAAACACATCAAGGAAGGACCATGTGAAGTACCCTCTTGTGTTGGAGCCGTTCCTTATCATATAGCAAAGTAAGGCACACGAATAATATCAGGAAGAAAACACTTCATGCAAGAAAACCATTGTCTCACTCGAAGTCCATCGTATGAACCCGAGCAGAACTATCAAGAGTTGATGAGTAGTCAATTGTTCAAAGTTCGGATACCGTGCGGTCCCAAATTATGCATCAAGGGGTTATTACCATTGAACGAGCTACCAAGCAGTAGTCTTCCCGCGGCTATGTTTTAAAGTTCTTCTCCACTGTTTTCCCAAACTTCTCCTCAAAACTAGGTCTAGGATTCAGAAGAGAAGTAAAATACGCGAGGGCAGATGAGGAAGATCCATGAAAGTATACGTTCACCTTACTGCATCGAGCACAGCTCCCATATACGCCTGGATATACTTCACCCTCCCTGTGTCGTGCAGAGTCATATTGCGAGGTGTCCTCTGACCTGAGACAGCAAAATAAATCGATAAGGGACCGGTTTTCCATTCCATCTTTGAAACCGTTTTCCCCTCTATTTACTTGGAGAATGGTTTGTGCTGTTTGGATACTGTTTTCAGGGAAATTGTTCTTTGCGTTTCCAAAACAAGTTCAAGCTAACTCAAGCAATTTCGACTTTTCAGAAGTACTTCCCCACAAAATCTTCACTCCACAACCACCATTAATCTGAAGAGACCTTTCGAGTGACACTGGTTGCAACATACTACTGCAGAAACACGTTTCCAAACACTATGCAGGACAAAGTAATTGAAAAATGGTCTCTATACAATGGAAAACTTGCAGTATTCCTCCATTTCAGCATGATGATCTGGAAGTGGAACTAAAAGGGGACCCTAGCTAGTGGTTCAATCCCTCAGTTGCCGTTGCTAGCAGCATACTAGCAAGTACACAAAGTTGAGTCAATCTGACCTATCTACTGATTTCAAAACATAATCCCGTGTTTCTTTCATCAAGAATCAGCTTTCTACCATACGAGAATTGAATGCAGATAAAATACTGCGAATCAAGATCAAGAGCGGAGACCATTTTCGTAGATGAAGACAGGAGGGTTCCCATAGGCTTGCTTGAAGTTCTCCAGCACTTGTAGAAGGCCCCATGGCATTATGGGAACCTGTTCAAACAATCAAATCGAGATGATCACTGATATTGCAAACATAAAATCGCCATTTCCCAGAGATAATAACAATAAACCAAACGTCTTTTTGATAAACAGCAATAAACCAAACTTCGAAACTGAGAAAGCCGTATTCAGCCCAACCTCTGATGCTCCTGACAAATCCCACTCAGCTGCAAAATCACAGAAAAGGATCCATGAGCATCACTTATTTTCCTAATCATGGCAACAAACTTCTAACTAAATTTTAAACACTTATATCAATTAGGTCCTATAAAAAGACAACTTTAGCTTCAGATGATGTCGATTAAACTTTGGTTGCTAAGCTATGTCCGTACAAGATTATTGACCATGTGCTTTAAAGTCCTTTTACAAGTAAGATAAGAAAGAGCGCAATGTGGGAGAGAGTCGATTGACCACCGATTCAGTTAAAAGAAGATTTATTTATGAACAAATTGAAAATTTGTTCATAGAGTAGAATCACTTACCCACTAT
Organism: Sonneratia caseolaris; assembly: GCA_900006705.1. Lineage (NCBI taxonomy): Eukaryota > Viridiplantae > Streptophyta > Magnoliopsida > Myrtales > Lythraceae > Sonneratia > Sonneratia caseolaris. Next base: position 1,365,800 of record CXYZ01005797.1, read on the forward strand.
TTGGTACTGTTATCTCATCTAATGTGGCAGGTCAAGGAACGAGGACAGAAAAGAGTGAAAACTTACAGAGCTCCACATCCATGTCCAAGTTAAAGTCTCGAGGTTCTGAATTCAAGCTGCTCGACTTGTCTTTGACATAGTTGGATGTGTAATGGATCAGCCCCATAAAATCGGCTGATCCCTTAACCTCTTTGGACTGAACAGGCGTGAATTCTGGGAGTCTGTGGCCCACGTTCTTCTTCATTACCTTAGGATAGTCTCCAGATATGAGAGGATCAACCACCCTGAATTCCATTAACAGCTCCCGTAAGTATGAAACTTTTCTGAATGTTTTCACCTTGTACTTGCATATGAGAGTGCAGGCAGCGGGCGCTCCATGCTTAACATGAACTGAGATTATGCCTGAACTTACCAACCAAGTAAGAAATCATTGGCTCGTTTTGCTGCAGCTGCATCCTCTGAGGAGTTTGTGAGGGGAACAATCCCGAACGTATAAACATTGATCCCTATGAATCCTTGCTGCTTTGCCTGCATAACCATTTATTTTCAACACGAAGACAAGAAAACATTCCTCTGAATGCCAAGCAGTGAGCTTGAAACACGGTGGAAATGCTAGATCAAGATAATCCACGCATTTGGGGGAGGTACTTGACTAGATCAATCATAACAGTTTATTAGCGTGGCTCTCATCGAATGGACAAACAAATTGTCTTGCCATTAAATTTGATTTAGAGAAAATTGTTTACCTGGGACCTAAGCAAGAACATTCAGTTCTCGGTATACCTGGTATTTTTCCCGGTACAGTTTTGCAGCTGAGGCATGAGAAAGCAGGGTGTTGTGAGCAGCTAAGTATGGCTCGGAAGTGGAGTTGCCTGCTGAGCAGTTATGAAGCCCGAATGGACGGGAGCACCGCCCCGGTGGTGCAATTCCTTGATCATATCCTCCAATGGCAAATATATTTGGCTCATTTATGGTAGCCCAGTAATGAACCCTGTCACCAAACTCCCTGAAGCATACTTCAGCATAGGCCGTGAAGTCTTTCCTGCAACACCAGGGGAAAGTTAACACTTCTAAGATCTTATTGTCTATGTAGCAAATTAGAATCTGAGCACAAACTTGGGTAATAGTCTCCCTTTTCGAGAGCCTTAGCATGTTAAGTACTAAGTATAGCACCACAACTCCATGTATCACCTTAAGCTTTTAGGAAAATTGGCCCCAAAGAGTTTGAGTTTGAATCTCCAAGCCCAGGGATGGGCTGAGAGATTGTTTGAATGACGTCTCTAATTGGGTTTGTATTGTAATCTGGAGATAGGAGAGGTCGAAAGGACTTACACAATTCTATGACTAATCCAACCTCCATACTCATCTTCGAGAACTTGAGGAAGATCATAATTGTATAGAGTCACATGTGGTTGGATTCCTGCACAGGACAACAATACATGTCAGTTCGAGACATGGGAACGCTGACAGGAAAACAATGAGATTTTGGATCATTTGTTACAGGAACGATCCAGGATAATTACCATGTTTGATTAGCTCGTTGATGAGATTGTTGTAGTACTGCAGACCCTTTGGATTTACAGGCCCCCTACCATCTGCAAACAAAAACAATGAGCATGAGCACTGATGACAGATTACATTGTGATCGTGTAGCACAGACCCGATCTGACTATAGACCAACAGATACGAACGTTTCTATGATTGATCAGATTGATATTGGGCTTGCCTAATTCAGGCAGAGGCAACAAAATAAGGAACTTTATTTTTAATCTAGCTATGAGTCGTCCTGTTGTAAAGAAGCAACATGCCCAGTAAAAATAAGGGTATTTCCTGAGTTTGAGAGGAGCGACTTCCCTTTGGCTTTCTCCTGTTGTAGACATTTTTGAAGTTCATGAAGAGCATAGAAAGACAATCCTTTTAGAGCTTCTTACGTGGGATGAGTCTCGACCATGAAATGGAGAATCTGTAAGCATCGAGACCAGTTTCCACCATCAGCTGGACATCTTCCTGCATGATTTCACATGAAACCAGACAAGACCCCAATCAATGCAAGAAGTCCAAAACCAGACATAGATATTGCCTGCAAACTCTGGTCGTATTGAGCACCATCCCATAAAACGGAAAACTCAAGTTTTTTTCTAATTTTTTTCTTTTTCCATTTTTATTTTGTATCGCAGTTCCAAACGTGAAACATGTAGAGATTTCACGAGAAAACTTGGAAAAGACAGATTTGAGTCCATGGTGAGACAACTTCCAGATCATGCTGGCTTGAAACATGGACTCGTCCTACAGTTTCTACACTAACCAATCACCGCCGAATAGGATCATCAATCACCTTGAATTTGTGATATCCATCGCAGGCCACATCTCCAGTTGCTCCGTGGCTGTATCCTGGAATCACAAACAGCAGTGCAATGCGATGCGTAGGTTAATGTCCACGTATAGAGCCACCAGCATAGAACAGGAAAACTTAGGTAACGTCAAAAAGCACAAATTCTGAGGTTTGACAAATGTAAAATTTCTGCAGTATTATGCTAACTGTGACTTCTCTATTCCTTCAATTCCTTTAACTTTTTGATGTGGTTTATTACTCTCACTGTCCATCTCAATTGAAAACATGACCAACTCTTGTTAAATGTCCGAGAGAACAACTACTGATCACGAGGTGCATGCTAGCTTCCATGCTCGAGTCTAATGATTCCATACTCGGGCCTAGAGTTTTTACACTCACATTATGATGCTCTAATGCATGGGGGGAAGAGAGAGAGAGAGAGAGAACAGACCAGCATGGGCAAAAGTGTCCCAGATGCTTGGAGTCCTCCCATCTTCATCTGCTGCTCCCTCCACCTGAATCCAATTGTGGATATTGAAATTGAATATTACAAGAATACTCCGTCAAAGATAAAGAATTGAACAACAATAGAAATGTACATATACTCTTTTTTTTTTCTTTTTGTTCTCCTTTCTCGAACCTGATAAGCGGAGGTGGCTGAGCCGAAGACGAACCCAGCAGGGAAGTCGTATCTGCTGTAGGATTCATCAGCTGCGCTTGCGCCTGACGATGACATTAGCGCCCACCTTATGAGCAGGAGAATCGTAACCCATTTGAGTCTCGGCATTCTCTAGCGGACAACTTCCACGGCCTGTCAGGTCTCGAGCTCTGCTCGTTGGCTTGTTCTCTGCTCAGTTTGACATATATAACTGACTCATTACTTCCATGTGTCTCTGTCTATTCTCTCTCTCACTCACACACACACACACTGAGGCTTATATGAAGTTGTGGCTGTTCTCGAGTATGGCCCCTCCATCGATGAGAGAGTAATGGAGAAAGAGACGAGGCAACTTGTGGAGGACAGGACACTGAATCTGTCCACGTCTGGCCCTGGTTGGTTACTTAATGCCATTGACGAACAGATGGTGGAGAATCAACAACGTGCTTTCATTTCAAGATATTCACGTCACCTAAGTTTAAGCTTGATCTTGAGTCCTTGATCCTATCCTTCTCATAGAATTTGTCCTCGCTTATGCTCCAGAGAGGTCGGAATGCATGTGACGTGACGTGACAACGACAATGTGAGTCTAGCCTGTCCAATTTCAACCAAGACATATGCACGTGTCTACTTACGACTTTTTACATTTATATGATTGAATAGTTAGTTAGTGATCGCGATTGCATCCTGGATGATAGATATCGTATGACTTCCAACAATATTTATGTCCCCGAGATGGTTTGCAATCTCGAATCTATCGTGCTGACTGACGACAAATGCAGATATCAGCACACCCACAGCCATGCAAATTCGACTCAACATCCCAAAGGCTAGTCGCACCAAGGCAATACGAGTCTCTCCATTAAATCCGCTGATGGCACCAAAGTTCATAGCTCTATAGGGATTCAAATCGGGACTCTGGGGATGTTGCATTTGAACTCGAGGGCACAACCAAAATTCAACCAAAGTGGCCAGCCTCGTGCTTCATCGGTATGGTCTCAGTAGTATCTGTGGAGAGCTTTCCCTTCGGAATAATCCAGATCGACCCAAGACCAAAGATGAAAGGGAAAGGAGAGGAAGCCAGTGGAAAGGAGAAAAGAGGCGTGCAACTTCCAGTCTTCCGGTGATTATAAGTACCATAAAGTGATCAGACTGCCGAATGATATAAAATGTCATAATCTATCATCACAATTAACTCAGAGATCCACCAGGACTAATAGCACAGCTGATGATCATCCCAACTTCAATAGACAAGAGGACTGCATTAGCTGAAACAAATGTGCGACCCTTCAATGGCTGTCCCTTGACACTGTCCGCAGACACTCTGGAATTAAGGTATTTAACAAATGATAGGTCCATGCGAAGTTCAAAGTATGACACCACGCACCAAACTTCCCAGTGACTCCGCCAACACCAAACTTGGATCTGTCTCACCTGTCCAAAAGGAGATTCATGCATTCAGGCATTTTTTTAACCAAAACCATAGGGTGTAGATTGCCACCACTAGCAAGCAATCTATAGTCTAGGTGAAGTGGAAGTCAGAATCTAATTGTTTCAGAAAGAATAAGCAATGGGAGAATATTACCTAACACTCAAACTTGACTAACATCCCGACAAAGAGAATATACAGCAAAATAGGTTTCAGTGCAGAGCAATTTCCAGGTCCAAAAAAAATCACAATCAAGAAGTATTAACTTACAGCTACAGAGTCTCAGACGTACCGAGATGGGCTTTGGCTCCTGCTAGCACTTTGCTTCTTTGGGCTGTCGCTCAATTGCTTTTGATGCTGCATTATCACAGGGTCAAAACATAAAGAGTCTACCAATCTAAAAGTCCAAACTTCTATAAGAGTATACATATAGACATATATCTATCCCAACCCAGAGCTAGAACAATCCATTCAAATATAATGGTACATCATAAAGAAATGCGAAGGTAACTCCCTGACAACAAAACAAAGAGCAGAAAAACAAATTTTAGCATCCCAGTTTCCCCTTATAAATCTGCATCATAAGAGGAAACCTGCAGAAAAAGCCCAGTTAGAGCAAGAGTATAATAAAAAAATGCTTGTGGCAACGCTGTAACCACTTACATTAGGCAATGGACTTCCAGATCTTGACCGGGATCTGCAAAAAGTTCCAGAAACAACCCAATTTAAAATCTACTCGTTCCTTTTAACAACTTTCATCCAAGAGCCTTGATGCCTCTTCCATGTCAGAGTTACCAATTCACAAGGAACAAAAAGCCATATATCTTTGTCATTCGACAAAAAGAATCATATCAGGCCCACAATATAATATTAAAGCTGGATAACATGAGCTAGAATAATTGAGAAGAAAAGATAAACTTAAGCTGTTAATGAAAAGTAAAGGCACTGGCAGACAAGGAGCATTCGCCCCCAAGTACCACAGTTATGCAACGGAGCCCAGACAGAACATCCTACAAGCTTGGCCAATTCTTCAAGTAGACAAGACAATGCAAATGTTTCAATCGCTCAGTGAAGGTGACTTCCATATCCCCATGCAATAAGTTCAGAGTAATCGAGCATTGTTATTCCAATCCATGACCTCCTTTGTCCCAAATCTAGCACCCATTGAGATGGTAACACTAATTAAATTAGAAAAGAGATGCCATGAAGCTTCCCAAAGGTGTCCTGGAAAACACCATACCTCCAGAAACAAAAATCCATCAAGATCCTAAAATCCAGTCCCCAGTTTGCCGCATATATCCATTTCCATATCTATAAATACAGACAGAAAAGCATACACAGCCCACAAGATGAAATTACGCTCACAAGTTGCACCATTTCAGTTACCCCCTCAAACCAAGAGGCAACAGATGATAAGGAGGCGTAATTGACAGCAGAAGTTCATGCCATTTCAAATCAAGACCAGCAAAATAGTCCCTTCCTGGAAGATACTGTACCAATCTAAAATTAAGTTTCAGAATAAAATGAGGAATACCTTGGTAAACACTATTATAATGAATCACTGACAGAGAAACAGCACAAGTGTAGGATTATATAGTAGCATTTTGATGTAACACATAGCCAATTACCAAGTGGTAAGACAAGGTTTTTCTTGGAGCAATCATGCCAATTCCACAACCTAGTCACATGTACAAGTCATAAAAGGAATGATGCAACAAAGATAGCAGAGGATTAAGCTTATCAGTAAATCATGTAAGGGAGAGGTGTCTTAGAAAATCACTCCTCAAGAATCCCATAATTTTTTGGCCATTGCAATGCATATGAGGCCCTTCAAGCTCAATATCAGAGAAAGTAATACCAAGGCAAATATCAGCAATTAACCTAGTTTTATGAAATGCAGATTCTCCATGCACCTTTTGCATCAATATTTATAAGTAGCATCAAAGATATATAATATAGTACACAGTACAGTAACACAACCAGGAAGCCAAATAGGAGAAATCATACCCTAACAGAGAGCGTGACCTTGATTTAGATGGGGAGCGAGAGCGGGAAATAGATCTTGACCGTTTTGAAGATTTTGGTTTTGGAGACTTGCTACACAGCACACAAAGCAACACATTGAGGACAAGTAAAGAAAGTGAAATTAAGAACTATAACGAGAAACATAACAAACCCTGGACTCCTGCTCCGGCTGTAGCTGCGACCACGACCTTGGCTGGGACTATGACTGACACTTCGCCCTCTCGAATGAGATCGACCGCGACTTGGACTAATAGAGGAGTTCCGCCTTGAATCATATTCCTTTACCTGTTAGACATACACAAAAAGTATCAGACATGAAATATAGTAGACATTTGCTTGCATTTAGTGGGGTTGGACAGGGGGAAAGAGACATACACGTATATATGACCGTGAAAAGGCATTTCGGAACTCAGAATCATCAAGTTTCTTTATCTGCACTCAAGCAAAACACACATGAATATACCAACAGCAGACAAGAGCCAACCAAGGAAGTTGAAGATACTATAGCATTAAAGCACTTACCGCATATTTCATGTCGTCATAGTTAGTATAATCAACAATCCCTGTTGTGCCTGCAACAGAATCGACCAAACAAATCGATGACCAATTTTATTTATAAAAAAGGCTGTAATCTGGCAGCTGAAAACAGAGATGAGCTATTTTTAAGATACAAAATCCATTTAAATACAACTTTACAAGATATAATATAAATCATGACACAACAAATTGCTCATTATCATTCAGTCATATGGAAAAGGAAAGACTATCCAAGCAAATATCCTCACATGAAAATAAAACACTACACATTTTAGCCATGCATGATCCAAACATTATACCTTTGCTATCGCTGAAAACCTGAGAGAAACAGACATCCCCTCCCCGGCGCATGTGATCCTGATAATAAGTAATAATAAATTACAATGTATTTTAGGCATATATATGGTCAAAAATCTAAACTTGCACAAGATTTGTCTTGGCCGGAATAACTACAGCCAACAGAATATGATTTCTCTAAATGAAAAATCATCACCACCTTAAGGTCTTGCCATGAAGCAGAAGATGGCAATCCAGTTACAAGCACTGCATAACACAACAATACAAAAGACAAACCTGAGCATAGGAAAACACAGAGCATAAGGGTATTGAACAAGAGGAATATAATAATACAAACCCCGAAACTCTGAGCGCCTCGATGCTCCATGTGCACCACGACCACCACTGTGACTACTGTAGCGATCAGATGACGATGAGTGTCCACGACCACCATGAGCAAGTTCCACCTATCATATACATGAAAACTGCAATGTCAACATCCAACATTGACTCATCAGCCAGTTGACTTAGAATACAGCACAAGTTGGGGAAATATAAGCAAACCCGTAAGCGGTGCCCATCAAAGTCATAACCATCACGGCCATGAATTGCATCTTCAGCATCTCGAGCATCTTCAAACTGAAAATCAGTTTATTGTGTGAAAGACCGATTGAGGAGGCAGGGGAGGGTAAAGGACAAACATGTTAAAGAATTCTACTTTACCTACCTCAACAAAGGCATAACCTGGTGGCCTAGGGGGGATCTTAACATCAACGTGAACAATGGGTCCATACTGCAATAAAAGGAGAAACATTTACAATGGTAAACATTGATGCAAGAACATCCTCTGTTTATATTTCTTGGCTAAATAAAAGTGAGAGTAAATGCCGCTTGGCATCTGAATACAAGCCACTAATTCTCAAGAGCTCAGACCCATACACAATTGCCCAAAATATGTAGAGAAATGTAGAAAGCTATAGAAATGGCAATCAGATGCCAGTGAACAAATGCCTTTCAACAAAGGAGCACGTTAACAACAGACAAATTTGATTGAAGAGACCAAAAGGTCTCAACCATTGCAATCAAATAGCCTTAGGATGGAAAAAATTCACATTACATCTTCCAAGGTGCACCGCCACATGCAAATGGCCCAGTTTTTTTAGTGACATAGATTAAATTCGCAAGAGAAAAGACTTTGCTGGAGCAGAAGATCCTAAAGACTGGAATTTCCACCTAAATCAGACCCAATTAAGTCCCAGAGTTAAACTGCTCGTGGGAAAGGAAAGAAAAAACAGTTTTCAGCAATAGAGCTAAGTCCTATCAATAATAAGAAAACAAGCAACTATCTCATATCAAACAAATTACGCGAACGAATTCGAGTACCGAACTCACCTTCCGGAACAAGTCATCAACTTCTCTCTCGCGAATGTCTCCGGGAAGATTCCCAACATACACGGTCCTGCTAGCTCGGCTGCTCATATTCGCTGCAACAGAAGATCATTAAAGTGTCAATAATCCGCATCGCAACACGGTACTGAGGCAAGGGAAGCAATCCCAGAGGAAGAACGAGAAGAGCAAGAATGGAGGCTGAAGCATAAGATTCCTGCAGCACATCATTCACTACAAAAATCGAGGCGATAACTGCTGCCTGGAGATTTTCACGGCTTACCGGTCAACAAAGCAAGAATCGCCGGGGAAGAGGCGCGTGGCGGAATGGAGAGTTAGGGTTCGGTTGGTGGGTTAAAAATAGGGCTGGCTCAAGTCACGTTGCACTGTGCACGCGACCTGCATTTAACTGTTACCTAGGGAATGTGATTGGTGGCGGTGGTGGTGAGGGGGGTGTGTTCATTTTACACCCCGAATTGTTTCGATTATGCAATTTGACCCCACCATTCTATGTTCCACCTGGACGCACCTTGANATCTTCAGCATCTCGAGCATCTTCAAACTGAAAATCAGTTTATTGTGTGAAAGACCGATTGAGGAGGCAGGGGAGGGTAAAGGACAAACATGTTAAAGAATTCTACTTTACCTACCTCAACAAAGGCATAACCTGGTGGCCTAGGGGGGATCTTAACATCAACGTGAACAATGGGTCCATACTGCAATAAAAGGAGAAACATTTACAATGGTAAACATTGATGCAAGAACATCCTCTGTTTATATTTCTTGGCTAAATAAAAGTGAGAGTAAATGCCGCTTGGCATCTGAATACAAGCCACTAATTCTCAAGAGCTCAGACCCATACACAATTGCCCAAAATATGTAGAGAAATGTAGAAAGCTATAGAAATGGCAATCAGATGCCAGTGAACAAATGCCTTTCAACAAAGGAGCACGTTAACAACAGACAAATTTGATTGAAGAGACCAAAAGGTCTCAACCATTGCAATCAAATAGCCTTAGGATGGAAAAAATTCACATTACATCTTCCAAGGTGCACCGCCACATGCAAATGGCCCAGTTTTTTTAGTGACATAGATTAAATTCGCAAGAGAAAAGACTTTGCTGGAGCAGAAGATCCTAAAGACTGGAATTTCCACCTAAATCAGACCCAATTAAGTCCCAGAGTTAAACTGCTCGTGGGAAAGGAAAGAAAAAACAGTTTTCAGCAATAGAGCTAAGTCCTATCAATAATAAGAAAACAAGCAACTATCTCATATCAAACAAATTACGCGAACGAATTCGAGTACCGAACTCACCTTCCGGAACAAGTCATCAACTTCTCTCTCGCGAATGTCTCCGGGAAGATTCCCAACATACACGGTCCTGCTAGCTCGGCTGCTCATATTCGCTGCAACAGAAGATCATTAAAGTGTCAATAATCCGCATCGCAACACGGTACTGAGGCAAGGGAAGCAATCCCAGAGGAAGAACGAGAAGAGCAAGAATGGAGGCTGAAGCATAAGATTCCTGCAGCACATCATTCACTACAAAAATCGAGGCGATAACTGCTGCCTGGAGATTTTCACGGCTTACCGGTCAACAAAGCAAGAATCGCCGGGGAAGAGGCGCGTGGCGGAATGGAGAGTTAGGGTTCGGTTGGTGGGTTAAAAATAGGGCTGGCTCAAGTCACGTTGCACTGTGCACGCGACCTGCATTTAACTGTTACCTAGGGAATGTGATTGGTGGCGGTGGTGGTGAGGGGGGTGTGTTCATTTTACACCCCGAATTGTTTCGATTATGCAATTTGACCCCACCATTCTATGTTCCACCTGGACGCACCTTGAACTCTTATATTTGTCCCACTTTGCCCCAGAACAACCTAGGCATTTGTAATAATAGAAAGAGGCCCAATGGACCAACTAAGAGCCAGTCAAGTTACCAAAATGAAAGCTTCGTATTTTTATTGGTGTATTGCATAAAGAGAATTACTAACATCATATCAGAATTGATAAATAATCACTTAATATTTAAAATTTATATATAATTTATTAATTCTAATTGAGATAGATCACAAAAAAAAAAACTCACAAATGCGTATCCTCTCTCTCTATCTATTTCATGATATGGGATTTCACTTACCAACCTATATTTATAAATTTTTAAATTTTTTATTAACAAGTAATACATCTGAAGGGGCTAATTTCTTTTTCGCCAAAAGAAAAAGAATAAATTCAGTATGAATATCAGCCAATAGGAATCCTCCAACTCGACCTCTACAGTGCAGTCCACTCCACTTCGTTCTCCGTCGACCTGCAACGCAAATGTCCGAAGTTGGAGGACAACGCCGTCGGGCCGACAGTGAACTTTGAAAAACCCAATGTCCCGGAGATCCCTTGCCTCTCGTCACTCGATCGACTCCTGCACGATCCAGCTCCATTCATGGCGGCCCTTCAAGACCCTTGACTCCTCCGACTACCCCCACACTCCCCCGCCGCCTAAGCCCTACTCTTCCTCCTCCGCCGGCGGCCTCTGCCCCAAGAGACCCTGCCTCTCCGACCGTGCCACGGCCTCCTTCACAGTCGACTCAATCGACATGTCCTGTCTCAGCCTCTTCGATGACGATCGCCCTATTGAGGGAAGCCTACGCCTTATGGCTAGGAAGCGCCGCCGGCGCCATGGGTCCCGGTCTGTGTCCGGGAGGAGCAGCGACCGCAGCGGGACCCGCCGATGCTGCTCCGTTGGGGCCACCTGCTCGGACCTCCCCATGGCGGCGGGCGGCACGGACTCGAGCGGAGAGCTGTTCGGGAATGGGGACTGGGGGTCCGATGCGAGTGAGGCCAAGAATTCGAGGCGGGACCGAGAGAGGGAGGAGCATCTGAGCGTCTCAGGGCAAGGCTTCACTGGGCAAACTGGGAATCCAGATGCTCTGGGAAACGAATCAGGTTATGGAAGTGAGCCTGGGTATCGTGGGGATGCGGAGTTCGGGTATGGTGATGAGTTTGATGAGGAGGAGGAAGACTCAAGGATCTTGTTCTGGGGAGATCAATTTGGAGGTATATTTCCCTACATTTAATTCATAAAATTTGTTCCTTTTCAGATATAAAAGCCGAAGATCCCGCTGTTCTGCCATGTTATTTTGTCAATGTTGGATAAAGTTTGCGAGTTTGTCTACAGCAACACTATGTTTGGCAGAAACCAGTGATTGGATATACATGTTGGAGGATGATGAGACTGAAAATATTGGGGACAAGCTCGCATTTTTTTTATTGAAAGCCCGGGGCTTTGTAGGAAGAAAAGAAATGCTCCTCTATTACCTGCGAAGAGATCGCTGATAGGAAAGTGATCATTCTCTCTATATATTGCTTTTGCTATGTATTGGCAGATATGCCACATTGGATTGGGATAAAATAACGTAATTTGTGTGTTTTCAAAGTTTGAGTTTGGTAAATGATTCCAATAGTGGATGCTATAATGTTTTGTAGAATTGCTTTGGAGACATTCTGCGGCATCTTGATGTACATCTTGAAATTAGAATATTGGATGGAGTCTTTGCGGAATCTGGAAGATGACAAAGCCAGGAGAGACCACTCATAGTGATTTTATCCCGTTTCTCTTGCTGCTTTCTTTAAGAGCCTAGCTTCATGCGCAATTGACATAATGTGATTTTCTTTGATTTGGTGTTCTTGAAAGCTGCCTGTCTAGCTATAGAAATACTTATGATCCGTGTTTTCTACATACAGATCCAGATTCTAAGATGGAGATGGTCGGTGAGAACTCATTCTCAGACCAGAAGGCCCACCATCGAGGCCGGAGGAAGAAGCACGACTATAAAATGATCAATCCTTCTACGTGACCAATAGGTATTGCAGATGAAAGGGCTTCACTGCACACAAAACCAGGAATTTGAGATGGATTGCTGCTCTGTTTGTATCAGTTAAGTGATATCTTCATCGTTTGGTTTTTGGGAATTTGTTTTTGCTTCTTCAAGAATATATCTATGGCCGCTGGAGCTGTGCCTGATGCTTTGGTGGGGGGGGGAAAAAAAGTTTGCTTCAAAGGACTGAGCAGGAGGGTTCTACTCTTAACTTGCAGGTATCAACTTTGTAAATTACACGAACTGCAATGTTGCCCTCCAAAATTTTATGGATTTACAGTGGTGTGTCGTTTGATGCTCCATGAGTTTTGTGGAAGATAACACTAAGTAAATCTATCAGGAGCCTCTGTTCCTATGTCCCAATGCTGCCAATCTAAAGATTGTCCGCTATCACATCAAAGAATGGTTGTGTTTGTGTACTAAGAATCTTCGGTAATATTATTTTTGAAACCGAAATCACAGACATGCTTGTAGTTCATATGCCCTTCTTAGACTCTTCTCCAGGTGCAGCCATGGGATCAGGAACTTTGCTCTAATGCAGCTTTAAGTTGGTCTTATTCATCGATACTTATGTACAACGACGAAAAGCAACTTTGAGGGTTCGATGAAGTTTGACAACTATAATCTACCTGGAGCCACTCCTCCAATTGGATACTACTTCTGGCATGCACTCGATCGGGACAGTTATCAGTTTAGGTGTTAGTTCTTTTCCCCCTTGCTTGTCGGTGAGGATGTCGGTCTCAAACCAGCCCTCGGATCACAAAACCGGTGAGCAGCATCTTTTCCATTCTCTGTCTAATATCTGCTGCTGAAGAGTCTTACAGCGTTAGCTAGCAATAGGCAGGAGCCTGCAAATGCTCCCAGTTCTTGACGCACGGTGCTTATCGACAATGAACTGCAGGTGGCATTTGGAGAGATCCATCACTTGCGTTTTTGCAACCTTCACAGCTGCGACTAAGAAAGCATGGATGGACAGCTCCTATGCAGTTTCCATTCATCTGGCTAAAGACTGTCGATCCTGATATTCATCGAGGCTACCCAATCTTGCGACCCTGATGAGGAACGAGCGAACCCAGTTGAGCAGGAGCCTTGAAGGGAAATCCGCTTATTGATTCCTCAAAGTTTTAGCGAGTAGACTGCTTGCTCTTGCGGCTCAATAGGAAGTTATCGACCTGCTGCAATTGCAAGTTATCTGATTGAGGAATCAGTCCACAAACCGACCGTTTCCCTGTTAAGAATGGTGCCAAACCGATGAACAGATAACACCACAGAGCTTCCCATTGAATCATCGGTCGGTTACTTCAGGGCCACCAAGCACAAAGTTAATCGAATCCAGGGACTCAAAATCACTAAAAATGAAAACTCAATACAAATGGAGTCTGAATACTTATCTTGTTCTTTTATTTTGACGGAGGGAACATTTATGGAGCTCATGAACCTCTCATCCTTTTGGATACCAGAGACCTCTGTCCAGATAGTCACAGACATTGCAGACCATCGAACCAGGACAAATCCAGGATTTGTTAAGACACAAAGCACCACACAACATGAGATCAACAAATGAATAGGTTGAGTCATTTGAGCTTATGCTTCGATGGTTACATATGCGTGCCTTGATCACAGTTTTTTCAGAGGCCAATCAACATAGACATCCCATTCACACGTACTACTTACCCGGCATCAAATTCCACCTCTCCGCTGATCTTCCAATTTCCATGGCTCCAAGGTTTCACCAGTACTACACAGCCAAGACAAGATCAACACACAGTCGCCACTTTCACAATGTACAAGCACTCCATGACTTCACAAGGCAACAAGTCAGCCATAATTTTACTCCTGAGTAGGAGGAGGACTTCAATGGACCAAATCTATCCAGATTCACCCCAACCAACCCATAGAATGTTCAATGTGGAGGCACAAAATGCTCAAAACTGCCTAATCAAAAGAACCAGCAGACTCAAAGTTCAGTGGGGCTCTGCACGTGTAAGAAACCCAAGCCCGGATACACTATCTCATTCTCAACATATTTTCTACTGGCAATAAGTTGGTACAATGCAAGCTTTGATGCGCTGACACATTTGACAAATGCTATGACAGGAAACAGAAATTGGTTACTGAAGAATATGAGAGATCCCGAGCACTGAACCTTGGGAACAGAGGAACAAGATGTAATAAATGCGGTCTCTGTTCTAGTGTTGGTTGAGAACAGGAAGTGCAGGGCGAGCTCTAACGACATTGAGAACTCCTCTTGCAGTTGCCTGAAAACAGAAACGGACTCATTTGAACATTATTGGACTAACCTGAAAACAAATAACAATACAATGACGCTCTTCTTATGACACCTACCTCAAAGAAAGAATTGAAATTGAGACGCAAGAGGAAACGCCTTAGAAATGGTGCTCTCTGGCTCCCAGCAAGACGACTACTACGCAGAATTGTATATAAGGAGTTTGATTTCTTGTTAAATTCCTGAATATAACATAATACAATAGAAATGTACAATTAGAGAGCTACACATGGCATAAGAATGCTATTATAACATCCATTAGAACGAAATGCAGATCTACTTAGAAGTCTCAGCTACTGGAAGTGAAGAGGAAAAATCGATCAGCTTAGAAATAAACCAATTTCTTATACCAATCAAGTTCGCAAGAATCATGCAAAAGCAAAAGCCAACAGAACCCAAAATCCTTGGCCAATCCCCGAACTTGGCCATATTTTTCCTTTCCAAAAAAGGAAATGAGTATGTATGACAAATTATGCCATAGAAATGCAAGAGGAACAGAGGTTTTTACCTCTGTAATGTGCTCGAGCTCAGATGAATTTGTGAAGCTCTCTTGATTCTCAATGTTCCAGCAGAACTGGAGACACAGTTTCATTATGCTGTCTAGTATCCTCGATACAGAGCCAATATCTAAGAAGGACTGCGAAATTAAAGCAGATAAATACCTGCAAGCATGAATTCTACAGGTTTAGCATTACAGTACAAGTCCAGTGACGTGAACTACTACTGATAAAAATAAATCATGTAACACAACCCTCTCATTCTTATTCCAATAACTGATCCACATAATTTGATGAAGGTTTAACTGGAGGGATACATTTCAAACTAAGCAGCTAAAAAGTTTCCTATAGATTACTTTGAAAAGAAGAAAGGTAACAAATATGGCTTACTCTTGATGGAAGCCCACAAGTTCTGTGAAGTCATGAGAATTTTGAATACGTCCTTGTAAAACATTCCACTGAGATTCTATCACATCGACCTACACACACCAAAAATATGCAATTAAAGCCTATCTGATTATTCTTTTTCACATGCTATTTATAAGATCAAATGTTAAACATCTTCCCAAACGTTGGAGAGTAAAAACAAAAAAACAAAGCAAATCCGCAGATTCAAGCTGAAATGTTAACATACACTGACACTGTCAGACCACACCATGTGTTAGCAAGAGAATCATCAAGGTAAAGGCATCCATCTTCTTGCAAGTTAATGCAAACTAGTATGACAGAAATTAATATTATGTTAGAAAATATTATATCAGAGAATTTTCTTGGCATAGATAACCTGGATGTAAAACTGTAGATTTCTGATCAGGAATGCCATGTGCTCCCTAACACGCCACATAGGTTTGAAGTGCTGCCTGTGTTGCTGAGGCATAGAGGATTTCACATTATCACTTTTATGCCTAGCAAATTCTATGTGATCTTGATGCATCACAGAGGCCCATGACTTATCCAATTCCATTTGTGTTCGTTTGAGCCGCAGCAGATACTGGAAGACCTTTTGATACCTGGAGATTCTCAATATCCAATGAACAAAGTTAATAGTACTAATGATTCTCCAAACTAAGTTTTATTGTAAGCAGAATCTTACTTAGAGAGCACTTCTTGTGTAAAGAAGAGTCCGAGTGGCCAATCAACAGAATAATCAAGAGAAATACCATCCCATCCATCAAGTGATACATGTGAAGAAATATTTGATGAAGTGGCACCAAGGTTTCCACCAGCACTTGATTTTCCCTTTGATATGTCTAATTGCGAGGGTTTCACTGTAATTCCAAAAGATGGCATTCTGGGAAGAAAAAGACCATCGTCAATAAAATCCAGTACAACTCCTACAGATAGTGTGATCAAACATTGACAAATTAATTAAAGATAACAAGAATAATATTCATTGAAAAAAAAGAAAGAAAGATGGCAGGAATAAAGTCAACTGCTTCATTTAAACTGGTCACTGTAACTTCTAATTAAAGTTGGCAAACATTATCACTATAATGAAAGAGAACAAGTTTGAAGTCAATTGATATAATATAAGAATAACTAGGACCATCAATAAGAGGAACTAACCGCAGCGATACTCTTGAAAAATGTTTGTCTTCCTCGCTTATAGTTTTTATAGCTGCCTGCAGTGCATGTGGAGGAAATTTGATTTCTTATCTCTAAAAATATCAAAAACACAGTGCATAATGGCATTGCATCGTGAACTTCTGTTACAACAACTTACCAGCTGAAAGGGGACCATAAGATCAGCTTCTGCAGTTGATTGACGTGGTGGCAATCGCATCAACTGCCGACTTTCCTCGAGAAAACACTGGCATAACGGACCACAAGTAAAGTATTAATTGGTTAGTTATAAAAAATGTTAAGATCAATAGGGTAAAAAGTATCCACTTCCACAAGATACAGAAACCAGATACACTACATGAAATTTCTTCAGAATGCAGCAAAAGAAGTCTCCTGCAGATAACAGATCAAACAAAGACACTCCATAAAAAACCAAATGGATTAACCATCTCCCACCTGGAAGAAATCACCTTTTGCTAGAAGGAAATAGTCTTTGAGAGCCTTAAGGTGCCCATTCAAGTCAGCACGAACCACCACAAGCTGCAAAAATATTAAATCAGCACAATAAACTTCTTACTAGGAGAATGCACGAACTTAAACTTCCATCACCTGCCAAAGATGGCTAGCTGCTATAGCTCTTATAGAGTCAACAGCGCACTCAAAAGATCTCTTATGAAACTCTGATGACTCCTGCAAATAGCAGCCAGACAAATTTGGTGAAAAGAGAAAACCACCATACCAAATTCCAAGAAAACAAAAGATACTAAGCATTAGATGTGATAAATGATCTTCTTCAGCCTTGACACCACCTTCAAGTCCCGAAGCATCGCTTCAATCTTATCAGCCTCAGACTGTGGAAGTAAATCATCTCCAGACAGCTTTAAGTCCACTAAGGGTTCCTTCTGGAAAAGAAACCGCCCTGTGAACCCTTGAACCTTCTGAAAGCCTTTAGGCATTTGCAGATGAGATACAGAACCTTGAAACCAGAAGGCAAGGCTTGGGTTACGAAGAACCCTGACAGCTTTACCAGCAAATAAAATTGATTCTGCAACACGCATGTGTATATACTCAGGTAGCATATCCTACAAGAAACCATGAAAAGATGTAAACTATCAGCATAACCTTACAAGTCCAAATATAACATCTGAACATCAGTTTTAACCAAAAAAACAAGAGCAATCTCATACTTCAAGACAAGTTGATATTTAGCAAAGGGGAGTAATAAGAACTGATTGTAGGTTTTAATAGACCTCAAAGAAGTTAAACAAATTATTTTGATACAAAGTCCTGCTTCATGCCTTTAAGCCCCTAAAAAGAGTACTCAAAAAGCTCATTTCTTCTACCAAAGGCATTCAAATGCCGAAACTAAAACAATAGACAATGAAGAATGAACATCTT
Source organism: Sonneratia caseolaris (assembly GCA_900006705.1). Lineage (NCBI taxonomy): Eukaryota > Viridiplantae > Streptophyta > Magnoliopsida > Myrtales > Lythraceae > Sonneratia > Sonneratia caseolaris. Next base: position 1,384,061 of record CXYZ01005797.1, read on the forward strand.
GTGAGCTTGAACATGCTCCACAATCTATTGTTGCAACTCCTGATTTCCAAGTTGTACCACACCTCGCGGAATAAGAACCACTACAGTGAACTTCCATGAGACTAAAGTTGCTTGGGGGAAAAATAAAAGCCATCTTTTAGAGGTAGAAATAAATGTCTTGTACAGTAGATAGTTGTCTCACATGTAACAACTATGGTACATCGTTGATTCTTTTCCCCACCTAACACGGGAAAATAAATACACCAGGCTTACCAAATATATATGAAATCCCAGGTGCCAATCAGTTAAAGATGTATCATCAGTTGATAAGCGAGCCAATTTTTTGGAAATATCTGTCTGGGATGAACCATGCTCTCCATCCCTCTCTTCCTGTCTAAAGACAATATAATCTATATCATTAAGTTAACAACAAAAGTAAGCAAAAAAGAACAGGAAAAACTTGGAGGACAATTAAATACTGGGAAAAACATCAATTCTGTACATCACTTTAAGCAAATTCAGCAACAATCCTATAGAGTGACATCAATATGGCAGGCCTTCCTAGTGGCATGCAAGAATATTCAAAAATGAGTATCCAAATAATCCAATGATGAAGCTGAGAGGATACATAAGCCACCAAACTAAATTGCCACGTAAAGTAACATAAAAGATGGCTGATTCAAAAATAGAGCAGCGGAGATAAAGTTTGAATAGCAAAAGCCAGTGGCTAATGAACTAAACATAGACTCTTGCTATTAATGCTATCTTTTATAATCAAAGTAAATCATTTCACCTTCTAATGAAAAATTCTCCACGCTGATCTTGCAAAATCCCATAAACCACCCATGATGCAAGTTGGTTGTACATGACCTGATGCCCATGCCAGAGAAGCCTGTATTATTTTTTAGAATTAACCAAGAGGATTAGCTTGGGTGCAAAATGCAACATAATAGAGAGATAAACCATATCCTGGGAGATTGTTTTAGACACAATTGAACTATTATTTAGCAGAAACATAAATCACCTTTCTTTTTCAAATTCTTAAGATCAATTGCTTAAAATAGGAGGAAAACAGCCAGAGATCTGCTGTTATATGTCTCAAAAATATATCTGAAACCAAGACAAGAAACTTTCTGATATGTCAAGCAAAGGACATACCTTTGAATGCACATTTGCAGTTCAGGCACCCCACAATGGCAGCGCTTGTGTAAGAGGTTAAGAAGTTGACCACCACGGATATCATCACGCTCAATCTCAAGAACAAGCTCATAGAGAGGTGGCAAGAGAACAAAAAACTGGAAAGTAGATGATTCATCAGAAAAAAAAACAAAAGAGAGGGTTCTGTAATTAATCAAAGCATCACAGGAAATTATCTAGGTAGAAATGTCATTGAACACAAGCAGACCTTATTAAGTCCTTGAGTGACAGTTGCCAAAATGGGCAAAGTTTCTGACAACAATCTCTGCTCAATCTGGAGAACTGCAGACCTGTAGACTGACAGTATCTCAACGATACCATTAGCAATGGCTCTACGATACATGCTTGGCTTTTCTGCCTTTCCCTTTGACAACTCGGAGATTCTCTCTAAGGGAGACACACCTGGAGACCTTATCCAGCTCAAATTCCGAGATTTGGTAGCAAAACGATCTAGCTCTCTGTAATAGAAGCCAAGAGTGATGAGCCTCTCGATGAGATCCCTGCAATATTTCTAGCCTCATTAGACGTTGAAAGCATTTTGCAAATGCAGATCACGCAAAGTAACAAGTTTTCTTCAACATATAAGCATATAGCAAATATGACTTATTCAGCAAATATAACATATAGGAAAGGAAGCAAGAGATGAAAACACAGAAAAGTCCAGTGATGGACGAGCAACCTCTCCTGCCACTTCCACGTTCAATAATTCAGTTGAGCCCCAGGTAGCGTCTGATAGTGAAGAAATGCAGTCATTGTCGCCAATCCAGATCAGGGAAAATAACAAGTTGCTGCATTTGGTGCAGCGACGATTCGAACACCTTTTTTTTTTTACAGTTTACGCAATGCTCATTGAGCTAAAACGCAGCGAGTCCGTGAATATGCACGACCATAGCTGCTCAACGAATTCAAATTCTCAGTCTCCAGCGCCATCTTCCGAACATCAAAACAAAAAATTTGATCACGTGGACAAAAAAAACCTGCTGCTTACTCTATCACAAACACAACCTGTTAAAATTAACGGATGAACCTAGAGATTGGGTCCATGGATGGAGGGGAAACCTGTCGCTGGGGTCGATGAAGGAGATGTCAGGGGCTAGCCTGAAGGAGCGCTCGTCGGAGACGGGAGCATCGGGGGAGAGGGCGACGCCAAGGGAGTGGAGATGCTCCCTCTCGTCGACGACGAGATCGCCGGTGTAGCCCAGAAGCGCCAGCAGAAGCTCGTGCAGCATTTTCAACCCGAGTCACTAGCACCGACCGATGCGGGGAAAACACGGAGAGCGAAGAGTAAACAGTTCTCCGGCCTTGTTTTTTTTCCAATTTTTTTTAAATTTAAATTTGAAATTCGAATGGATCGGTCAAAAAGGGCAAAACGGTAAAAACATTTTCAGTCATCCATTTTGCTAGTGAAGGACACACCCACCTACGTCAAGTCAGGGTCTGAGTGAATCGAGCCATGGAACCCTCCATCCCAATGGATCCACCTAGTGTTACAACCTTGCATGGTCCAGTGGATGAATTTTTTTAATCCTTGGAATCGCCAGGCCACCCATCTTCGAAGATTACAACCGAATTCCAACCACATGCATACCGAGACTCTCTGAACAAAGCCCTTCTCTGTGAGGATCTTAACGCCGACGATAGGGATATGGAGGAGACACATCGCTGTAGTGAGCTCAGTTACTCAACTGGGCCAAGTCCTGTGGCAACGAACTCCTACTAAGTCTATCCTTGACATCCATAGTAATCCGAGGTAGTGTCAAAATGTAACATATGGTACAGATACTATGCTGCAACAGGGAGATTTGGAGAAGGCTCAAATAGAAGGGTACCAAACCCAAGAAGTAAAATCGACGGGCGACCAAGTTGTGCAATTGACTTCATTCCATTCTCTTTTCATTTCCTTGGTACTTACTAATGTGGACATTTCACGACAGCAACAAAGACGACTTTGAGCGGCCAGATGCTAAATATCGGCTCCCCAGCAGAATATTTCAAGGAACAGCACAACTAACCAGAGATGCATAAAATTATCGGTACACTTGACATTGCCTATCTATTCTCTTCCCGACGCAAAATTGGGAATGTGATCAATAATGAGAAAGAAACAAACCAAAACTGTGGTCAACTCTTGCCCGTCATGATAATCATCATTTCCTGCTACTTAACTCCTCATCTTTGCCTTCTTTTTAACGACTCTACCACTGCCGCCCCTCCTCCTCTTATTGCCACCACTCTTCTGGTCACTGCCCTGATGATCCTCACCCTTTTCATGTGGATTCACCTCTTTGAATTTAATAGGCTTAATGATTATCCCCGACTTCTTCACAACCTGCACGAAGGAACAACAGGAACCCCACCGTGAGAAGGGCGACATGATGATACAAGCATCTATATCATAACCCTACAAAAACAGCAATGTTCCCCATATTTATAAATGGCAAAAGGGGGTGAAATAGGAGAAGAATTGTCATATAAAATTTGACCGTTAATTAGCAGTTCTCGAGGCATTCGATTTTCATTCCTTCTCATGAAATTTGACCTATGTTTTATCTTCCACTACAGACCAAAATAATATTGTCACGAATAGATAAATGTACTACAGTCTAATTTAACTTACGCACCTCAGGTCGATTAAGAGCATTGATTGCAGTAGCTGGATTAAATTCAGGTCCAATGGGCATGCGAATGCTCTGTTCAAAGACCTCTTTTGAGGTAAAGGGGAAGGGCAATGCTTTTGTATGTAGCTTCTGTGCCTGCCATATAAGTATAAAAAGGATTCACCAAAGGGTCTATGAGCAGAACTGGACAATCTTCAAAAAGGTGTCTTCTCCATAAAAAAAAAAAGCACTTTGACGTCTACCAATGAATAAAAGCACAAGATTGGATGCAATCTTTCATTATATATAGACAGGGATTTTAGTATTATCAAAATTGGAAAGAAAAACAATTCCTTTTTCTGTATGTGATTGCTAATATCCCAACAGGCCTGCTTTGCACAGGTCAAAGCACTCATCCAGATGCACCAAGAACAAAGTTTGACTTACAGCTATTCAAGAAAAACAGTAATTGAGACAGTTACCTTTTTGTCCACTTTTTCAGATATAATAACATGCTTCAGGCGTGCATCCTTTCTCTTCTTAAGAGCTTCCTCCTGCTTCCTCTTGGCATCATCATGTTGTTTTAACATCCAAGAAGGTAGCCCTTTCTTTTTCTGGATATCGGTCCACTGACCCCATCCTGGAAGCAAAACAGGTTTCTCTGGTTCAGGGTTCTCCTCATTTAGAACTTCTTGTTTGTCCTTCTCAAAAACCTCCTCTACATCATCCCCTGCAAAAGCTTGGCGTACAAGATCAGCCTGAGATGGAAGCTCATAAGATCGTGTAGGGCCTGCCGATAATATTCCATCCACCATTTGCCCCTCGCTCTCCATATCACTTTCTTCACTAAATTCCTTTAATACCACAGAAGGAAGAAAGGGAAAAAAAGGAGGAAAAAAAATGAAGGATACAAGTAAGATTAGGCATGTGAACCATCTATGAAACATTAGCAGCATAATAAACAAACAGGTCAAAGAGGCCATACTTTCAAGTGCTTATTATGAGCAGCAGATTCAGCTTCTTTCTTCATTTTGCTACTGGGCTCTACTTCCTTGACATCTTTCTTCCCCTCTTTTATCTGCTCTTACAATGGTATCAGTTAATATGAAATAGTAGATTCTTCGAACAACTAGCTGAGTCAAATATGGAAGATTAAGTAACCTTTATCCATGAGTCTGACACAAACATAGATACTTCATAAGTTGTCTTAACACCAGGGTCCTCAAGAATACTATCAAAGCTCTGCAAAAGAAAAAAATAGAAATGGTCAGATTTTGCCTTTAATCATCTAATCTAAACTGAGATTAGGCGAGATTACCAAATTACCTTAAAGACAGAATCTTTATGAGTCTGAGAATCTTCATAAAATGAAATAGAATCATTTCCGATGTTAGTCTGCATGTCTTCTTTATATTGCCTTCCATTATCACTGTCATCTTTCGCATCTACATCATCTTCAGTATCACTATCAACATGAGTTCTCTCTTGTTTACTCTCATTATCTTCAGTCTGGGGCTTCACTGCACCAAAGACCATTCTACCACTCGACACACCAACACTCTTATTTCCTGCCTCTCGTGAATCCTCCATATGCTTAGATGACTTCTCATACTCTTCAAGCGCAAGCTTAGCCTCTTCGATAGCAGCCTCCTTTCTTTTCTTCAACCCCCGTTTCTAGGTGAAGCGAATCAAAGATTAGCCAAGAGATGCAACAAAAGAATCTAGGAGCTGCATGAGATTTCGACCAGGATATGGTCTAGGCAGCTTCAGATGTCACAAGCTAATCCTGAATAAGAGTAGAGAATAAGTATTCGCTATTCCCGGTTCAAACTCTATCCAACCAAGATGAAAGGATGGTAGCTACAGATTTAGATCAAGACTGCTCCTTCAGTACATTTTATACTGATCTGATGAACATGACAACCTGGTTAAACTAAACATTTTACTCATATAACTTTTTTCTTGCTGATTCTGCATTTTTTCACCAAAAAAACATAAGCATAATATGGTTTACCTAAATTACAGCTCTTAAATTCCTCATATAGCTCCTTTTTCTCTTGGTACGTGGAAAGGAGGAAGTAAGAACCAGATAGGGAGCTCAACGGTCCCAGGCTGGGGGCTGCAATCAATGACCCAAACTTTTGCTGCCTTCTCTGTTTTATTTTATTTTACATTACTTTGGTTCTCATAAACAACCTCAAGCTAGTCCAAACAAAGATAATGCAAACAGCACTAGGCACAATTACTTAAATTCAAGAGAAAACATTGACACATGATTACCATGAAAGGTAGGGAAAGCAGTCCAGAGGCAGGAGCATCACCATCATCTTCTAATACTTTGAGCGTTTTCTCCTTAGCATTTTCCAACAGCTTGGATGCAGCATCTCGGTCTGATCCAGCTGAATCTTCATCGTCATCATCACTGCTATCATCACTACTGCTATTTTCCTTCATTGAGTTCATTTTTCTTGTCAACATTGCATGTTGTTGAAGCTGTTCAGCAATGGCAACACGAGTCCCCTCATCTTGGGCATTTAAACCACGCTTTAAGATGCGCTTTGCCCACTTTGAGCTGTTCTTATGCTTTAAGGTTAGGCGCTCCTGTGAGACCAACAGGAGGAAGATTAACATGAAAATGAAATTGCTAACTTATAAACTCTCTCGGCATTCAAAAATAATGGGGCCTTACCTCCGCTCGCTTAAACTCTTGCTTTCTTGCTTGCTCCTTAGCAGCTTCGGGATCCATCTCCATTTGTGCTGAGAAAGCTTTCAGCCTGTCTTTCTTCAACAACCTGTGATATGTTTTGGACTTAATCTTCTTTATGTGTTTCTGTTTCATCTCATGATGAAAAAGAAGATTCCGCATCTTAGCAATGCGATCTCTCCGCTCCATTTCATCTTCCACAGATATCTAGGGAGCAACAGAAAATAATTATTCCAAGTATATGCAAAACCCCCTCTACATAAGGAAAATATATATATATACATATATATTATATATACATGGCAGCATGTGCCACCAACAAGAACAATCATTTCAAAGATTATGTCACATGTCATTCATTTCCTTTTAGCCCAATAATTTAAACTGGGCTAGTGGCAATCCTTTTAGGAGTATGTGATCAGTTTGTATTTAGCAAAGAATTAAGCACAGGCTAGTAGCACTCCCTTTGGAAACAACTTAGGAAAAGTGCAAGTGATCATGCAACTGAAGAACTAAGCAAGCTGCCCTGAACTATATGGTTTTTCCCAGATAACTGAAAAAATAAAGGACTCTATAAACTGGGAAAGAGATTAAAAGGCCAATTAATGACAACATGTGATGATTTCTAATTTCATACCTTGTTCAATTCTAGAAGCCTAGCACCATCCTTCCTGTGGGCCTCCATAACTTTCTCATCATGCACTAAAGAAGCAATTTTCTTCTCAAAATCAGTTCTTGGTTCAAACTCAGAAGCTATTGCCCCGACAGTTGAAAATTTCAGGTCTATGTCTTCATCAAAATATAAGGTCGGTGCTTCCCGATTCCTTTTGACCAGAGGCTCCCACTTTAGCATCTCTTTCTTTGAATGTTCATAGGCTACCTTCCTCTCCACCTTCTCTCTATCTGGTTTAGGAAGTGCAGCCCGAATTGGCACAGATTTCTTTTCCAGTTGATGCATCCTCTTTCTAAGCTGGCTGTAACCAGCTTTACCTTGAAGAGGATCCAAAAGATCTTGAATGGTAATTCGGCTATCCCCATTGAGAACATCATGACTTGGATTATATTCAGATTCTGGATACGCCTCTGACACCATAGTGCTTTTTCTTTTCTTCTTTCCTGAGAATTAAATAGCATGAGATCTACTACCGCCACAAAAAAGTTTCTCCGGAAAGGACAAATCAAAGATTTCAAGGAAAAAAATTTCATTTAATCATTTTATATTTCATTCATATACCTTTTCTTTAAATTAGATATATATTCTTGCACAATGTCAGAAGATTGGCATAAAGTTCAGATTACCAATTAAATAGTTAAAAACCTGAAGCAGACAGAGGTCATTGACAACTAAAATGAGAAGCTATATGAGGATTGTCATAGCTTGGCTTTCTGACCATGAATTGAATATTTCATTTATCCTGGCACTACTTTAGAAGATTACTATGACATTTAGATTTCATATTAACAAGTTTCACAATGATTAAAGGTGAAACCTGATGCAACCAGAATTCATTTAACCAGTATACTCAGAAGGTATAATTCAATAAGAAACAAGCTAGGTGTTCTAAGAAATACTGTGAACAGCCTCCTACTATGTCACGCCCAATCACATTTAATTAGATATAAATCAAGCATGATCATACCCTCAAATGCTTCACTTGGCATTCCAGTGATCCCTTGCAACATGCGAGCATGCCTTCCATTGTCCTCCTCTTCACTCTCTGTATCACCCTGATATGAAGTGTGGCCAATCTTGTTCCCCCCATCTTTACTACCATCATTATCAGTGTCCTCATCATCAGATGGAATATCCTCATCCTACAACATTATACAGACTACCATTGATCCATCATGCTAAAATTTCAACAATAGTTCAGGCACCAGAGGGCACAATTTCAAAGCAAAAATTATTTCTGCAGTCAAATTGGGGCAGCCAGAGCATCTGTGATTCCAAATAACTTGGGACAAACATTTACAATAATTGTACAAGTCACCAATATTAGCAACAGCGAACTGCAATCTTTCAAGATAGTCTTCCAAAAGTGATTGATCATATAATGGGCTTCCACTATTCCTCTATAATATATATATATATATATAAGAAATGAAATGGTCTTACTCCTCCATCCGAAGCTGCAAACATCATATTCAAGCCTATATAGTACGTCCATCGGTCCCATCCTCACTATATACAACATGAAAGACGCAGGGGAAATAAACAGAGTCAAAACTTTCCTGGAATAAGGGCAGGCCATCACATCTCTATTTCAGCAGTCCCAAATCTCAGCCATGCTTAATTTTTCCCGTATGTAGGAACTTCTCAAAGACAAAGAACAATCCAACAGCTAAAACAATTTAATATCTCAATCAAGCAATGCTTTCTGCTGATAACATACTAATACCAGAGATACCAAAACATGTTGGAGGAACTGACCAGTAACAATATTCAAAGTAAATCAAACTATCTTGGAGTGAAAAAGTGCAATCAAGTTAGTGAAGGCAAGCGATAGCACATTGATCAAATGCCATATCAAATTCGAGAATGTTGACCTCAACAAACCTCAAAATCATCTGGGAGCTCATAGTCAAGGTTCTCCACTGGGTCAAACCTGCGGTTCTTGCCAGACTCCTCCTGTGCGACCTCCTCTTCATACTCATAAATATCCTTCCCAAAGGATTCACTGTTCTCATCAGACTCAATCTTAACTTGGTATTCCTCTCCTTCACTGTCCATTGGACTGCTAGAGTTTAACCTCTCCAGTAACTTCTTCATCGTGTTAGGCAATTGAGGGCCAGTTCGCTTCTTCCCCATGTTCTTCCCTGAGGCTTTAGGTCTCTGCTTCTTGTCAGGTTTCTGCGAGTTTCGATTCTTCCTCTTCTTGTCCACCATGTTAGAGGATTCAGGAACTAACAGCTACTCAGGGTACTTCTATTTCAATCTAGTGCAAAATATATTCAATTCAGACATATTAGAAGACGATAACAAATCCAACTCACTATCTATTTGATTGTACCAAACAGGCAGCAAGAACAATTTCAGAGAGACAAGCTCAGCAATCGTGCAGAATGTCAATGGGTTGCTCAGAGAGAGATAAGAGACGAGAAGAATATGAGCCAACACCAGACAACCTGCAAATAAACTCTGTGGATATGAGGCTAATGGAAGGAAGATGGAGGGACCCAAACTCCCATCAAATTATTGGTATGAAAAACAAAACTCGGTGGTAGATATAACCTGAGCAAAGCCCTCAAATGCCACAAAACTAATGAAAAACAGTAACTGATAGAGACAGACTGAGCGATTAAAATTTTGGGTATCAACAACAAAAACAGGGACAAGAAATTCTAAAACTCAGTTTGACACATTCAAGCAAATTGTGAAAACCAGAAACTGACTCAGTAACTAGAGGAGGAGGAAGGCTGTGCAATCAAACCTCAAACCTAAAGGCAATAGAAGGGAGAAGAAGATTAATCTTTCTGCAGTCAGTCATGCCACAACAGAAGCGAGGGGACAGGCAGGGTCAGGGTGAGGGAGTAGCAGAGTAGGGCTTAGGGGTGAAAGTAGCACAGGCAAGTTGGTTTTTTGCTACATTGTCAAAGCCTGACTTATTTGGTACGGTTTTTTCAAGCCTAAAAGACCATACTAAAAACTATTTAGGGTCATGGAGAACCACCTCCCTCAGGTGTGGTGTTTTCGAGTGGTTTGTTTTTTTAGGCCCTGAGTTTAACACAAGAATAAAAACATAAAAATAACGAAACAAAATGAAAACTTAGTATATTTCAACTAAACATTCACTTCCAAATAACATCACCTGACATGCATAAATTTTCAAAAGATGATACAACTAAGACATCGTCCAAATTCTGAAACTTAATAAATAACACGAAATTCCGAAAGGAACCGTCATCAACTGAAACATACTGAATCATGTCTAACAACCAAAAATTGAAAACCAAATATCATTGTCTTGAATTCAGTAAGAACATAAAAGAGAGAAAATAAAATGAAAAACCAGCATTCTAGCACCACAGCAGCTACTAGCAGAAGCATGAGAGCATTCATGATAGTAACATCTACCAACTAATGGGATGGACAATTAGACAAAACCAGAATCGGTAGCAACAGACGAGTACGTTTTCTTCGGACTGTCGGATGATGGAAGCTCAACAAACTAAATTCACTACCCAAAAATCAAGACGTTAACAACAGAGCAGATGTGGGTGAATGCATTACAGGAGCATCAAAGCTTAGGCAAGCTTACCAGGAACCGAAAGAGGAACCTGCGGCACAGGAAGATTCCGGTGATTGGAGGGTATGAACAGAGAGGAGGAGGAGGAGGAGGAAGACGGCAGAGCTGGTCTCAGCACCGCGGTGCGTCTACAAACTGGCAAAAAGTCACGGTAGCTGCAACAGTCAGACTCAGACAACAGAGGAGACGCGAAATAGGAGATTTACAGGCAAGGAGACGCCCAGTGAAGACGCCCGGGGTATATCGAATCTCCTAGGAATCGTCATCGGTGCTGGAGAAGAGAAGTACGGGGAAGACGAAGCTTGAAACCGCCGTAGCTGGAGAGGACACGCACCTAGAGGGTGGAGAGGAGTCGCAAAATAGAGCTTCAGCCAGGAAACGTCGAGCAGGGATGTAGGGTTTCCTCGGACAGAGAGGAGCGGATGGTCTGCAGAAGCCCACAATGCAAGCCGTTCATCCAACGGCTGGGCTTTTTTTTCCCTAAGTCGGGCAGGTCGGTTCCTTTCGGTTAATATGTCGGGTCGATTTCCCAATTGCCAAAAACCCACCCGAATTTTCTGTCGGGAGTCGGGACCCTAAAAGTCGGTTTTCGGGTTTTTACCCTTACAGCCCCATACATGCACATATATATTCTGACATGGGTACATTACCTCAGGTTAATTAATGCAGGATAAATGTATAATTTAGATATTAGTCGGAAATTTTAGGTTTACAAATACCATGGTATTTCCTAATTATAGGTCATTTTTTCCCTTTTTATCGTATATTAGGATTATGAATTATTTTGTAAGGTTTAATTTAAAGATGGTTAGAATTTAATGCATGATATATCGGGTATATATTATAGTGAGACCAAAGAAATTCTCTCGTCGAAGAGGCAATTGAATTGCCTATTACATTATAAGCAAATTTGACACTAGGCTCATTAGCTCAAATTAAATTTGCTACCCACCACGTGACCTCATCATCACGCAGGGCTTCGCACAGCCTAGAGCTAGAGCTAGCTCCTCCCTACGTGGCCTCAACGTGAGAAGAAGGCGAAGGGATCGTCCCGTCTTTGCAGTCCAGCCCGCACCCGCACCTGGGGCACTCCACGAAGTTCTCCACCGGGAATCCCGCGGAGGCCACCCCGACTGAGATCTCGACCTCGGGCCCCACCCTGACCACCCGAACGACGCTGAGCCACACCATGCTCATGATCCTGACGCCGACTCCCTTCAGGTCCTCGATCCTGCCCCTCGTGATCACTCCCCCGATCGCGGGCTCGAACCGGATCGTGTACCTGTCCTGGAGCTGGAAGCTGCATGTGCCGTTGAGCCGAGCCGAGAAGCGGCCCGACCCTCCGTCCAAGTCGTATCCCGTGATGCCCTCCGGCAGGAGGCCCACGGGGAACTCGTATCGCTGGAGCACCTCGTAGGCAGACGGAGACTGTGTGGCGGCGGCGGCGGCGGCACAGGCAGATGTAAGGAAGAGAAGGGGGAGGAGGAGGAGGAGGGGTACACCCATTTCTGTGTTATGGAGAGACGAAGGGTGGCTACGGTGGTTTGTCGTGATGACGGTGAGAAGGTTTTATATAGTGCATGCATATATGAAAAGATATTTTATGCGTGGCATGCAAAATTTACCCTAGAACGTGGCAATTTGCACTTGTTACGTGCTATAATAGAATGACAGGCCTCAATTAGCTAAATATGGGCCAAGCATTTTTTTTTCTTATGACTAATAAATTACTAGGATTAATGTAAGTTGAGAAACACATACTTATATGACTATCATCATAATCATTGCTGATTCACGGTAGATTGGTAACTGGGTCGGGCGGACGGAGACAGAGGTTACTGTGGTTTTCTCGAGAGACAGATATACAGACTTCGTGCCACCTCCAGGCCTCTATTTGACAAGTTGCGTGGCGGATATATCGAGAATCATGAAGAGGTGCCTTCTCGAGCATGCAATTGCAGAATGAGAAAGTGTTCACATACATATTTTTGAATCCCCTATCTTTAAAAAAAAAAAAAGAGAATATATTTAAGAAGTTTTTAAATTTGAGATATTATCTAATAAAAATAAGTGTGAAATTATCCATCCATTAGTTAATTGGTAGATTACTTCCTGTTTTTTAGTCCTCCAAATTTGTAACCCGAAATCAAGAATATGGTATAATGATATACGGAGAATTACAATAAAAAGAATGCATGTTTGTTATTTTTTACAATTAAATTCTATATATTTAAAAATAGTATTTTTATCTTATATATTTTATTATATAATATACTTAAATTATAATTCTAATAATTTAATAATATAGTATTTAATTACACCATATTAGCATGTTACATCAATAATCTATGATATATCATTATGCTATATTAATAATTTATCGATATTATTATATCACATTAATATATGGTTAAAATTAAATTTTAAATAGGTTATAAAATTAAATATATATAATTAAAATAATTATTTTAAAATATATAAAATTTTTACTATAATTAATTTAACGATCGGTGATTTCCTGAGTATAATGCTGAGCAAATAAAGCCCTAAACAATTGTCTCTGGCCGATGATAGGAGATTAAGTAATTCATGCATAGCTCGAGTCAAATTACTGAAAAGTGAAGTCCACGCTTCTGCTCGCGTCAAAGTCAACACCTCTGTCATCTATCAAGACAGGTTGGAGTCAACTCTTCCAAAGGTTAGAGAGCAGAATCGAGGAATACAGCTGTAACCTTCTCTCTGGTGTACTCATAATCCACACTTCACATGCATCTCTTATCATCCAAAATTTAATTATTTAATTATCTATTTAAGAATTTATAAAAAAAATAGTTATATCCTAATATTATATACATCATAAATACACTATATTTTTATTTTTTTATATCAAAACCCTAAGTGGGTTTTTTTAAATGAAAGAATTAAGACTTTACATGGGATAGTATGCCTTGTGGGTTTGTTAAGTAGAATAAATTATGACCCGTCAAGGCCAGCCCTCCGACAAATAAATCGCCTTTCACACACCCGTTGTCGGTACCGATTCTAGTACACCATGACCGGAATCACAACTGGTCGGTTCTAACTCACTTACTCCTCGATTTCTTACCTTTAAAAGACCCTACTCGGATTTCGTCTCATCATTAGGCTCTCTCTCTCTATCGGATAAGTTCTAATTGGGTTGCCGATTTACTCAGCAACATTGCATACCCTAAATCCGAGCTTCTTAGCTAGGTAAGCATCCCACTAAAATCCTGCTTTTTGAAACGGTAGGGCCTGTGTAGCCCAGCAGCACACAGACTGGCGTTCAAACCCCTGCGAATATATTAATTGGTCGGTCAACTCTCGTGGCCACAGACTGTGACTACATATTGCGACGACCACCACCTCAAACTTTCAGACCAGATCATTGAGAACAGCACATCAGCTTCCATGGGTCTTCTCCTCACCCTCGTTCGTTCCCTGCTCGCAATCGTACTAATTCTCACCGTCTGCTCGAGCGTCGTACCTTCTTCGGTTAACGCAGGTTCGTCTCCTGTCGTTTCATCTCCTCTGTGCACAGCTCAACGTCACATTTTGATCTCTGCATAACTTCCGATATGCATAAGGTCAAGTGGTTTTTTTTCCCGGAGAGTAAGCCTTTTATGGGATGGATGCATAAACTGTAGTGTTTTCATAGACCAGCGAAACCATTTATCCGAATCTCCATTAGCAAGACATCGATGCAAATAGAGTAAAATTTTTGTATGTTAGAAGAAGATACCAGTGAATACATTGAAGTGGTAACTTGCAGATTGTATTCAAAACTGGGAAGTCTTATACAGATCTTGGCTTGGAGAAAGACTGATTTGTACCGGGCTGATTGCTACCTCAGATCGCAGTTCAACATCATTGCACTCGATTTCTGACTGATAAAATTCAACGGCCACGATTGACATGGTTTAAACAATCACTTCCAAGCTGAATCCAGATTGATTTGTTTTTCTGCAGATGATGGGATAAGGAGAAGTCTGAGGAAGAGAGTCCGGCCAAGCCCACCTCCACCTCCCATGCCGGGGATCAGAGCATGGCCGAGCCCGAGCCCACCTTCGATTTACATCCCTCCTCCTCCTCCTCCTCCTCCTCCTCCTCCCCCTCGGTGTGCTTAATATGCTTACATCCTCATCTCCGAATTCTGTTATCCAAATGGTTCCTAATATCATCTTCCCGGACATTACGAAGTGAGCATTACTTGTCCCATCGTGACCGCCAGATCGTTTCTCGGTTTTGGGTGCCTGCTGCATTGCAAATGACAAATAAAGCTCTTCTCTCTATCTGGACTTGGTCTGTGACATTATGTACACGGATGCCACTGTGTTGAATCGTTTCTCTGTTGTTACTTTTCTGCTCCTGTTGGGCCCCAAACCTTTTTATCCGATATAAACGAGAACATTATTAGAACGTTCTAACTAAGGCCATGAACTTGAGCGAGAAAAATCTCTTATCAGACACATTAGACTCAAGATTTGGTCCGAAATGGTTTATCATTGCTGGTGAATTTCGTCTGGCCATCTCGCACTTTTTACTACGTCATTATTCAGATGTTGGAAACACAGGACCGTGGGTGGAACCATGCTCGCATTTCGATTCTTCTATGTGGAATCTTCTCTCGCCACATAAACAAAATTACCTCACAGAATCACAAGAGGATTATAGTAGCTTCAGATCCTCGTAAGGGATATCTGCAAACAAGGCCCACGATCGTGCGACTCCAGCTGGGACTCTTCCTTTAGGTAGGTATATGTCAGCAGATCATGGGCAAGTTTTTGACACCCGGATTAGATCTCTTCAATTTTTCAGTAGTTAGGAGTTACGACCACTAGATTTCTGAGTGAGAGAGGGTACACACGAAATGGTTTAGAGAGCATATATCCATACCCATCATTATGAACAGTAGTAAATTAAAGCCATAAATAGAAGGCGGGCTTCTATGGCAAGCTTAAAAGTTGATTTAGTTCTTGTGATTTGATTCTTTGCTTCTTTTGTTCTTCTTCTGATTAAGGTTTGAGAAAAGTATACGGTCACTTTCTTGATTTCATGAAAATGTTCTACACGTTTACATACAGCTGTAGGGATTACACTAGAGCAACCTCTGCTGTACTAATGGCTAATATCAATCCTATCTTAAGAATAATTCGCCGTATCATCCCAATCGGTTGCGGAGATGAAGCATCTTCCTCCGAGTGCTTCCAGATCTAACAGAGATCTGCGCTTTTAACTTGCATTCGTCGTAAATGTAACGAGCATTTTGATGTGCCGCATTCTGGTGGCTAATCATGTCTCTTGCAGAGATGAAGCAATTTCCTGAATACTTCTAACTACACTCTCCTTTGCTCATCAGCGCTACTTCAGGTGCTCACCGAGCTCAGAGAGATCTGCGTTTTTTACTTGCATTCGTCGCAGAAGTGACGAGCATTTTCATGTGCTGCATTCTGGTGCCCAATCGTGGCCCTTGAGTTTCTATTACTTTTTCCACGTATACTCGTACCCACCGAGTAAGAAAGAGGAGAATCAAAAGTATGATGTAAACCGGCCAAAAATTGATGGGAAGAGGAGAGGAAGGATCCATCACTGCCTATGCATCTCTTCTAATGCATGTTAAACTTTCATTTCATCAAGCAGTTTCGATGACAGCAACCCAAGCGCTTGTCAAGCTCGGCCTGATTCGAAAAAATCCACACTTTTAACTCGCATTCGTCGCATGTATAACGAACATTCTCGTGCAGCGCCATCCAGTGGCTCGTCGCGAGAGCTCTGAAGACCCATTTTGTAAGAACCGAAAGAATCAAAAGTCCACGGTGATGGACTGATCAGTTCCAAACGAGCTGGTAAGATAGGATGGGCCTACGTGTAATGGAGTGCTTGAATGCATCCTTCACACACTTTTAGCGACTTCCCCTATCCGCACCATTTACCATCTCTACTTTTATGGCACGACTTCACTGTCTTTTTCTGTCAACTCCTATTCTCTCACTCACTGGATGCCTATTCC
This sequence comes from Sonneratia caseolaris, assembly GCA_900006705.1. NCBI lineage: Eukaryota > Viridiplantae > Streptophyta > Magnoliopsida > Myrtales > Lythraceae > Sonneratia > Sonneratia caseolaris. The sequence continues at coordinate 1,400,813 of CXYZ01005797.1, forward strand.
GGTGGCTAGTTTGTCAAGACTGGTGAGTTCTGGGGAACGCACGAGTTGAATTCTTCTTTCCAGTGGTCAGATCATGGGAAACAGTATTGGTTCCATATCTGTGAAGATTTAGCCCCTGTGCTCCTCTCATACCACAACACTTTCTCATATCATGTGATGCTTGCCGATGGTTCTACAGAGGGGAGACGATGGGGGTCGGCACCATGAAGAACACATGCAAGCACCCTATCAAGCACTCCATGGGATTTGGGAGATACATCCTCAACTCTTCTTTCTGAAGAGAACCCTCCAATTTATGGGCCGAACTGAAAGGCCCAAAATTGGTACACTGAAGTAAGATAATGGGCTCGAGGCCCATCGTAGAAGCCCGGCGGAAGCCCTTCTGACTTTGGAGATCCGCCAAGTCCAAGAGGAAAAACCCTAGGTGTATAACCATCGTCTCCGTCTTCTCTCTGACGGTCTTTTCAGCCGCTCATTCATCAGCAGCTCCCCCTCCGTCGGTCGTTTCAGGGAGAGAGAGATGGTTTCGCTGAAGCTCCAGAAGCGGCTTGCCGCCAGCGTCCTTAAGTGTGGCCGCGGCAAGGTCTGGCTGGACCCGAATGAAGTCAGTGAGATCTCCATGGCGAACTCCCGTACGAGTCCTCTCTTTCTACTATCCGTCTGTTCATCCTTTTCGGTCAACTTGTTTGCAACATAATTGCTCCACCTTTGCTGTTTGGGCATGATTCTGATCTAGTCTGTGTCCGCTATATTGCGATAAAGTCTGTGGGAGGAAAATTTTATCTTATATTTACTGGGAAAATGACTGTGCTTCGATTGTTCTTACCGGTTAGTCTTAGACTGACTATCGCGCTCCTGGAAGGTTCAGACTGACAGACTGGAACATAGACAGCGATTAGAAAGTTGGGTGGCATTTGTGAGAGTTGGCATTGCAGATTTTTACTATGAAGCTACATGTCGGATTATGTCTGGTTTTCACAAAGGTTGACTTTTTTAATTGAAATTCTGCTTAGTTTCGCTTTGGTCAACTGGATGCTAGGCATTTTCTCAATTTGTTTGGGCTAAATTTTGAATTATCAAAAGGTAGTGATGGATTCAATGATACTTGGTTCAATATTTTGCAGGCCAAAATATTAGGAAGCTTGTGAAGGATGGCTTCATCATTAGGAAGCCAACCAAGATCCACTCTCGATCTCGTGCACGGTGCATGAAAGAGGCTAAGAGAAAGGGACGTCACTCAGGATATGGTAATGTATCTATGCAAATTTTGTCTTTATAGTGATAGGTTAGTTGTCTCTATGCCATTTCAGTTGGAGATCTTTATAGACAAGCAATTACCCTACCATTGGCTTTGAAATTGATGTAGTCTCCATCAGCGCCTAGGACTTGAAACTGGGGCAGTGTTTGTGCTGGTTTTACTGTTCCGCATCTAGAATTTTTTGAAGTTTTGCTTATGCATAGATACTTATGAAGCACATCTGAAGACTATTTATTATTATTTTTAACTCAGGTAAGCGGAAGGGTACAAGAGAGGCAAGGCTGCCAACTAAGGTACTCTGGATGAGGAGGATGCGTGTCCTGCGCCGCCTGCTCCGCAAATACAGGGAATCCAAAAAGATTGACAAGCATATGTACCATGACATGTACATGAAGGTGAAGGGTAATGTGTTCAAGAATAAGCGTGTGTTGATGGAGAGCATCCACAAATCGAAGGCCGAGAAAGCGAGGGAGAAGACACTGTCTGATCAGTTTGAGGCAAAGCGTGCTAAGAACAAGGCAAGCAGGGAAAGAAAGATTGCCAGGAGGGAAGAACGCTTGGCGCAGGTCAGTTTTTTTTTTCTTTTTAAATCTGCATATGTGACAATTATTTCATATTCAAGGCAAGTGAAGTTTTTATCTATTGAGCCTTGGATTAGCATTCTATTGTCTTGAGTTTTGATGTCATTTTCCTACTGAATGTGCACAGGGAATCATTGAGAAGCCCGTAGCCCCACCACCCACTGCAGCCCGAGTCTCAGAGTAAGTAAAACACCACAGGCAAATAAAGTTGCAGATTTCGCTATGCCACATAACTCGATGAACCTTAAGAATTTCTGCTTCTTTTGTTGTCTTTGTTTCTTGCAGGGGAAAGAAGGGCAAGAAGTGAGACCTCACTGAAGGTTTAATACTAATTTCAGTCTTCACCTTGTCCTTTAGTTATCATCCCCGTTAGGTTTATCAGTTTTGCTTTGCTGTTTTGTATTACACTGGCTGTGGAAACCTGTTTCTTCTTCCTGCAATAGAAGAAAGCACATCTGGAATGTCTCGCGACCCTCTCGTTCAGATTGTCATCTCTGTTATATTTCTTGTTGATCGGATTCTGCTTATGACAGTGCCCTCAATCGGTGATATTAAGATACTATGCTGCTTGAGTTCAATTAGTATTTCACCCCGGTTAATGAGAAACTACTGAGTGATCTTTGGATGATGTTGCTTTGCTCCTGTTCGTCAGGTTTCTGGAATTTTCTGAGTGGACGCCAAAGAAAAATTCGTACTGATTTTTTTTTTCCGGTGATAGAATTTGTGAACCATTAGGGTTCACCGATGAAGCTGAATGTCGAGCCAATCCCTTCACGGAGACGGCTCTCTACCGTCTAGGTATGATTCTTGATCATAACTTAAGGAAACTGCTCTGTTGGGCTCGGAGAATTTAGACCAAGAGAGAGTCCTCGCATGCCGTTCCCCAATCAGAAACTCCGGTTAGAAATGACTATCGAACTCCCAAAGGAAAGAAAATACAGAGAACCCTGAAGAATCATGCAACACTAAAGCACAGTACATCAGTGGCAAAAACCAGATGAATCGTGTCGGTACCAAGCATACACTTCTCGGATGTCCATGGAAGCACCGGTGTCCATTATTTGGAGGTGGACCCTGACGGGGGATGATGGTTGTGCTCGAAACCTGCGGGAACGAACACAGGAAGCTGGTTCGAAGCTGAATCTCTCTTGAATCTAGATTCCCATGGCAGCAAGTTCAATCCTACCCTCTCGAGCCCTTCCCTCGTACCCAAACTCCTTTCGCTCCTTGTGCTGTCCCGAGCTGCCACACTCAGCAACGGACCGCCAAAGAAGATGGAGTCTCCGGTGTATGTCAGTCGCTCTGTTTGAGGGAGCAGAGATGTTGATCCGGAGGACGAGGTTGGCTCCTGGTGGGATAAAAATGGCTTCTTTCCGTAACCTGATTTCTCCACTCTAGTACTACTAGGTTGTCCCAGCTGTAGCATTGATCTGTTCTTAAGATCCGAGGCTGAGACGGGGACAGATACATACCTTCCTGCCTCTGGGTCCCAAACAACAGATGTCCTCTTAACATCCTTGAGGAAAGTTGTTGAGGCAGACAGCAACAAGGGATCTGTGCTATTACCCTTATGCATGATCTTCTCATCGAGCCCAGATGAAGTGTTGGGTATTAACTTACCGGTATTATGATGCGTCGAAGTATTAGCAAATGCATGATCTAGAACTGAAGCAGGAACTGAAGCAGTGTAACCAGCATAGGCTTGTGGAAGAGGACTGAGGCTGACTGATTCGTGAACTTGGCTCGGGCTGCTGAAGCTGCTCATGCTCTGAGTGCCCGTCTCATACTCATCTCGGCTGCACTGGCTCGGAGCTGAAGAGTTCCTGAAGGAAGGCAACCTCATCTCATTCTTTGTCTCCCTATTTGCCCCCATCTCAGTGCTCACACTGCTTCTGACACTCATGTTCCCACTGGAGCTAACATCAGGATAGTTCGGTGGGGGATTCCCCTGGTGATCGATAGGACGCAGGACTGATGATGATGCTCGGGCTTTGGCAGCTGCTCTCATGGCGTCTTCAGATCCCAGCTTCGCCAGCTTCCAGGGATTGATTCTTACAGACCGTTTTTGGATCCTCAGCCCTCCACCAGGTGCAGCTGCATCCGGGTCCACAGTTGATGGGACCATTCCAGGCTCTAATTGGGGTATGACTTCATCCTGTTTAATAAAGTATTCTATCAGTTGGCTGAAGCTTAAATTAGGATTGTAGAGGTTACGATAACCATTTCCCAACATTTGTTTTATCAACAAATCATGCTTCTTGTGTTTATTGTCAGAAAATTTCATCAGAAAGGCACCCAGACGCCCTGCCTATAAACAAATGGAAAGTAACATAAGAGAGGCCATCTCAATGATTCTCCAAGCAAGATCCATTTGATGCCTATTCTACAAGACACCCAGAACATAAGTAAATCATAGAATGAGTCAGTTTAAATACACTCATCTGTCAATATCAAAAAGATATACAAGAAGTGCTGGTGGACACAAGAATAGCTAGGTACCTGATAGTCAATGAATACCCTTGGTGGAGTGCACCAACCACCTTTATATTGCAGGCCAAGAGAACTGGCCCCGCTCATGCCAGTGGTAGTCGATCCCAGAGAGGGAGAATACAACACATTCGGCAGCTCCTCATCCACAGATGCTCCAGCAGGGGCCTCACTCGTTGCCCTCATCGCCAAGACATACTCGTATGTCGTTATACCCTAAAAACCAACACGCAGCACAAGAAGGAAAAGGCATGATAAGGTATCCTTTATATCAAATAATTATACATATTACTAGTCGTTACTTCTTTAAATAAGCAGTAATTTCATAATCATCACTCTTTAGTTTACTCCCATTCTACCACCCATAATCGCTATTCTTCACTTCATTTTTCTCCAATCAGTATTCTTCTCCTAAGTCAGCTACACAGCATGAAATTATGGAGACAGAAAAATGGGTTCTTAAGCTCCACACCTTTCTCATAAGTATAAAATGGAAAAGGAAGAGTTCACCCAAGGGTATGCAAGCCAATATCGAAACAACAGTGCACAAAGCCTGCATGGTAAATGAGAGTAGACCTTAGTGATGTATTCAAGATGGGGACCATTTGTATACATAACATACTCTACATGAAGCATACCACGACAGACACAAAAGGTGCAAGAGAAAAACCATTTCCAAGTCTGTCAACAATATCTGCCTCCATGCTTTTCTTACTGACAAAGCACCTAACAAAGACAGCTATACCAACTCCAGCCTCCATTACCAGCTAACAAAGGGAAAAGAAATAATTAGAAGTTTTAGGTAAATGTAACAAAAGTCAGAGAATCACAGCCATAATACTCACCCAGACAAGACTGAAAGCCATGAGACAGATGAAAGTGACATAATTTTTGTAGCCCACACAGTTGTTGAGCCACTGCAACCATGTCAAAAATCAGAGTCCACATAGTAAACGACAAGCGCATTGAACATTGAATTGAACAATAATGACATACTAGTTATAAACAAAAATTATAGTAGTAGATCTTTTAGCTCCTTATCACCATGGGGGACAAATAGGACTATTTAGGGGTCCTGGAGCATCTGGACAAACTGACAGACCGACTTGCCCTTTCCACCCATTCACCTAGTGGTCAAGCGGCATGGATCCTAGCTTGATTGCTTATTCGATGGGGTTATGCTGCATCTCTTCCGAGACCTGGACCTTTTATCATGACTTCTGCTCATTGCATACCTTGATCGACTACTGTCCAGATCGATTGCTCAAGACCTTCAGTCTCTACCCAGACCCAGTGAAAAAAATGGGATCACTTCTTATGGACTCGTTGAGAATTTGATCTAGGGACAGTATCATTGTAGTAAAGGTTGTAATGCTAGAGGAATCATTACCGCAGGGCATAGAGGGGGAGGTCATAAGCGTCTATACCGTAAAATCAATTTGAAATGAACTCGTATTTACATGAAGCTGTGTGCATTGGACATGTCCAGAAAATTCAATCACAAAAGCAAAAAACTGGCTAGACCTGCCAGTAGCTTGGACATGAATCAGAACAGTTTCCAAATTCTCCAATAACTTTAGCAGGTAGACCTATCAAGCCCCATCTTGGCTGAATGGATCCATGCCTATTTCAGGTCGGGCCTGTAATAATGATTATCCTTTACAGTGTTCACCAGTAAGAGGACTAATGGGTACATACCCGACAGTGGTGATCAAAGCCATCCACACATTTGTCACAGCTCCTGCAATGTTTGCTTAACTTACGAACCTGAAGAATCAAAATTGTTATCAGTTTAGTGAACTTCCTTCTGAAAGTAACAGATTCAAATTGCCCCCCACAAAGAAATATAGTCAGAGAAATCCATTAATCGGCAATAGTAGTCTCTGACTCAAATAGCAGTTATTCAGCAACTTCCTATTCAAAATAATTGAGGAAATTTAAGCGAATAAGTGGGAAAAGAATACTGTAAAAAGGTCAGAGTCTCTGCAGAGACCAGAGCTCTAAAATCAGGGAGACTTCATGAATTCATGAGGGACAGTCAAAGTAGTCAAAGTTCATATCAACCTAGCCAACTTGGTATGCTCACTCCATGGATTGCATGGATAACAAAAAGAAATGCCATAGAGAAAGGAATGTAATCAGAAAAATTCACTTGAACCAAATCAGTGCATCTAAAGTAGGGCTGGGACTGGCAATTGGTTGAATAGACCTAAACCTATAACAGAAGCATAGAAGCCAACACAGCAGCACTTAGTGGCATGAACCTGCTGAACAGGAGCTATTTTGACTAACTGATTAAGTTTAAAACTGCAACTATTAGATAAACATGTGAATGTTAAAATTTCAATACCTCTGCATTACATAAAGTACAAAACAAAGCATCTTCTCCTCCACCCTGTTGGCCACCAATTGCATCTTCCTTACGGCAATCTTCATGCACAAACAAGCCACAGAAGATTCCCCTGATGAAACAATCAGATTTCCTTGAAACAGGTTCTGCGGTAATCTCTACTATTTGGCTCCCTCCCTTGGACCCCCTCAGGCTAGAATTTGTAGCTAATTTAGTACTTCTGGAAGCTGATGATGGAGAAGAAAGGATGCCAGCACCATCTTCTTCGAATCTTCCAGGAAGGTCCTTCTCTGACAGTGGATTATTTGGGTTAATTTTTTGAGTTGGTCTCCCATCAAACTTTGACATGATACCAGGATCAGCAGGGTTTATGGCCGTACAACGAACATAGAGGATGAAAACAACTAGTGCCTGTAATAGTAGAAAACTGCACAAGTCATAATTGGCTTAGATTAAGCAAATGCTCATAGCAAATATGTTCCCCAAAATTAGTAATGGACATAGTTTCTCCACACTTGATGCACCTCACAACAATGAAAAACTATCATAGACCAAACACCACCACAAACAGTATTCATTCTATTGAACAACTTTTCTAGATCAGAACCACACAGCATCTTGTTCATTAAAGAAAAATCAAATTTTTATTCCTGTTTCCTTGGAAACTATTTAAATATATGCTTATGATAAGTTGGTATTAACATGCTATTCCTATTCAAAATAAAACTTCCAGGATTCAAAAAGCTACATTTTCAATCCAGTGAAAAGAACAGTTGAAAGAAAATACAATTTAGATTGGAAGCACCCAAAACCTGTACAATTACCATATTATCATATGAAAAATAAACAATAATAGCTATTAAGTAAACAGAGGCAGAAACAAAAAGATCATATATAGTGTTATAAGAAAATTTGCGTACCACAGGAGAGTAAGTGCCGACCAATACATATTCCCATAAGTGTCCACCAAGGAAAGGTGCAAAAAATGCATAAAATGCAACCACTAGCAAGCAAAATACAGTGATCGCAACAACCTAACAAAAAAGAACCAATTATTCAATAAGAGGGAACTAGCATCATGAAAAGGGGGATAGATCAGAGATCTTAAAATTCCAGGGGATTACATTCAGTACATTTATAGCAAGTAATTTGCATAGATCAGAGGGAGCTAGAGAAACCTTACCACAAGTTACCTGGAAGTTTTCACATGATTGTTAATCAATATGAAACAAGACATGCAAATGCGTGCGCGCACACACACACATATGAAATAAGCTGTACAATCAGTTTCAAGGTAAATGACTTCCACTAAGTCATTGAAGAGCTAATAAAAGTGGCCGCAATGTCTACAGCTGTTTAGTTCAGGCAACTTTTTCAGTTAGATAAAATGCCCAGATAAGTTCTGCCAGCCAAAACAGCAAAGTATATAAGGCTGTCTTATTTTTCAATTTCGCATCTAATTGAATTATTGAAATATGATAATCTCCTTTATGAATTATTAGAAAGCAACCTATTGGCAAAAAAAAATTTCAGTTGCTACAACGATATGGCCAATATATCATATCTTGACTGGGTTGTGTCAATCCCACAAGCCTCTTATCCATTCTTGTTCAAGCACAGCGGGGGAGCAAAAGAATCTTGACTTGGACAAAATAATAAAGGAGATTTCTCAGGATAGAAACTGTACAAGATGGAACAAAATAAGCCACAAAAAACAAGAGAGAGATAAGAAGGAACATTGGATTTTGCATAGCATTCCCAAGTGCAAATAATTACAGGAGAAATTGAGGAAACTTAATATTCATTAGGCAACAACCAAATAGAGCTGAATCCAATTTGTGGAGCAAAACAGGGGAGATTTGCAGGATAGGGCCAATGAAGGCAAGAGAGCCAATTAAGCAACTGAAAACAAAAAGACATGAGGCAGGAGATCATACTTTATAGTGCTGTTTCCAGTTTCATGTGACTATATACAAACCCTTGAGAGAAAAATAAATAAGGGTGAACATATCAATCTTTCAATTTCGATAAGCAAGGAAGCCACATATTGGAATCTAACATTTTAATTTTCAGCATTATGATGCATTTCCCTATTCTGCATGTAAATACCAGTTTAATATGGTGGATAATTTACAAATTTGTTAAATTGAATATATATATATATATATATATATCAATGTATATCCAGCAAATATCAACATTAAATATCGAATTAATCGGAAAGGTTCATATTTTAGAAAATGATTTTCAAAATATTCTAATTATTCAGCATTTTGATTCATTTCCTTATTTTGTCTATAAACACCACCTGCTGTAGTAGATATGATACAAAATTGTTGTATTCAATCAATTAAAACATATCAGTATGAAATATGATGACATGACAATGCAAAGTTTAATTCTATCATCCATATTAAAATGATTGGCATTTTAGTTTCAAATTAAATTTACCTTACATTTGTGCTAGCAAATACAGTGCTAAGGACAGGAAGAAAACATAGTTTGTGTATAACATTTTTAGTATAATATTAAGAATTATTCCCCTCAACCTTTACACAAAAGGGTTACGAATATTTTGGTGTTTCTGATCTCCATAATATGATATATAAGAGAAAAAGATCTTATCTATTATATTTTAGGAAGATATAAATTTTATTTAGTAATGAATGTGATTAAAAAATTAAAATTAATTTTATTTTTCAGCAGAATTAACTGGTCTTCCTTTTATTAGAAGAAATTTAGGTTAAATCGCGTTCTGATATATTGTTAATTAATCTTACTTGATTATTTTTAGGCACTATCTATTCGGAGATAAATGATTTGGTTGATGACCTCCTATTACTTTTCCATTGATCCTTTCCACAATTCAAAAGATTTGGCCATCTTAATTCAGAATGAAATATTTCTTCTTCTTCAAGATAATTATTTGTTTCAATCTGGATAAGAAAAGACATTTTGTAATGTCGAAGAACATATCTTAACTTTAAAGTGAATAAGTGGAATTTCGCTTGTTTGTAAGCTGTAAATGCTGGCTACCAAGAGGTTATGTCACAACAAATTTTTTAATTCCTATCGCTAGTATAAAAAGTCCTTTTTTTGCCCAAATGATGTGCTTTCTATATATATATATATATATTTGCCATAAACTTCTCTGTTTCATTATTGTAGTTGTATTCGTCATGATCTTTTTCTCTGATGATTCAGAAAACAAATTGTCTTGATTATAAGAATATAAATGATAAATAGAAGAATATGTGTTTTTTTAATTAACATATCATGAAATAAAATGATATTTGCAAATTAATCTAACATTAATTTATTTCTCTTTCTTCCTCTCTTCAACCCCAACCCCAGCCCCACCCCCACCCCCAAATGACTCACTCTCTCTTTCATCTCTCCACAATTTCTTAGACCCAGTATTTCATTTTATCATTCAGTTTGGAGAAAAAAGCACCTGTTTTCTTATCTTCTGTGGTTTTATCTATCTGCTTATTGATCACAGTGATTCCAGGTTTATACCTTTCCCTTCTATCAATGAATAATCTGTCAGTTTCATTAATCGAATTTGAATGAGTGATTTGTGAATCATCACATTAGTCATTACACTTATTTCAAATACTTCTCATAATCCCAAAATTAAATTTCAGAACTATTTTAAAGTTCTATAATTTTCTTTTTGAAAATATAATGCCTCTGACATAAACAACTGCTTTCTAAGATGTTTCAGGAAATATAGTTTGTTCTCTCTTCTACAGTGCATACTAGAAGGTAAAGTGAGGTCAAGAATAAGCATTCCCTTTATGATAAACAAATCCATTTTACAAGTTTACTATTATAAGAAATTTCTGTCAAGGATCGGATTAATGACAAATGCAATACTTGAGTTCTCAGTGTGAATGCTACACTTTCTCATCCTTTAGAGACCACAGGTTTGACAGTAGGATCCACTGACAAAACAACACTCTAAGATGATTACCTAATGGCTATAAAAAATGCATCAACTAAGATGGTTCTCTTTCTAAATCTTTCCTAATCCCGACTAAACAAAAGATTGAAAAGAATGGACAAACAAAAGTCAGAATTCCTAAGGAAAAAAATTGAAGATTGGATAATTCTTTTAAATTCGAACAGATTGCATCTTATACAAGCAACCGGGGTCATAAAGGAAAAAGAAAAGAAAAATGAATTCTATTTATGAACATTTAGTGGCTCTCATCAACTTACACTTGTCATCGGCTTAATGTGGTTATGCACTTTTTGTTGTCAATCTTTGCTTTTAACCTTGTTGGTGAAACAGCTTTGACAGGTTGTGTAATTGAATTCAAGCTAGTCATTTATTTTTCTCCCAATCTCCAATAGTTGGAATAATCTCAAGATGCATCTAGTTGGATTGGGAGGGTGGTTGTGGGTTGGGCATAAGTATAGAATGTGGGCTTTTAGCTTGAGAGGAAACACAAAAGTGAACATTTCCAATAGTGATCATCAGCTCAAAAGCAACAGAAACTGACCCAGAAATCATTTAAAGCACCCAAGAATTAGCACAGGCAGGAGACATTCAGAATATAGGTGTTTCCACAGGAAATGCACAAAATCAAATAAAGCAAAACCATATCTAGTGATAGCAGCTGTAAAGGCAATAGCAGAGCAGAAATAAGAAGAGAGGCCTCTTCTGAGACAGGAGAATGTAAAGGAATAGAAAGAGATTGGCACAAGAGAAGACAATTCTCTTCTACACAATCTATTCCCCTGGAAACTATGTACTGACTCGACTAAGTCAACAGCATTTTTCCAAAGAGCCCCTTGGCCATCCAATCCAATTACAGCTAATGCCTTCACCATAGCCAAAAGAACCTCAAAATTAGCTATATCTATAACTATATTGAGACTAAAGTTCCTACCTATCATATCTGAAAGTGGAGAAACATTAAATCACCTAGCACCAACCCCAGAGACGCTTCAACCATTACAACAGCAAGGCACAAAATTCCAGTTATCGATGAACATTTTGCAGCTCACAAAACCCAATAGATTAATTAAACTAAGTAAAAGAACATCTCCCTTCATAAACCCACATATTATGAGTTAACTGAGCACATAATGAAACACCATAACATTTCCTTTCAAGAACATGATCAAGAGCTGAGCCAAATAGGGGAAGAGATGAACCACTCTCAGCAATGACGCTTATCATAACAAAAAAAAGGATAAGAAACATCGAGAACTTGAAAAAAAGACTTTCAATGGTGCAAGGGAAAAAGGAAAGTTACCTGAAAAGTGTGAGCTGGCAGTTGCCACCCGTGTTTCCTCACCATACTGCAAAACCCAAAATCTACCGAGCCCCTCAGCTCACCAAAGGACCTACACTCGCCGGAATCATCTGGAAGAGGGAAGCGACGAGTTCCAGCTTCCTAGAGAGCAAGAGATTCCCCTGTCTATGCTAATGGAGACTGTTGCCCTCAACCCGGAGAAGTTGCCTGTTGCCCCAGCTATAACCGGAAACCGGAGCCCAAACCGGACATTTACTGAAACACGAACCGAAACAAAACGGTTCGGGTCGGGCCGGAACTGCAACGCCTAATCTCCTCCTCCATGCTCGAGGCGAGACTTCGTAGCGGGAACCCCCCCAACCCAAAATTACGACACCATCGCCGAGGGGACAAACTTTTGCTCGCCGAAGCTCTGCCCTGAGCCGTCGTCCGATTCACTGATTCCGATCTCCCCTCGGACCCTTAGAACCCAAAATGCACCCCCTCCGCGGATCTTCTGTTGGATTGAAACCACTGCCGAGCAAGCTCGCGCTAAAGAAACGATGGTGAGAGCTCTCGATTCTATTGTGCAGAGAAAGCTTCAGAGGATAACTACTGTCCAGAGAGAGAGAGAGAGAGAGAGAGAGAGGGGGGGGAGAGTTAATGTTGACAACGAAGACTCTCGGTCAGAGAGACAGGGACTGGAGGAGGGTAGAGGAAAGACTAAGAAGAATGTTCTTTTTTCATTAATAAATAAAAAAACATTTTTTTATCAAATATTTATATAACATTTTATTATGAATAAAAAATAAAAAGGAATTTTTTTTGGGGTGAAATAGCTAGAAAGTTTTTAATTAGTATGACCGATGTGAGAGTAATATTGGTTATTTATCGTACAAAAATTTTACTGTCCTTCAAACACAGAGACCCCCATTAACTACACTCTTAAATTTTGTAAGAAATTATTAAAATATATACTTGAAATTTTGGAATTCATGCGGAAAATTCCATTTTTACGCGAGACGTACGTCAATCAAGGAGAAAAAGCCAGTCCTGTCCAAAATGGCATGTCGCGAGCAAGGCGTGAGAAAAAGGTATGTATGTAAGTAAGAGTCGACATTTTTGGGCAACTAAGAGAATATTAGACCATCTGAATTCAAAAATATGAAAATAATAATAATTATAATAAAATATAAAATATTAAAAAAAGTGATTAACGGTGTATAAATAATTATATTAAATTAATATTTTATTATTTTCTTGAAATTAATATAATTAATTGATTGATTGATTGATTATGTAAAAAATTATTTTAAAATATTGCATTAATTAAATTTATTTTAAAAAAATCATTTTTGTTTAATTTGGATCAGGTTCGGGCAGCACAAAATAAGAAAATTTTGTTCTATATTAAGATTTTTGGACTAACTGACATTTGTGAGTCTTGCACTATCGCTTTGAATCATGACAAATAGACAGGAATAGGAAAAGCACCCGCCTTTTCTATTTTGTGTTGGAGTGAGCGTGTGGAAAAGTCACATGCATCACAGAAGGGACTAGATGAATTTAAATAATGATAATAATAATAATAATAATATTATTATTATTATTATTATTATTATCGTTTCGGTTTCTGGTTTCATTGGGGGATTCCTGTGTAAATCATGAAGCCAGGTCATCATCATCTGAGCAAGTCGCAGACCGCCCCTCCGGGAAAGCGGTTCGAATTCTCCGGTTCGGACCGGGTCCCTCGCGTGGGGGTGGGGTTCACTTCCACCGAGAAAGGGACAAGTAGACAGTTGGGGGCCGGGTGAGGTTAGGTGTCAACTGTATTTGTTATATTATCTTTCAGAGGGGAGCTGTTGGCAATTCTAACTTTAAGCGTTGTATTAACTAAGTCAATCGTATGCCGTTGAGGTGGTTCTCAAAATATCTCTTTAATAAGATCTCAACATTATTAATGTGATAAGATAATTTTTCTATCCATAATTTTAAATAAGTGTTAGTTTTTTCATCATAAATATGACAGTTGAATTAGATTAACTACTAGCCGAAAATGTCTTCTTTTTTTTTTATATCGACCACGATATCCAAGCAGGTCCTCCCAGCGATAAGATGACATCTTTCAAACAACCATACTTGACTAATTCATTAATCATCCCATGTTACATGTCTAACATGGCGAGTGAGACTCACAAGTGGATGTCTGCGTACACGAGATCTTAAACTTGAGATCTCTTTAAGCGACACCGAATTGCTTACTACTCGTTCCAGCCTCATTTGTTACTATGTTAAGATGTCTGACCTTGCATGATTATACATTCACGTGCCGCTAGTGCTGCTGCTGCTAGCAGTGACGATGGTATCTTTCTTCACTAGAAAGACCAATTTAGGTGCCTTATCGATAGCATTATGTTTGTTTTATCTAACATGTAACTCTTAATTTAATGTTACGGCTTTAATTTAATCCACTAGTTTCGAATAAAATTTTTATGGGAATTTCAATATTCACCAAAAGAATCAACGAGAAAAATCTTTTTTCTTACTCAAAAAAAAATACTGTGGAGATAGGCCAAATAAATCAATTAGAATTGATTTAAAAAGCAAAGATGATCGTGCCGTTAATCCAAATTAATCCCACACGGGTCAATTCAAATTGACTCTTGCACATTTAGGCGGATGAGCGATACTGGATAGAACATACGCACGTAGAAAACAAAGAATTGTTGTTTACGGTAAGTGTAAATACTCCCCCTGTTTCGTGTTTCCCCTTCACACTGTGCGCACATATCAATTTAAGGATAAAACCTAACCATTGATAACGTGATTCTCTCTATCCGCGAAGATCTCCATACACATCTCAAATCTATGGATCGAATTAGGCATAACTTTAAAAATCAGACCGGACTGGGAACCGGTATAGGGATAGGTTCATAGATCAGACCGAAAGTTCAATGGTTTGAACTGTATATTTAATAAATAATATTAATAATAATAAATTTATATAATATTATAATTTAAATATAATTTATAATATAAATTATTAATATAAGTATTATATTAAACAAAATTTAAACATCAAATATAAATATAAATATATTACAATAAATTTTATTTTTAATTTTAAGTCGTTTGATTTTTTTCATTTGTTCAATTAAGTTCATCGACTGAATCGGAAACTGATCGGTTCAATCAAAATTGACATCTTTAAATGTGCGATTTGATCTTTTATAAGAATCGAATTAGGTGAGTGGTCGATTTCTATTTGAACCGATCGAACCAACCGGCACGATCTAGTTTTTAAAACTATGGTATTATATTGGAAGAGTATGTTATTTGCCTCTCTCTCTCTCTCTCTCTCTAACTCCGTTCTTGTGTTTTTAAGACTCGATTATCCCTTCTCATGAGTTTTTTTTGGGTATATTAAGAGACCGGGCTCATATTAATCTTCCTCGACCTGAGCCAGACCACTTGTATGGTAAAATTTTCTCGGTATAAATTTGTTATATTCACAAAACTGGAATCCAATATCTTATTTAAGGGGAATATATGCAAACTATATCAGTCCATTTATGCAAGCTTTTCTCGAGTTTTCTAATTTAATTTTGATAGACTCTTACCGAATTTCTTAGTATATGAGGGAGAGACAATCTTAAATCAAAAGTAAATGAAAAATGTAATTTAAGTGATATAAAATTATATATATAAGATAAAAATCTAGGAAGTGAAATAGCCAATTGATGAAATACTAAGAGAAGTAAAAAGAAAAAAAAAGTCAGTACACAGATCTTGAATAATAAAGAATGGAATCCCCATCTATAAAATTTATAATTACTATATATCTTTATATAAATAAACATATCTTTTGAGATTTGGGATACATTATACACACATACATACATATATATACATGTGCATATATCCACCGTACTAGCGCGTCCTAATTACCATACACTTTTTAAATTACGAATTCATCCTATAAATAACGAGAATTTTATACTGTCTATAAAAATAAATTTAAATCTTGGATAAATTTGGAAGAAAACGCTAATATTATATAACATAGGCCTAACTGAGAATGTGATTTATTGTGTCCCACCAAGAATGGGGAGCACGCCATGTGCTTAAAACTTGAACCTAATTTCATTTTTATTTAGGTACGGTTAATTGGATATTAGTATAATATAATTTTCATATGAAATAAAATATATCTAAAATTCAATTATTATATATTAAAATTGTTGTATTATTACTATTTCGTGGTGGAGGAGGGACTAAAAGGCCCGAATTTAGAAGCAACTGAGGGATGAAAATGAATAGACTTCTAAATTACGGGGACCATTTCCGGCATCTTACAAAGGAAAAGGGGCCGACAGGGAAGGCGAGCGAGGGATGGGGCGGGAATAAGGTCACATGTGTCAATTCAATTCATTTGCCCAAACTTTGCCATTTCGCGTCTAGACAGCCGGCAGAACTGGAAGCCTGGAACTCCCTGCCCCCATCCCGTTTCCCCGTTTTCCACTTTTCCTTTTTCCATTTTCCCCAAATTAAAATTTCGTGGAAAACAGAACCCAAAATTACTATCTCGCTCTCCGCTTGTCTTGACTCTTCCTGCTCCTTCCTCTTCTCCCTCTGTCCAAATCTCGGAGCCCCAAAGACCGCACAGTACCCTACCGTAACTACTCTGTTTTACAAGTCAAAGTCGGATGTTTGATGGTGGGCCTATCACCTCCTCAACCAGCCCCACAAATTCCATTCAGTCGATTAGTTTGTTAGGCTGTGAGCTGGAGTCTCCGTTCTCTTCCCTGTGATCTCTCAATCGAGTGGCAATGTCCAATTCCGGCGGTTTCGCCGTCACTCGGGCCCATCCTGATAGCCGTTTCTACCACCCGCCTGCCATCCGGAGGCAGCAGCAGCAGCAGAAGCAGAAGCCAGTGAGGAGCGAGGCGGCGCCTGTCGGGTCAGTCGAGTCGGAGCCCGCAAGGGCCGAGCCGGAGGAGTCTGCATTGTCTATCTCCAAGCCCAACTCGTTCTGCTCCCCACCGACGCAGCTGAGCGCTGATTTGACTCACTTGGACCGGCTCATCACGTCCGTCACACCCTTTGTGAGGGCTCATCACTTGCCTGAGGTAAGTGGCCGCTCCCCAGGGCTGCTTGTGCATCACCAAATTAAATACTGATCTGCAAAATGTTGCTATGGAACCGCTTGTGAATAGTGATGCGGCCGGCCCAGAGTGATCAGTTAAGAAGCAGACAAAATAGCG
Organism: Sonneratia caseolaris; assembly: GCA_900006705.1. Taxonomy (NCBI): domain Eukaryota; kingdom Viridiplantae; phylum Streptophyta; class Magnoliopsida; order Myrtales; family Lythraceae; genus Sonneratia; species Sonneratia caseolaris. The sequence continues at coordinate 1,417,999 of CXYZ01005797.1, forward strand.
TGCAGCTCGCAATTCTTGTCAAATTGGAAGTGGAAAATGAGCAAATTTATGATTCATGCGGTTGATATAGTGTCTTGCTGTTGGAGTATGAATTGAGATAACCCTTATGAGAATTGGGCTTTGATGACTGGATTTGAGTGCTTCTGTTTGGTCGGTTAGAAAATAAAAAATATTATTAGACATTTAATACTGCTGTAATGCTATGAGCGAAGCAGAGGCATTTATTTGGTTATGGTTTTATCTTGCCTTGTTTACTTAATGCATTAGCCAAAAAAAAATGTTTACTTAAGTATTATGTATGCTAGTTCAGCTCAATTAAATTAGGAAGCCTATTATCTTTTTGCTAGATTAGGTGAAATAAAACAAAGCATAAGGAACATTTTTTCATGTCTATTATTTTCCGAATATTTCAATGGCCAAACTGAAAGTTCAGGCACCTTTATGAGTGTATTTTTTGGTTGCTTCGTACTAGGGTAATTGCAATGATGATGGCAAGTTCATTTGCTTAGTTTTTCTTAATGGAGGCTTACTGCATCGACATGGCAGTTTGTTTTGTCTCTGTGGTGTATATGTGATAGTCTATGTTGAATCAGGTTGTGTGGGTGCTAGTGTAATATTCAGGGTGTTTATTGTATCTGATATCATTTTGTTGTGAGGTTATTAATTTCTTTCTGGTAAATGTTGGGATTTTTCTTTTAATGCTGAGTTGATTTTTCAGGTGAAAACAAGGGGTGGGAGAACACAAGAATCTCATTTACAGCAGTATTTTTCATTAGGTGACCTGTGGGAAGCTTTCAGAGAGTGGAGCGTATATGGAGTAGGAGTGCCACTGGTTTTAAATGGGAGTGAACCTGTCAAGCAATACTACGTTCCATCTCTATCAGGAATACAATTGTATGTAGGGACACATGGATGGAGGTAACTGCAATTCGTTCTATATTTATGTTACTTTGTTTACTGCCTAGCAATTGTTTCAATTCAATAGTTTTCCATGCGCCACTTTAATAATGTCATATTTGGTCATTGAAGTATTTGATGAACATGATTGTTGCAAAAACTGAAAACACTCACAAACAGTATTTATTTATTATTCCTCTTATGATCAGTTTGTTCATTCCTGATCTTGTCTCCTCTAATATATTTGCATATTTTCCAACACATTTTCATGTTTTTTTAAATCTTTTTATACTCTTGACTTTCTCTCTTAAGACTGTGTAATATGATAAAATCTGATGTCAATTTTGTCTATTCTAATTGGATGTTAAGAGATTCATGTAAAAGAGCTTCTGGTGCAACTCTGTTGAAAAAGATGAGAAGAAAAGGGGAAAAGGAAAAGGAAATTCTGGCGCTATCCACTTTTTCATAGCTTATTATATTTTTCTGTGCATATCTCTTTTAAACTGTTTTATGTATTTTCCCTTCTACTTTGCTAAGCAGGGGTAGATCTTGTCTTCTATATGATTCAATGTTGAATTGTCCAGATGGCAACTTAGATTTCTTATCTCCACTCCACTTAATTTGTTAAGCAGGGGTTGATCTTGTCTTCTATAGGATTCAATGTTGGAATGTCTGGATGACAACTTAGAATTTTCTCGTCTCCACTTAAATTTATTGCCCGTCAGTGAAGTCCTCGTTCTTGTGACAGCATTGCATGTACTTGTATACATTTTATTTTTGATAAGTGGTGTACAAGTTTATTACACCCTGCAAGTTTAACTACCTCCTAATACAACAAATTGCTGCACAGTATGAATCAAATAGCTTCTATAGGATGAATATATAAGTTGAGCTCCTTTTTTGATATCTACTGAATAGTGAATAATTTGGGATAAATAAATTATTGAAGGTATTTCCCTGGTTTTGTGGAGGTAGTGGATGGCTTGGAACATGGGCTCCACACATGAAGTTAGTTCATATGATGATATGTACGAATTGTGTTGCTGGACTATCCAACTAAAATTTTAGCAAGCTTAGGGGGAAAAAATGTTCTTAGTAACTGGCTGAAATTCTGTATCTAGGTGAGGCTGCTGTATATCTTTCAACGACTTATTCAGTTTTTATGGAAAATTAGGAGTGCATGGAATGCCACAGATTCTTCTCCTTCCTTCCTGAGAAATCAGCCTGTACAATTATTACTAAACAACTTTCAATGTTTTCCCTCTTAAAATTGTGTTCTCCTTGTTCAGCTTAATTATTGCTATACCTATTAGACCAAATCCATCATTTTATTTTTTACCAATATTCAGGAAACCTGGGGAAGACAGTGATGCAGAGTCCTCAAGAGAGACAAGTAGCTGTGCGAGCAGTGATTGTGAAGCAGAAAGGAAGGCAAAGGGACATATAGATGGAATATGTAGTCAAGAGAGTTCTGTTAAGTTAGACTCCCAAAAGATGAACAGGCTCTCATTGAGAGATAAGAAGCCTCCCTTGAGTTCTTCAGGTGATGAGACAGAGGTTTGTAACTCTTTAGGAGAGCTGGTTTTCGAGTACCTGGAGCAAGAACAACCTCACCATCGCAAACCTCTTTATGAAAAGGCAAGTGGCTGCCAATTTGTTCGCTTGAAACACATTGAGATGGGCTCTAGTTTCAGCATAATTTGATTTTTAGTTGTTCTATCTTCATATTGACATGACTCCATATATTAGGTCTTGAATCTTGCTAATCAGTTTCCTAATCTGAAGAGGTACAGAAGCTGTGATTTATCACCGGCAAGCTGGATCTCTGTTGCCTGGTACAATTTTACCTTTGTCATTGAAACTGCTGTCACTTGTGCTGATAAAATAATTCTTCATGTTTGTCTGGAACTTCTGGTTCACTACAATCTGCCCTAACATAAAAGGGGTCTCAAAAATGCATCATTGAGTCTAGTGTTCTGAGCCAAAAAGTCTGCTTCACAGTGCCCCTTGTGGTTTGTGAAATTGTCTCATTCTCAAATTTTACGCGCAGTGATTTCTATGAGTTGATTACGTCACACTCATAAATTTCATGGTGGTAAAGATTTGGGCAAGTTGAGATGGTTCCAGAAACCGAGGGAGCACTTTGAAAGGTCAAAAGCCCTGGGGTATATTTTGAGGTCTGCTTCAAATTACAGGGGCAAATTGAAAGTAACTATCTGCTCAAGGAGTTTGCATTTCTCATAAATTCAATTATTGGGTTCTCATCAATTCAATTACTGGGAGCAGGTACCCCATATACAGAATACCCATGGGACCGACTCTGCAGAATCTTGATGCATCCTTCTTAACCTTCCATCATTTGTCAACACTTCCAAGAAGTAAGCTAACAGTTTTCTCTCTCAACCATGCCTTCTCGGTAAAAATATACTAAGAATGCGTCCTCGTGGTGGTGTAATAGGAAGAACCAAGTAGATTCTTGATTGTACGAATATGATTTGGTTCAGTTCCCGTGTGCTATGCTGGAGTATTTTGATAGTGCAAATATCTGAGAATGATTGCCTATGAATTTATCCATCATTCTCCACTTTGTGGTTTAAGTTTTTAATGTGTTTGTGTTTGAAAATCGTACAGGCAAAATAGAACCGCAACTCCACATCTCTGGAGGCAGAAACTTTTCTGGGCTTGGTCTATCCTCCAGGTTCTCTCTCCCAGTATTTGGCCTTGCTTCTTACAAGTTGAGGGGCTCGATCTTGACTCCGAGCAGTGACCATGAGTGTCAGCAGGAGAACTATCTACTTCAGTCTGCTGATGACTGGCTGAGGCAGTTGCATGTCAATCTCCCCGACTACCAGTTCTTTATCTCCCACAACTCACACTGGAGATAACAAATAATCTGATCCTTGTCAGGCAAGTCTTCTATATGGCATGAAATATGTAGGGCCATTAGAATTTTCCGAAACAAAGTTGAGACAGGATATTCAGGTGTTTACTAGTCTTCAAAAGGGCTTTCGTTGGATAAAACACACAAGATTAACAAAGTTTGTTTTTTTTTTTAAATTTTAAATATTTTCTTTACATTGCCCTTGATAGAATTGTAATTAGTATCTGCTACACTAGAGCTTTCCCCCTTAAGAATTTATTAGTTTAGTGGGGGGAGTTGAAATTTTTTTAATGATTCGGGTTTGGGTTAGTCCTTGAGATGATTTCCTTTGTCAAAACCTCAAATTGGCTGGGATACAAGAAACTTTTAATTGATACCATGATTCTGTGATGCCCATACTGTCCAACTGATATCTCCGAGTTACAATGATCACCGGTTGTGGTAGTCAAAATTTTTGCTTTGAAATGTTACCTCCATGCTGAGTTCCTCGGTAGGTCTGTGTTTTCCTTTTACGATGTGCATATTTTGCATCCTGTCTTAAAGTAACTGTGCGGGTGTTTGCTTTGACGCAAAGGTTGACTGCAGTCTCATGCTATCTTTAGGTTAACGAATTACAGTATTTGATTGTAAATTCTATTATATACCATAAAATTGACAAGTTGAAACTTCGTAGTATCAAAGCATGCGAAATCCTTGGAATAAAAATAACTCTATATTCCCAATACTGCTAAATTTTACAATTAATTTTATGGGTTTTTTTAGAAGTCAATTCTATGGTTTACAAAATGCAACATTGTTATTTTATTTTCATGAGAATGCTGGAACCAAATTACCCCTCAGGAGCCGCAATTGGGCCTGAGAAAGCCCAGTAAAGTTTGCACGCATGGGCCAGGGCCTCTGCGAGAACGGCTGGCTCATGAACTGCAATGGCTGGCCTGCCTAATCCTTCCGAGGATTGGTCTAAGTACTCGTGAGCGACCTATGACTGAGAAAACTGCTGCTAATGAACTAATAATGGCCAGGGCCTCTTCGCTACCGAAGTTTACCGGCCGAAGATACTCTCGATCTCGTCCCATGCCTCCTCGTGAACGAATACCCAACCTTTTCGTGTGTGCAAATGCATGATTTGGAATTTCTATGAGTCCAGCCAGCCACGCGCCCTCTTAAGAATGTGCATTCTATGATCAAACGGGGACAGACAATCCAGCCGAACAGGCTGGACTCTGCTTCCGTTTCCGTCGGAGTCCGCATCAATTCCAGGTTAATCCGATCAAGATCATCTTGGCTTTGAGGGTCCAACGCACAACCCGACAATTCGGAATAAAGCCGAAGCCAGCCCTTTCCAGCCTGTAAACGGCTCGAAATCCTCATTCCACGCCCCCATTGTTCTTCTGTAAAGTGGTGGTTGCTTTCCCATTCTTCCCTGTAGATTCCTCTCATCACATGCGATATGATTGACAGTCGACAGTTTCATATAAAAGGGCATCGTGATATCAGAGCGAGCAAAACCCAACCCCCCCACCCAAAGTGACCGAAACTTCGAATCTTCTACATTCAAAGTCCCGCTAAACAAAATCTATCGCGGTCATGACAGTCGTAGCAAGAATAATATACAGAACCGCTCAAAGTGAGAGAGTGAACTGACCGAGACTGTCCACAGCATCAACTGGCACTTTCAGCAACGAAATTATAGCTTAAACAACCTAACACCGAGAACCGACGTGACACTGCAAAATGCCGCCAGAAGAACCAAAGAGTAAGATCAATCGACTACGCTGTAACAACGAATGGGCAGATTACATACAAGAACGAATTGATGAACCCCTCCAGTTCGTACATTTCCAAGAAGCTTCAAGTTTCGACCTGCACACTGCTGGATCGCAACCTTTCATGACTAACCTGTATAATCCACCTACAGTGGATAATTGATAGACAATGAGCAAAGCTGGGTGTAGGTGGGTCAGCATCTACGAGACATCGCAGTTTCTTCTCAAATCGTCCAATCGAACCGCTGTCCAAATGATTGAGGAAGCTTGAATTAGCATAAGATGCACAAGAAAATAAAAGCTGTCGGGATCAGATCGATCCCTTGGCTCTTCTTTCTGTGATAATCCGAGACCAACGGGTCCCATAGTGCAAGTTGCAAGGTCACAATCAGCAATAGAATACGGCAGTCAGTGCAGGAGGAGCCAAACCCAGTGTAACCATCAGGGACAGCACAGCATAATAAAGCAAAGTCAAGCATACATATTTAATTCCAAGACCGAGTGTTTGATTAATCAATGACAAAGTGGTCGTAATAAATACAACTCTATGATAGTGGAAGAGTGACCACATGTAACTCTTTGATGCTACAAGAATCCATTAGCTGGACACATGTGATGGTATGGTGAAAGCGATATTGCCCCAGCCCTCTTCATCTAATAGCTATAATCGCCCGTGGTGGGACGAGAATACTAGAAAATTCTTATCTATAATTATAGGATCTCAGATAACAAGAACTAAATTAAGCATGGCAGAATCACCTTCTCAAATTAATAAAAACTGAAAATTTCCTTTCCCTCTCCAAATTTGGGTTCCCAGTGGACATTTGTTTCATACCCAGTTTGCCTCATTTATTGGGAGAATTTTGTAGGATGTATCAGGAAGACACCTATTACTACAAGGGATTTTCTGCAATGTTTGGATAGTCACAGAGCGAGGCAAAGAATATGGCATTGCCACCTAATTGAGAAAGGGACAGAAAGGGAAGGTAGCTCACAAGTCTTCCACCGATGCTGCCAAGGCAACACTCACTTACAGCAGCACTAAGCTCTCTATCCTATACTATCAAAAAACATTTTAAGTTTTCTCTGATAATTTCAAAACCAAACAGCCCAATTCAGCTTCGTAATCAATTCGGCATACAAATACAACTTTATGATTTCACCCTGACAGAGCCCAATATTTCAATGTAATACAATCCTTTGTGGCATGTTGTTGTATAGTATATAAATTTGGATTATTTCTCAGCTCAGATATGTATGAAGTGATTGATCTTTCCTGCCCAGCAAAAGTTTAAAACCAAGCATAGTTCAGACTTCAGAGGAAGGCTTACAAGAAAATCACAGAACCATAGTCGATAAGTCCAAGTAAATATGATGTCTCCACCAATCAAACGATGACAAAAGCCACAATGGCACGATCTCAACAATGTCAAAACCCCCAACGGACAAGACATCAAATGAATTGACAACAATCCATGATAATTACCCTCTCAATTCAGCTACCTCTACCTCACCTCTGCACAAGTCCATTTTCGAGCTTTGCCTTTCACAGGTCACCACGCTCGGGCCCTCGAAGGTAGTAAACTCAGGCATGTTAGGCACAAGAAGACGGACGAAATTTCATCTTTTGCCCCTTATACTTTCATATAAATTCATAACGAAATTAAAGACAAATCACCTGAAGAAAAAGCTGACAGCACCACCCAAGAGAAAAATCAAGAAAAGCTACACGCCAATGAACAAGAACATTCACAATTTTAGGATAAATAATTGCTAAAAATAGCAAATAGCAAGCAATCATGCAAATGGCGATGAGCAAACGATTTCATTAATCACCAATTTCAACCATTCTTGTAGATGAAAATCCGAAAAGAGAAATTTATTTACCAGTGGTGCCCTTTCCAGCAAAAGAAACTGCTGAGTGCTGACATATTGGAAGTTTCAGTGGGATTGTCCATACAAGTCGTAGGGTGCCCATAAGAAATCCAGCGGACAGGGCTGCTTGGAGTCCAGCCGGCGCCAGGGCTTGCCGCTGCCCGACCAGTGGAGCAGGCTCACCCGACCCCCATGGAGGTCCCGACAGCTGCCCCTCACATTATCGCCACCGAGACCGTGCTGGTTCCATCGGTGCTCGATAGGCGCCACGTGTCCAGCGAAGACCAGCAAGAACGGCGGCAACGACCCAAGCTCGTAAATCCGATCCTTTTTTTGGATCTCCATCCACCGCTCAATCTTCTCCGTGTAACCCATGCGCCTCCACCGCGCCAGATCTATCACCATCACCCCGGTGTTGAAGTAGCATGGCCGCCGACCGGCGAATATGCCGGAGAACCGCCTACTGAACCAGAAACTGGCGGTGAAGTACTTGGTGAAGTTGGCGTGGCAGTACTCCGGAGCTCCAATCGTTCTAGACCCCAGGCTAGTGCGCCAAAGCTCCGAAATGTCATCGACGACGACTAAATCGGAGTCGAGGTATATGACTCTGTTCACGCAGGGCTCAAGCAGATCCGCCAAGTAGTTTCTCGCGTAGTTCAGCGGCTGCTCCAGGGCTTGCCTCACGGACGTCGAGATTAGGTTCCGCACAATCTCCGGGTCGAAGTAGTACACCTTGAAATTCAGCTGGGGGAAGGTAGACCGCACCAGGTTTTCGAGACTGACCTCCGAGACTATGAAGTGGAAGAAGACGCTCTCGGGACACAGTGAGTTCATCAAGACCGAGTGCACGGCCGCGATCGAACCGCGGAGGTACTCCACGTCGAGAGTGATCGCAACGTGGACGAGATTGGGATCGCAGAGGCCGATGACATTCCCCTCGGAAACGACGCACCCGGCGGCATTGAGGAACGTGGCTGCCCTCTGGAAGGAGAATCGATCCAGAGGTTGGTACGGGGTGACGAGGAGTGGCGAGCGGAGGTACGTCCTGTCGAAACTGGAGGAGCGGATCGCCTCCGCGGGGGGCAGTGACTGCGGGGAAGGGGAGAGGACGATCAGCAGCAGCGCGGCGGAGAAGAAGCCCGAGAGCCGCCAAATCCACATCATTCTCAAGCCGTAAAGCCCCCCACGCTTCCCATTCTTCGACTCCAAGTCAAATCGGTCGGCCACGATAGACATGATCGCCAATCTTGTGTCCACCAGTGTGGATTTGAGGTTCGCCATGGCCACAAATCGAGACTCCACTGCCGTGCCCAGCCGACCGGACAATGCAGCAGAGACTCAATTCGATTCAGTATTCACCGCCGGCACCCCTAACAGAAGCTCCGTCGTTCGCCTTATTCTCCCTTCTCTCTCACTGCACTTGCTTATGAAGTCGCCGGCGATGAGGTGAGAGAGAAGCAAGCACATGAGAACAATAGTGCAGAGTGAGAGAGAGAGAAAGAGAGAGAGAGAGTGTGTACTTTTCGTTAGCTGCAGCTTCGATTCGCGCGTAGACAATCCACGGCCGAGCTTATTATTAGATTTATTATATTAATTTTTTAATAAAAATAAAAATTATGCTAAATTAATTAAATTTATATTTGTCTAAAGATTTTTAAAAATTAATCAACATACTAAAATTTGAGTAATCAAGAAGATGGTTTGATACTAATTCTACTTAATTAATAATGATGGATTTTGATAATCATTACATAAAATATTATATAGATTTTAATAGTTAAAAAATGAAAAAAAAATTCAACTTTCTCCTTTTATGTCATTTTGGACATTTTTATAACAAATTATGAATATAAATAAAATAATAAATATTCATTTTAGAATCTTTCGATTCAACCAACCCCTAAAAAAATTATGTAAGTAAATTTAGGTGAGAAAATCTGCTACATCAACTACCATCTTATCCACATCCACGGTAAATTTATGCGGATTAAGAATTTTACTGATTAAATATTTGATAAATTAAAAAAGTAATAGCATCCTATATTAATACCTAGATGAAAAAATTTACGAAGAAGAACGAGTGGATTTTTTATTAAAAAATATTATATTTTAGAAAATTTTATATATCATAAATAAGAATTTATAGAAATTAAATTTAAAATTTATTCCTGAAAAAATAGACATTTCACTTTCATGACTAAGCTTTGGGAAATATAAATACATATACTACATTTTCGGTGCAAGTTAAGGTAAGGAGGTCACGAGCGTGATCTATAAGTGGATACTATAAATGATAATATCGTTTTATCATGTTATACTATATTTTTAATAAGAGCAAGTTCCTATAAATGTCGAGTCCGATCAATCTTCTTGATTTTCATGGCGTGGAAAGAGTCGAAACTACATAAATCAGGTGATATGTGCTCGAACATATCCCATATTATATGGGAATGAGTTTTGAATATCACCCAACCTAACAGATGAGATGTTGGAGATGTTAAGGTTGAGGTTAGGGATGGCAATAATGCCTCGTCCCACAAGAGCCAACCTAGCCCGACCTACTTTGAGCCGTGTGGATATGGTTTGTGACTTGCCCCCACCCCGGGCCCATTTGACCCATTTTAATATATATTTAAAATAATTATTTTTAAATTTGTAATAACTTAATTTGATAAATTTTATGATATTTATTTTACTTTATTACAATCACGTGAATTTTAATTGTATTCATTTTTATTAATTATATTATTAATTGTATTCCTAGTTGGGGTTGAATTAAGAATTTCTTTTAATTATAAATTAGTCTTTGATAAATAAAATAATCATTCCTCGCAATTAGATCAGTAGACCATATTAACAAGGTTTTTTTTTTCTATTGATTCGAAAAAGAAGATCTATTACATTACCCAAAAAAAAAAAGAAAAGCAAGATCTATTAAGGACAAAAACGTCTTTTGGCTCTGTAGGGGCACGCTTGCCGTTCTCGTCCAAACAGGGGCCAAAACTCCCTCCACATCACATGTACACTATCCACACACCAGTTACCCATGGGATTTTTTTTTTTTATATTACACCGCCCAATACCCGATCGAGCGAAACGTATCTTAAGATTAGTTTGCAGTTAGATTAAGATTTTTAGAAAAATAATTAATTTAAAATTTTAATAAGAAAATTACTAGTTAAATTTCAGACGGATGATTACTTATAAATATGCTACACGATTGTGAACTTCCACATTATTTATAAATATTTTGGTATTAGTTACTGGTCGGCAAATTTGCTGGTAAATTAACAGATATAACGTGTTAAATTAATGATTCAAAATTTTTAAAATTAATGATGAATTTAAATGGTATAATATACTATACGATAAATTGATTAATTATTATAATATCATATATTATTTATATATATAAATTAACCCAATATTACGTGCAATTTTTTTCATTTTATTATAATGTTTTTTTTATAAGCGGATTGATTTAAAAATATAAAATGGCCAAGTATAATTATAATTATCAACTTAACTTCGATATGATGTCTCAGATCTCTCGATCCCGTAGCTCCCAGCCAAACCTGACCCAGCGGCAACCGGAACCGCGCGAGTTGCGATCATCCACCTTTGGGAGTTCACTCTTCATCCATCCTGCAATAATATGGTCTCAAGATTTGACTTCTCTCAGTGCTCCAAAAGCCGTGCTCTCGACTACATTTGCGACGAACGCATCCTAAAGGATTATGAATGAAACCATTTAATAGGCTGGGGAGTAGCGCATGTTTTGCTTGTAGCGAGCTCACGAGTGACGATGTGATTATTGAAAAGAAAAAAAAAGGGGAGCACAGCGGAGGTAAACAGTCATACTAGATCAAATCTTAAATCTATTGATCTAAGAAAAATAGCAATATCATTGTATAAAACTGGTAATTCGGGTAAGTATAGAGTTTTTGACCGTATCGGCATTGTATAAAAAATATGGTGGTCCCAAAAAATGCCCACACGAGCATGAATTTTTCTTGTTTCGAGTGTTCGAACTACGAATAAAGTTAAATAATTTGTATTTCAAAGTAAATATATTATTATATAATCGACCGATTAATATAAAATATATAGTAATTTATATGAGATATTCAAATACTATTAAAATATAATTATACGAATAATTTTTAAAAAAATTTCTCATAATTTAGGTTAGAAATTCAATTTTATCATTATTAGAAAATTCGACCAATATCAGAACACTTACATGCAGTCACATGAATATATGACTCGCAGTCTCTCACTGCTTGTAGTCCCTACTCGTCTCGCGTCTCCTATCAAAAACACTGGACTACTTTTTCTAACTTAACTTCCACTCTCTTTGAGTCTTTGACTCTATGTGTCTCTCTTTTGAGAATTTCGGGTTCCCCTATGTTGTTTTGCAGTTTTGTGATCAAACAACCTCAACGGTACGTGCGGTGTGTAGCTGGTCAGTAAGAGGAGCGTTGACGCCAGCAGGACGTGGAAAAATTTGTGCCCGCATTGGTCTCGTAACAGTAATATCAAATAAATTAGATAGTTAAGATTATTAAAGTATTATATATTTAATTTACATATTATTTCCATATTTTAGTGATATTTATTTTAATATTTTATTACTATTCTAAATATGTAAATAAAACGAACTATCTAATATAATTTTTTAGTCCGTCCGAATAAAGAATTATTAATTGCTTATATCTTTTTTAGTATAAAGTCAGGTGGCTCGAAAACACTTACTCATGTAAGGTTTTCTGTGCCGGGCCGGGCCGGGCCGTACTTCGGGTCTGCGATCTTTTGCTTGGCCTTTTTTTCTTCCATGCAATTCGTAATTTTCCCAGCAGGTCATAATTTCGCCCCAATTTGACAGGTTTGGCCCTTTCCACCGGGTGGTCCTCCAGATTCCATGGACCCACTCACTGAATCTGTTCGGGTCATTTACAGGACCATTTTAACATGCCATGTAAAACAGGGAAAATTATAAAAACAGATATAGTAAAAAAAATCCGGTAAGAAAATCGGAACTCTGCAAGTGGTAGGAAAAGCAACCGATCAGGAAAAAAAACCGATAGAAGAAACAAATAATAATTGGATAAATAAATAAGTGGTCTGATCCAAAGGTTTCTCTTGCGTCAGGACCAACGGGGTGCATCCGTCCTACGGATGCAGTGTACGGTCAAGACCAGCCCGAGCGTGCCAGCTGGCAGATATCATTGGCCCACTTATGTCAAGTCTCGTCTGAGAATGCAGGTGTACGTTGGACCAGCATTTCAGAGCAACAGCTGTCAAAAAAGTTATTTATTATTATTTTTCGATTACAAAAAACGTATTTATTTATTTTCCCTTCGAGATGCGTGTGACGTTAGGGGAAAGGCTCATCTTTTTGTCGTTTTCTGGCCGGCAGGATTTCGTTCCTGCGGCTGGATTTGGCGGTGGATGTGCGATAAGGGAGGCCACGTATCACTCACTCACCATTGCTTGACATTATGTGTTGTTAATGAACCGTGCAAATTTACAGGAGGACACTCTTTTTTCTTTTTTTACGTCTACTGTCAGATGGGAAATTGAATCTGTATTGGAGTGTGATTCACATCCGACTCCATGATCGATGGTGACTCAAAATTGACCTGACCCTATTTACCCAAATGAAGTCTCAAAATTAACTGTCGTAATATGAGAGATGAGATACTTTAAATGCGATTAATATTATATTACGTCGGATAATTTCTGTCGTGCCACGAAAACCCGGCGCACTTCAAAATGGGATTCCCCAGTGTTGAAAAATCCAATCTCCTATTATTGAAGAGCGGACATAGGCCATCATCCACCAATCTGCTTGCCAGGGAGATAATCCATGTAACGCAAACTGTGACAGCTATGATGGCATAATTCAGGGGAAAAGGGAAGCACATGTAAGTGGGCCTGATGGGCTGTATAAGCAGCCCGCTTGCCTTGATCTTGCTGAAAGTGAGAATTTGCAATTTCCCAACCCGGCAGCCTCCGCCGTTGAAATTCCCCCACCACCCTCTCTCTCTCTCTCTCTCTCTAAAACATTTATTAGAATTCATTGGATCACGGTTAATCCGGTGGTTCAACCGGATTAATCCATTAGGAGCATAGTTTTTAAAACCGGACCGGGCCAGGAACCGGTCAAGGTATGGGTTCATGGGTTCATGGGTTCTTGGGTCGGACCGCGGTTCAATAGGTTGAACCGCATGTTTAATAAATAATATTAATAATATAATATTCTAATAAATTGATATAATATTATAATTTAATTATGATTTATAATCAAAATCATTAATATAGTTATAATGTTAGTCCCAAATTTAACATAAAATATAAATATAAGCTTGGTAAAATAAAATAAGTATATTATAAAATATTTTATTTTTAAATTAGTCGGTTTACTCATCGGTTTAATTAGATTTATTGGTTCAAGTGAGAACCGGCCGGTTCAATTGAATTTGACCTCATTTAAATAATAATTTGATTTTTTGTGAGAACCGGACCGGGTGAGTGGCTGGTTCCCGATCGAACCGGCCGACCTGGTCCGGTTTTAAAAACTATGATTAGGAGATAAAACTCCTAAAATCTAAATGAATTACTTTTATTCCCAATATTGTTTTTAATAGGGAGGGAGGTCCAACTATCCCAATACATTTATGTTAGTTGTGTTGGAGATTTTATAACCTAATGATTTCAAGATCTACATGTTGATATCAATGAGAAATTACAAAATTAACGAAAGTGCACCTGGATATATAGTTGGAACTTGTGTGATCGATCGAGTATATGTCTTTTGGAACTGTACGGAAAACTTTTCAGATGACGGAAGATTCGCATTATCTCCTTTAACTAATGGAAAATCAGAAGAGTTTATTTTATTGTATGTCAGAGGGACCACAACAAGTGCATTTAATTTATTAATTTCAAATTTTACTAATAATATAAATAAAAAATTATCTTATATTTTTTCTTATATATTAATCCATACACTTTACCGATAGTTTGTTAAAATCTATTTTATAAATTTAATTAGATTACTTAATCGAGTTGATTTATTGGATAGTAGAGACACGCGATCAACAATATATTGTCGAATTAAAATTCAACAAGTTGAGGACACTCGATGAGGATGATTGCGGTATGCATCGACTTGGTTGTTTCGTGAACTGAAGGGCGAATTTCTAGCACTTCATCCAAAGGGAGAACTATAAACCAAACTAAGAAAGACATCTCCGATGAGTTTATGTGTATGCATTAATGGGCTTGACCTAACGGACCGCAAGTTGTTCCTTGTGATCATCTAATCTATATCTGCATTGGATAATTGGTAGATAATGTAAAATCACTGTATTTTTCATTGAAAAAATGTTTTTTTTAATTCCGATTTTATTTAAGCGAGTAATACTTTGCTAATAATTAATGAAAAATTGTTGTCTTGGGCCTTGTTGGCTCGCATGCCTGAGGCCGAGAGACGAATCTACCTGCCGGAGTCCCGACACTACAGCATCGCCATTCCCCGCCCTCTCTCTTTCCCTCCGGGCAAATGGCTACGACTGTCGACGTCGCAGACGACGATGAGCACCACAAGACACCTCTCCTCTCCCGCGGCTCTCCACCGCGTCCACCACCACCACCTTCGATTCAGCACGGGGAGCCGGTCGCCGGGGCGGCCCTGCCGGAGATTGTGCCCTCAGTCTCACTCGACGACCAGCATGCTCGGCCGGTGCCGCCTTCGAATCGGAGGCTCGCATCTCTCGACGTCTTCCGTGGCCTGACTGTTGCTGTGAGCTGCTCAGCACCGCTTCACTTACTGTTCTCGCCGCGGCATCCTGTTGTCGACCGTCGTTTGACTGTTCAGTTTTAGCGGGTTTTGATCGTCCACTGCATAATTTGATTGAATTGCACCTTACCTTACTGTTCGGCTGTGTAATTGATAGAAAGAGGTGATTATCCGATGATCTGATTCAGCTCTGATACAAGAAGGAGCTATCAGCTAGTTATTTCTAATGCGAATGAGATAGTTAATCCGAATGGGCGTAAATTTCTTCAAGTAACTAGCTGTGAGCGGGTTGTCTATCTATAAGATGCAATCTCGTTGCTTTTATTAATTAGAGATGTTCTCTTTGCTTTCTCTACTTGGTTTAAGTTGAATGCTTGCATAGTAATATGTCGTCCACACCGATTCTGCTAATTTTGATGATTTGCCAGCATAGTTAAGGTGCTGACTTTCTGCTTCGTATTTGTTGAAGTTGCTTCAGTTATTCTATTCATTAGCTATATTTCATGTTTGCTGCCATTTCTCTTGCAGCTAATGATTCTAGTTGATGATGCGGGGGGCGCTTTTCCATCCATTAACCACTCACCTTGGTTCGGTGTAACACTTGCAGATTTTGTGATGCCATTTTTTCTCTTTGGAGTGGGTGTTTCGGTGGGCTTAGTTTTCAAGGTATGTATTTATTTGACATGGGAAATGATACTTGCGGTGCTCTTGCTAATTACCTTTGCATGTCCACTCTGAACTTTTCAGTATAGTAATTGTTGGCATACCCATGGAGCTGCTAACATACTTTGTCATTCATTTTGATTATTTGGGGATCTATTTCTTTTCCTGAGCTGCTTGATCGTTTCATTATCCACTATCATTTTCACTGTTAAAGTTTATATGAGAACGTTGATGTTGAAGGTTTTCAAAGGGTTTTACAAGCTAGGCGCTTAAAAGGATTGAAAAAAAAGAACGTATCTGCCTATCTTCTCATTCTAAACCGTGTTCTTTTACTAGCCTCTAAGCATGATTTTTGCCACTATTGCAGAAAATATCTAGTAAATCATTGGCTACACAGAAAGTTTTTCTAAGAACTATCAAGCTGATTCTACTGGGGTTGTTGCTCCAAGGTTTGTATGTCTATTTGACAATTATGTCTTACGGGTGATTTGCAATTTTGATCTTGGAATCCATTCAATTGGATATAATCTGGAATACCCTTTATTTTATACCAATTTGTATGGGCGAATTATTGTGCTTGGTCACTCAGTTTCATCTACTATTTCTTAATTAATTAATTATTTCTCATGATGCATACTTAGGTGGGTATTTTCATGGTCGTAACCATTTAACCTATGGAGTTGATGTAGGCAAGATACGCTGGCTAGGGGTGTTACAGGTATTTCTGATCATCCAGTTCAATTGGCAATGCTTTTATTTGCTCCGGATATGTTTATACCGGCAATCAGTGTTTGCATTTTGCTCAAATAAAGCTTATGAGCACGTCTGTGAATGGACTCTTCTGCTCTGATGCCTTTTCATTTTACTACTTTGCTATTTTAAACTGATTAACAAGGTTTCAAATTTTGCCACCACCTCAGGCAGGCATTGTCTGCATAGGTTTTGTTTATCTATCAAAGCTCTGTGCATCAACAGCACAATGCAGCGACTTTGCATGTATTAACTGATGCATTTGCAATCTGCAGAGAATATCAATTGGGTACTTACTGGCTTCAATCTCTGAAATTTGGCTCGTTAACAATATCACAGTTGACTCACCAATGAAATTCCTAAAGAAGTACTACATTCAGTGGTTAGTTCTATACATTGTTCTTATTTGAACTGCTGTGAATTGTCATATGGAACCATTATTCTCAGGCAGAAACAGTTGCATATTGTTCTCTCTGGCATGTATTTATAATAACAAACAAACACATATAAAAGTTTGAAAGTCTAGTGTTTGTGAAATTTCAATTTTGCCTTCGAATTTACATAAACAACTTAAGTTAGCCTTTGAATGTATATGGACATCCTACTCCACCCCATCTTTATTTTTTTGGGGATAAGTCACCTTATCTATCATACGCACACAAATTTTATTTTATTTGCACCTTTAACCAATATGCTTCTTCAAATGGTCTGTTTTAGTTGTTAGTACCTTCTGAAACCCCTTTTTGTGTTTGAATAGAATAATTGTTTTATTCTTGTAGTAGTCCTTATTTTAACACTACACGTTTGCTAAATTAAATTACAATATTTTCCTTTTCTAATTAGTTACTTCTATGTATTACATATAATATAATTCTACACAATAAGATATGTGAGTGTGGAACTCTCATTTAAACAAAGAAAAATATAAATTTTGATAGTTTCGTGTTTAATAATAATCATTGCATATGATAAGTAGTATAGCAAATAAGATTGATCCACATGATTTGCTTGCTAATTATGTTAAATGTGCATAGTTACGTCCAAACTCATGGTAGTAAAAACATCTATACTTTTTTCCAATTTACACCAACATCACTGTCTACCTTGCTCTACTATGCAGGATGACTGCTGCTCTGTTATGCGCAATTTATATGGGCTTGGTGTATGGCCTTTTTGTTCCAGACTGGGAATATGAAGTCTTAAGTGGGAACTTCTCTATGTACAAATCAAGCACTAAAATAGTGAGTAGAAATAATAATTTGCATATGCTTCTGGATTGAAGAGTTGTTTTGGATACATGTAGTTGATTATATTAGAAAAATGTTTTCTGTTTTGAGGGTCATGTTTATCTTATTTGATTTTCTTTGGGTTTGTTCGCTGCTTTGTAGGTTAACTGTGATGTGAGGGGCAGTCTTGAACCTCCTTGCAATGCTATTGGCTTGATTGATCGGTATCTTCTAGGTCTAAGTCACCTGTATCAACGCCCTGTGTATAGGAGAACAAAGGTTTGCATGAAATTTCTATGATAGTGACTAATCTTGGAGGTTTTAAGTTTAAAGATTCAAACTATCTTATTGCAGGAATGCAGCATTAATTCTCCTGACTATGGACCCTTGCCACCAAATTCACCCGGGTGGTGCCTTGCTCCTTTTGATCCAGAGGGTGTTCTAAGGTTGGATAATCTTACGGACACCTTCCCTGGCCAAATAGATGCATTGACAGAGTCAGATGCAATTCTTGACATTCACTTGCTCTTTGGAAGTCAGAGATTGTAATATGGAGAGATAAATCTGAATTAGATTTGCACCATTACCTCTGATATTACGTCAAAACAAACTTCATGATAAACAGGAAGATAGTGATTGATTTTCACTTGTTCAATCTGTAACCATCAAGAAGCAAAGCAAGAGATTTTCCTTTGGCCGCTTTTGTATATGCATGGATATGCATATGTTGAAACTTCCTTTTTAAAATTATTTCCAAGGATGCTACTTATTATATCTGACAAAGAATTTTCTTTCAGCTCTCTAATGGCTACTGTTACATGCTTCATGGGATTGCATTTTGGGCACATTCTTGTACATGTTGAGGTATGATCTTTCTATTTATCCTACCACAGAAAAAAAATACTTGTCATTTTGCTTTGTGAACCTGCTTGATGCGGCAGTTTGATGGATTGATTTATAATCATCTGCAATGCTGTCTTTTCTACAGAGTCACGTGCGTAGGATCTATTTATGGTGCAGTTCTTCCATTATCCTTTTAACTTCAGGATATGTTTTTTATGTGCTAGGTACATTCTTTTTGGACTGTGTCGAAATTTAATTTTTATTTGTATTTTTTTGATGAGCTCATTGCATGGGTGGCCTCATGGACAAACAGGAATCCCTCTTTGCAAACCATTGTATACTCTGAGCTACTTATGCATTACAGCAGGAGCATCAGGCTTGCTACTGACCTTGGTATATTACATGGTAAGCTCATCTTTGTTTGTGTTCTATATTGACCAACTACGGGCAATTTTATGTTTATAAATTAGAGCAATTCTGTCCTCCCTGGCAATATTAAGCTGAATAGGTGTTAAAATTTGATCTAATGGTTTAGATGATCATAGAGATAGAACATCTGCTCCCAAATTCATGTTTTATATATATAGAGAGAGAGAGAGAGAGTCAGCTCTTCCATCTGACTGAGAAAAAACCTGAAAGTGAGGTACAACCTGTGTCCTAAGTTCTTCCAAAAAGTGTAGTATATCCACCAGGAAGGCCTTTGCAGCTATATAATAAAGCTCCAATGCTGCTCTCATGTTCATTTTGTTGCACTCATCTTAAAATGCAAAATGGCCTTGAGATATATATAAATATGTTGGCCAATTTGGAGCATCTTGTTACCTTCAATAGTGTAGCTGTGAACAAATTTTAATTTGCCTTAAACAACCACCCTTGCAGGTTGACGTTAAGGATGTGAAGAGACCGTTGCTCTTACTTCAATGGATGGGAATGAATGCTCTGATCATCTTTGCTCTGGCTGCTTGTGAGCTCTTCCCTGCTGCTCTGCAAGGTCTCTATTGGCGTTCGCCTGAAAACAACTTGGTACGTTTTCTAACCCTCATACTCTGAGCTGTCATTTTGGAGGCTGGCTCATTTACTCGGTCAGCAAGGGTCCAAGTTTGGTATAAGAGGAGGATGGTGGTCAAGGCTAGCAGTAAAGTTGAGGCGTATGTCAGGGTTAAGAATAAGGATTTTCATGGCATGAGAGAAAACCTACAGGATGCTTCTGTGCTTCGCATGATGAACCGATCAAGCTTTCACTATGCCTTTTTACCTTAGCTGCCCCAATACAGTACTAACCTCTTTCGACTGTTTCGGTGGGTTTTTTTGTTTTTTTGTTTTTTTGGGGTTTATTTCTGTAGGTTGATCTCACAGAGAGAATATTGCAAGACATGTTGCACTCGAAGAGGTGGGGCACTCTGGTGTTTGTGCTGCTTGAGATTGTGTTTTGGGGTTTATTCGCCGGTCTTCTTCACATGAAGAATATTTACTTTAGGCTTTAATATGAATAAGTTTTGCCATGGTGGCCTCCTATCCTACGATGTGTACATAAGTTGGCGGTATCAATCTTTCTGTAGCGTCGTCCTCCGTTTGTCTTGCACAGATCAGGAATGAAGTGACAGCAATCGCAGACATGCAGAACAATAGCTAGCTGTCTGTAGCCATTCGGTCTTTGTCGAGACCTTAAAATTCGTCTCCCGTTTGCACCTGAGTTGCCCCTCCGCCTATGCCGGGGGGGGGG
>CXYZ01005797.1:1447689-1465185 GCA_900006705.1 Sonneratia caseolaris
GGGGGGGCGGCGCTGGGATGTGGGAGGCAAACAGACCATTCGTTTATTTGTGTGTTTTTTTAACCATCTTATTCAAAAGGTTTATATATTTTATGGGTCTTTTAATATGCTACTGGTCCTGTTTCTCTATTGTTCGTTGTACATATAGTAAAATAAGGACAGAGTTGTGGTCGTTTTGTGAGATCTTGTTATCTTGTTGTGTTCGTAGCTCCTTCATGGCATAGATTTAGTTATATCTCCACAAAATTTAGCCACTACTTTTAATTGTTTCTAAGTTACTGACTTTTTAGCGTACTACCTGTAGTTTCTTTGGTGGTGGAAGACCTGCAGAAGAGGAAGAGCAGATCCCTAAAGGTGATGATGTAATTGTTGAGTTGGATGCTTCACTGGAAGATTTATACATGGGAGGTACATTGAAGGTAAATATATGTCTCTTATTATACATAAGCTCCGTTGTATTTATCTTTTGGGTAGAGTGTGAGGGCTCTATTGCCATGTCTGTAATTCTTTAAAATGAAGCACGTTCAAATGATTTTCAACCCTTTATTTTTCTCCTTAGCTTACATATTGGTTAGATAATTTATTTGGCATTTCTTATGGAAGGAATTCTGCCCTTCTAGCTGGTTCATTTCATAATGATGGGGATGTTTATACATTGTATGATGAATGTTTTAGGTGTGGAGGGAGAAAAATGTTATAAAGCCTGCACCTGGAAAGAGACGCTGTAATTGTCGAAATGAGGTCTACCATCGACAAATAGGTCCAGGGATGTTCCAGCAGATGACAGAACAGGTATATATCGTCCCTCTATCCATTTTTCCTTCCCAATTTTTTATATTTTAATTGAAGGTCTTTTATGTTGACAACTTTGATGTGTAACTCTTTCTTTTGTTATTCTTTGTATATATAGAATGCTTCTGATGACCTCTTTTTTTTTGCTTTTGTCTGTTTCAATCAGTTCTTGTCTAGCTTGATGCCTTTTTGACCATTTGGTGCATCTGATCCCTGCACCTGATTGTTTGAGGTCTGACGCTTCTTTCTAGCTATATTGAATTCTCTACCATCTTTGCGCAGGTCTGCGAACAATGCCAAAATATCAAATTTGAACGGGAAGGGTATTTCCTGACAGTTGATATCGAGAAGGGAATGGAAGATGGCCAGGTAAGCTCTTGCTGATACACTCTAGTCTTTTTTCCTTGTGCCGAGTTCTCCACTCTTGTCCATTAATGAGCATGGGACCTCATTTTATGGATTCTATGGTTGTGGTTCTGATACTTTGTAATCTTATTTCTTGAGCTTAGGGTCATCGCCAGATTAAAATTTTTTCGAAGTCATACATCACCTTCCACTCTGTATTGCAACAATTATTAACTTCATTACCACATTCTCTTTCTTAGATGGTTGCATGTTTTCTACTGCAGTCAAATCAATTTTGAACTAGTCTATATAGGTAATTTTGTTTTTTTAGATATCTTGCCTTGCTTGATTGTTGACTTCATTTACTGCAGGAAGTGGGCTTTTTCGAAGATGGTGAGCCTAAAGTTGATGGAGAATCTGGAGATTTGAAGGTAACCATGTAAACACATTTCTTCGAATCATGGACAGGTTTTCCTTGGTCCAGATACTGATCTTAGTGTTCTTCCAGTTCCGCATTCGCACGGCTCCACACGATCTCTTCACAAGAGAAGGAAATGACTTACGCATGACAGTGACCATTACACTGGTAAGTAACACTTAAACTCCCTGTCTTCTTGCCTTGCCTCTGGGCAGTCCTTTTACAAACCATTATTCTTTCAGGTTCAAGCTCTTGTTGGTTTTGAGAAAACTATAAAGCACCTGGATGACCATCTCGTGGACATCAGCTCAAAGGTAAGACGCACTGATTCTCTCAAGAATGTTTCCCCAGAAATTGTCTAGCTTTTGACAAATTTGAGAAATTGTTAACTCAATTTAAACTGTCAATTTTATATAAGTTTGGTAGAACTATAAAAATAGCTCTCCAAATTCTGGTCCACCTCCCTTTTCCTGCAAAGAGTAGATAGAATTTACAAGACATCATGTTGCGTGCAGATCTCCTTTCCAGATTATTATGAACCATTAGAGGAAATTAACTTATTCCCAAGAACTGGGAGCAGTGTTTTGGTCGTAGAAAAGGATCAAAACACATACATTTGAGGATATAGAATTGTTCTTTATATGTCAAGGAAAGGGAAAGCGAAAAATGAAATGTAACTCTTTTGCGGGTTCTTTCTTGCCATTGCTTCTCTTCCTAGAAGTAGTCGATGCAAGATAAGATGCCAGATAGGGTCAATGAATCCTGACTTCTGCATCGATTTCTTGTTGCCTCAGGGGATTACAAAGCCAAAGGAAGTGAGGAAATTTAAAGGGGAAGGAATGCCTCTGTACCTGAGCACGAAGAAGGGAGATCTCTACGTCACCTTCGAGGTTCTATTCCCCACTTCACTTACAGAAGATCAGAAGACAAAGATCAGGGCTGTCCTAGGCTAGGCTGATGTACGCGGCTGGAACTCTTTCTTGTGTTCGCTCGCACCTATAACCAAAAGGCTCATAAGTCCTCGAAAAATGTCTTTACCCTTCTTCTGTTCTTACAATTTTCCGACGAAACTAGATCACCAGGGAACCTCCCCCTCCTGTTTCTTTCGAGTCTACGTAGGTGTCTTAGCTGTAATTCTAATGGTCCTTTGCATCAATGGTGCTGCTGCATTGATATTTTTTGACACACTCTCATTTATCATATATTTCTTTTTCCTCCCAACTCCATCCATCAAGATGTGGGATGGTAAATTGTGGGGTGGGGGCATGCATGGCAGACAGATATTGGCTCGTCTGTTTCCTTTCGCCGGTTGTTCTTTGAGCTCGATATGCATTGATGAGGTATCAAGACCTGCTGCAGGATGAGATCTCGGAGCTGATCTTTCTGCCTAACCATTCCATTCTATCATCAGCACATACTGAACGACAGTCTCCAGTACTGGTGAGAAGACGACCGGTATTTCTCGAACTAGAAGAGCGGTTCATGGGTGTTAGACGAGAGGACATTCTCATCCACTTGACCGTTCACTTTGGCGCATAGTTTTTAAAACCGGACCGGAGGGCCGGTTTGACCGGTTTGACTAGGAACCGGCCACTCACCCGGTCCGGTTCTCACAAAAAATCTAATTATTATTTAAATGAGGTCAAATTCAATTGAATCGGTCGGTTCTTACTTGAACCAATAAATCTAATTAAACCGATGAGTAAATCGGTCAATTTAAAAATAAAAATAAAAATAAAAACATATTATAATATACTTATTTTATTTTACTAAACTTATATTTATATTTTATGTTAAATTTAAGACTAACATTATAACTATATTAATGATTTTGATTATATATAAATCATAATTAAATTATAATATTATATCAATTTATTTGAATATTATATTATTAATATTATTTATTAAACATGCGGTTCAATCCATTGAATCCCCGGTCCAACCTAAGAATCCATGAACCCATACCTTGACCAGTTTCCAGCCCGGTCCGGTTTTAAAAACTATGCTTTGGCGGCGATTCTCATCCGAAGGGTCATGTGAAGGGAGGGTATCCTATCTTCTAGATAATATTCGACGCAGGGTCGGACAAAGAGAATTACCCACTCGATGAAACACGGGACACGGCCGATACGGTGAAACCCCGGAAGTGACACATTATTCAGGAAAAAATATATAGTCAAGCCCCCATTATAATTTTAAAGAAGCATTTTTAAAAGTATTAAGTGCAGAAAGAGGGAGAAGACAGAGTGTTTATTGGCCTTTTATTAGGTCTCTACATGATTCAGCCAAGCAACCGATCAGAAAAACACAACACAACAGAAGATGATTAAGGCCTCCGTGCAGTCTCGGATGGATGGATGGATCCCCGCCGATTCAGTTTTACTGCTAAGCAGAGAACAGAACAGAACGGATTCAGCTTGCCAGAAGGGTTTCAGGCTCGCCTGAATTCACGGATTCAGCTTGCCAGCCAAGTACAGCGAGTGCATCGCCAGGCGCCCGGAGGACACAATATTTGCGCCCAGGAGCTCCGGGTTGACCTTTGCATGATCCTTCTTCGACGGCCCGATCTCCTCCCCGGCGTTCTCTTCCCTCTCCATTCTGTTCTTCTGCTCCATCAACTACGTACACCGCCACGGCACGGTGACAAAAGAGCCATCAACCGATTGCACGGGTCATAACTTCACCTCTCTCTCTCTCTCTCTTAACCTAGAGAAGAATATATGAAGAAGCAAGAATCTTAGCCTCGTCCTGTCTCCCCAAAAGAACGGTGACACTTGAATGTTCTTTTCTTTCTAAGAGGTTGCGATGCTTGGAAGTTGGAACTTTCATACGTCCTTAAGCAGTAGCATAGAACACCCGTGCGATTACCAGTGGACTCGAGGAGGAGGAGGAGGAGGAGGCTGTGAGGTACACAGCATATGACCGGGATGGTCAAGGGGGGCGAACACCACCAAGTTGGCGAGATGGAGAGCGAAGGAAGACGTGAGAAACCCGAGCTGGTACTTCTCGGCGGTGGAAGCCGAGCTCCACGGATGCAGATACACGAACGAGGCTAGAGAGATGGCGGAACAGGCTCCGGCTCCGACCACTGGAAAATATGCGGGGAACATCCTGCTCTGCAGGTTACCGAACGTGCGCCTCGGGAGATCCCTTTACACTCGAGACCCCAGAGCATGTCAATGGCAAAGTCATCTTCTTTCTTTCTTCGTACCAACGGAGCACGTGAAGAACATCTTACCGAACAGTTTCTTTCTTCGTACACTGACCGAGCCTGAGCGATCTCACACCTTCTCAAGTATATTACTACGAAAGCCTGTCATCGGACAGATCAATTTTAATTTTTTTCCTGGATTTTTTTTTGGTTCTTTTGCTTTCTATCAGATGGTGAAGCTCTTTGGGTGGAAGATTTGAAGCAGAACGGGGCAGTCGGGGGGATTTTATTTACATAGATTTACGTACCTGAACATGATGGTGCTGCTGATGAAGGTGACCCGAAGTGCCGCGACCCAGGCGGTGGCGAAGCAGAGGAGGTACGCCAGCCCCAGGACCATCTTCCCCAGTCCTCCTCTGCCGCTGCCGTTGTCTTCTGACGGCAATGTCTCCGGCGAGAATATTATCCCCATGGCCAAGGACGCCACCACTACCGCAAATCGGCTCATCCACCCCATCCCTCTCTCTCTCTCTTTCTCTCTCTACCACTCCCACCCTCCTCTCCCTTCCTCCCTCCGTCCCTCCTGAAGAGTCGACGGGGCAAGAGAGCTCGGAGCTCTTCCTCCTATGGAGTCTTCCGTTTCCTCTTATTTCCAGAGCACGGAGGGTAAGGCACGGAGTTTCGGACCCAAACTCCCCAGCCAAGTCATGCTCCCGACTTTACGTGCTTCACTTTCACTTTACTAGTAAAAAAACCGGCGTAAACCCAAATAAAAAGAACGGTGGGTGGGCGTAATTTTGATCATAATTTGATGATAAAATGTGGCTCTTACATGTAATATATTTTTGTTAAATTTATTGTGAACTCATAAAAAATCGAATTCGTTTCTATAGGACAAAATGTTTTGATGAAATTGGTGGGAACTTGGGAATTATGGATACTTAAGAGGCAATGTCACTGGCGGCCTAGACATCGACTGATAGACAGACCAGTAGGGTCAACTGCTCGTAAATTCATTTGATGGAGCATCGTCGACCATGTTCTACGTGTATAGTGTGGCTAGGACTTCGAATTTGGCGGTCGGTCCACTAGGCAAAAATAAAGTCTTGCCATTAAACTATAGTTCTCAGGTCAATGTTGACGCATGCCTCGGCCCATATTTACTGGGGCAGGGAGAACGAAGCAACACAAGATACAATTGGGCCGAGCCCAGATGATAAAAGGGCCTTTCATGGGCCAACCTTCTGGACCAGGCCCAGACCATTACTCTAATAGTCTAATGTGGGTATCAGCCGTGTGTCTCCGCTTGACACGTGGCTAGGTAAAGATCCGACACGTGGCACAAGTTTCACACTCCCGCCAAGGCGGTAAATAAAAGGAAAATCAAATGCGGGGGCACATATTTTTTGCTCAACAAAAAAAAGAGACAAATCTATTCAGTTCCCTCCATTTCCACAACACGCTCTCTGCTCCCTCTATCTTCCTCTGCACGACTCGCCGCTGACGCTGAAGCTGAACTGAAGGAGGAGGGAAGGAGAAGGACAAGAAGGAGCTCTACGTCGATTCCTCTCACGGCAGAAGCGATGCTGGAGCCTTCGTCGCCGCTCAAGACCTTCGTGGGCGTCAGCTTCGTCCTCGTCGGCTTCGATCCCGACACTTACCGCAAGGTACCTCAATATCATCCCACTTTCTTTCACCCTTCGATTCGTGAACTGCTTTCACTCTATCTAGTTTGATGGGGGAGCGGTTGAATTTTGAAAATTGACTGCTTGGGGAACACAATTCTGTTGCTTCTTGGATTCGACACTCCCTTCAATTGCTTGTTCGTTGTGATTGGGGTTGGCTTAGGTTGTATTCTGATCAATGGTCATGATTAGCAACACATTTGATTTCGGATTTGTAATATGTGATTGTGCAGATCCGGGCGAAGCTTGTTAGCGGTGGCGGAGTTGATGTTGGTCAGTACGGTCCTAACTGCACCCATGTGATTGTGGGTAGCACTGTCTATGTGAGTTTCTTAGCTTTGGCCTAATCTCTCCAATTTTTCACCTTTAGAAGTTTTTGATGCATTTTCCAGTCTCTTTAGTGAAAGGAAATGAAGGGAGTGGGAAATTGGTGGTTGTCTTCACTAGGCTTTGATGTTGTGATTTTCTCTTGCTCATTTCCTTCACTAATTATGTAGGATGATCCTCTGTGTGTCACTGCCCGAGAAGATGGCAAGGTGGTTGTTACAGGCTTATGGGTCGATCATAGTTATGACGTTGGGATGCCTGTCGACACATCATCGGTTGGTTTCTAGAACTTCTTGTTCTAATGAGTGTTCATTCCTGATCTTACCCTCATCTTTTTTTTTGAAAAATGAAAAATTCAAATAAATCAATAACTGCTGGGGATTTAAAGAATTTTTACTAGATCGGAACCTGATCTAATAGTAGGGCAATTCTAAACAATGTGACCGGGAGCTGTCTTCACATGTTTTTTACTTATTGGTCATTTTGTTATTGCTCCCGTGTGACATTTACGTAAGCAGACACTTGAACTTGTTAAGTATTATAACCTGTCTTTTTGTGTGGTAAGTACTGTTTTTCCCTTGTTTTATGTTTAGTTGTATGTGTTTTGAGGCATTGTTGCTTACACAATGACATTTAATTTCTGTTGGAAGAGTGCTTTCATTGGCTAAATAGTTTTTCCCTGTCGATGCCTTTGTGGTTATATCTGAAGTCCTATCTGGCAAAAGTGCTATCTATCTATTTGTTGAGCTTTTCAAGTTTTATCTGATCTCTTTGATTATTTTAAGTCATAATCTTCGTAAGTTTTTGCTACTGCCTTTGCATAGATTATGTACAAACCTGTTAGAGATCTGAACGGAATACCTGGTGCCAAAAGTCTGGTAATGTGCTTGACTGGATACCAGCGACAAGACCGTGAGGACATTATGGTATGAGCTGCGTTTTTTCAACAGTAGGAGTTATGAAACATATGTATGAGCCTTTCACCAGCTAATGCTATGCTATATTGGTTCTGCTTTGTCTACAGATGATGGTGTCATTCATGGGGGCACAATTTTCCAAGCCATTGGTTGCAAACAAAGTGACTCATCTTATATGCTACAAGTTTGAAGGTCACCTATTTTCTTGATTGCAATATAATTTTTATACCCTTTCAAGGTCCATCTTAGATTTTGTATTAACCTCACTGGCATTTTCATACAGGAGAGAAGTATGAACTAGCCAAGAAAATGAAGAGGATAAAGCTGGTTAACCACAGATGGCTGGAGGATTGGTAGGTTATAAAACTGTCTCTCAGTTCTGTTAACACTATATTATGAAAGAGGACCATGTAGCTTTTAGCACAAAGAGAATCATCTGAGAATGTTATGTTTAAGAGGCACATCATCATAATTACCGTCCATTTCCTCTCTCATGCAGTTTAAGAGACTGGGAAATTCTTCCTGAAGCTAACTACAGCAAGAGGTAAGTTTGCCATGTTGGATTCTTGACTTGTAAGTTGTTGGAAATGTGCATTGATTATGCTATTAGACTGACTAATCGATTGATAGGGGTCTACTTTATGTATACTGTTGAGAAATTATACTTACTCTGTTAGTTCTAGGAGTCTGATTCAAGGTGCATTAGGTTGTGGATAGGAACAGATTTCATGTGTTGTATAATCCATCCATCAATTAATTGTCATATTTCCTGTTCATGGCATTGTGCATATGATGCAAATAAGTAGTAGCACATTGATTGTCATGTTGCTTTCACTTGAATGAATTTATCTTCTCCAAAAAGAAAGCTGTGCCTTTGTAGGCTTGCCTACTATAAACTTGCTTGATAGAGTGTGTTTTTGGGCAATACCCTTATTAGAATGGCTTGGATCAATCTGTCTTACCTGATCTCTGTATGAAGTACTAAAAATTTATTTTAGTAGCATTTTGAAAATTCCTTTAAATTTAGCTAGGGCCACATGGCCCTGTTTGTAAGGTGTAGATATTGATGGCTCAATGCCATAATCAATCAGTTTTCTTGTTGCAATTTGCTTATTTTTATAGGAGTGTACTTTTGCCTTGAATTTGGCATAAACAACCCACTACTTAACCCATCAAAGATTTGAAACTGATGTTCTGAATCAACAGTACCTATGAGTTGGAAATGATGGAGGCTGAAGCAAAAGATTCCGAGGAAGATGCTGATATTAATTTTGTGGAACAATCAGGGGAAAACATTACCAAGAGAAGTCCTCTTACGCAGAAAGTTGGGATTGCTACCTCTGCACTTCCCACCCCAGATAATAGTGGGGCTGAACAACATCCTTCAAATACTCCCTGTGCAGAACTGAAGTCAACACCCATAAAAGAGACCGGAGAATCCTCAGAAATTAATAACATTAATAGCCAACAGAAGCAAGGGGGCTTGGCTCATCTAATGGCTTCAACGTCAACTATCCTTAATGAAGTTTCTGAAAGAATGCCTAATCCAGCTATTTCGCAGAAGGAAGTCACAGTGTCAAAAACTCCTGAAGGAGCTTCTCATGTGAATGTGAAATTTAGTTCTTTGAGTTACTCTAGGAAAGTTCCCCGGAGAACCTCACTTGGAAAGCAGGATGGTGTTGCACTGAGCGAAGGTAATTCCTCAAAAATACCAGCAGGTATAGTTGATGGCAGCATCGACAACTTATCCATGAGGCCAGAAAAGATGCAAGATATAATTGCTTCTGATAATATGCAGATTCCTTCCACAGTTGGTGATGTATCTGCTGGAGGTTCAAAAGGTAATTCTCTGGAAAAGAGAAAACTTGAAGCTTCTTCCACCCATTGCAAGTCACAGAAAATAAATCGGCATACAAATCCATTAACCTCAGAGTCTTCAATCACAATCATTAGGACTCCGGAATCTGACAGATCCAGTTTAATGGGTCTGCCCCTCACAACTACTTATAACTCATGTTTGGGCCGAGAAGAAATGTGCCCAAGCAAAGTCGTTGACTGGGATGCTTTGAGGAAGGATGCTCCATTTTCTTCAGACTCCAAATGTACAAGTTCTGGTGAAAGACGGGGAGTATCTGACTTGACATCAAAAGCTGCCGGTTTGTGGACTGACAGGGAGAAGAAAACTGCAGCTCCTGTCCTTGAAATGATAGTTGGAGTAGGAGAACCTGATACACCGGCACACCATATTGATGAAGCAACGAAGGGCACAATTAAGCAGCAGGATCATGAGGTTTCATCATTGAGGAGATTGGAGGAAGAAATTGCTCCATTTCCTAAACAGGGAAGTGTTGATATGCTTGATAGAGAGAACAATAAGGTTGATGAAAACCAGGATAGAAAGATGGTGGTTGCTAGGAAGAAAACTTTGGGCTCTAGGCCTAAGCTCTCTAAATCTGCCAACTTGAAAGGCTCTATGTACTTGAAAGATTCTTCCTTTAATGAGCACATGGATCCTCCACTTGGTAAGGCAATGACTGCTCCCGACAATCCTTCTAACGTGAATGATGATGAGGCATCCCTTCCACCAGGGGATGTTGAAGCATTAGATGCAACAAGAGGCATGGTTGTTGCTCAATCTCGAGATACAGCTCAAGATGCAGCAGTCTGCATGGATGATGAAACCGAGGCTCCAGATGAGGGCGATAATGTTCTTGAAAATAAAAATGATGAAAAGAATTCTGAAAGGGTTCCAATGGATGCAACTACAGATGCAGATAAGGAAAAGGAATATGCTCATGATGCATCAGATATCTCCAGACCCGGTCTGTGTGATGATGTTAAAAATGCTGATGTTGGGAGGAAATTTGAGCAAGGTGAGGCAGTATCTGAAGGTAAAAATGTGAAAGGAAAATCTACCAAAGTGAGAAAACCTTCTTCAGCTAATAAGAAGCAGAAGGTTATCTCAGCTGCGAAAGAGGGGGTGCATTGTGATGGAAGTGAGATGGAAGAGCAGAAGAGGCCAAAGTTGCATGGAAAATCCAAGAGTGTGAGTAAGCTTGAAATCTCCCCAGAGGTGGAGAAGGAGAATGAGGTGGTTGCAAACGTAGATCATACTGTGAGTCAAGGCAAAGTGCTGACTCAGAAATCATCTTTGAACTCTGAGAAAAGGGCAATCAAGATGACTGTTGAGGCCATAGAAATGAAGGCCAACTCTAACAGGGTGGTGGACCCAAAAATTGAACCTGCATGGTTCATATTGAGTGCACATAGTCACAGGCAATGTAGGAAGGAGTTTCAACAAGTCATTCGGAGATTGAAAGGTAGAATTTGCAGGGATTCCAAGCAGTGGTCGTATCAAGCAACACACTTTATTGTGCCAGAACCCCTCCGAAGGACAGAGAAACTTTTTGCTGCTGCTGCCTCTGGAAGGTAAATCTTTGGCATTTATGTATGCATTACACCTAGTCTTTAGTTTCACATGTAGTGAGGTGAATTACTATTTTTTTCCACAGTTTTCTGTTCTGAATCAATTTCTCGTGTATGCTCATTTCTCCTGACTAAAGTTTAAAACAATATATTACTAAATGCAGGTGGATTCTTAGGACTGATTATTTGAATGCTAGCAATCAGGCGGGGAAATTCCTTGATGAAGAGCCTTATGAATGGTACAGAAATGGCCTCAGTGAAGATGGCACTATAAATTTGGAGGCTCCAAGAAAGTGGCGACTATTGAGGGAGAGAACAGGACATGGTGCATTGTACAACATGCGCATATTAATATATGGAGAATGCATTGCACCGTCTCTGGTATGTTTAGTCATGCTTTTTAAATGACTATTCCTTTTCGCAGTGGGGAAAAACACTTCAGTGTGCAATGATGACATTAACCGCCTCACACTTTATATTGAGATATACTAGGAGTTGGGAGAAGTCCTGCTGAACTCGTGGGTTTTCTCAGAAACAGATATTCAGTGGTTCTTTTGTGATTATACTCCTTTTGTAGAACCATCCTACTTTGATGGGAAATTGACAGGAGAAAAATTGCCATTTGCAAAAGATAATAGTCTCACTGCATAATAGTTGCATCCTTTACTCTCAAAAACGTCCACTGAATCAGGGTGGAATAAATGCTGTCAGGAACTGCTCTGCTATACATCCTAGTTTGTGGCTTTCAAATTAGTACCATCTCTTTCTTGTAACAGGACACCTTGAAACGGGTGGTTAAGGCTGGAGATGGTACAATATTAGCAACCTCCCCGCCCTACAACCGCTTCATTAGCAAAGGAGTTGACTTTGCAGTGGTCAGCCCTGGGATAACCCGTGCAGACATCTGGGTCCAGGAATTCATCAGACATGAGATTCCCTGCATAGTTGCTGATTACTTGGTGGATTATATTTGCAAGCCCGGGTACCCACTCGAGAAACATGTGTTATACAACACTCACGCTTGGGCGGAGAAGTCATTCTCCAGACTGCAGAGAAAAGCTGAAGAGATCGTGGCCCCAGCATCTCTGGATGATGATGGTGGCAACCTGAGCTGCATAGTTTGTGGATCGACTGACAGAGGTGATGTGATGCTGATCTGCGGTGATGACAGTGGTTCTTCTGGTTGTGGGATTGGTACCCATATCAACTGTTGCGACCCGCCACTGAAATCTGTTCCCAAAGAGGACTGGTTCTGTCCAAGCTGTAGCAAGAGCAAGAAGAGCTCCTCTGGCTCCGCTACGAAAAGGAAACGAGGAAGCTCAGTATTGAGGAGTAAGCAATAGTCTAATTATGGACATCTAACTTCCTGTCCTACAAACACCATCGGTTTTTTCCATGGTCAATTTCCATATGTAAGAGGTGAACAGTGTAACTGCTTGTAAAATCTCATAAGAGCCGTTTGCTTCGTTCTTGTTGTCTTTCTCTTCAATTATATAGATCGTTCCAGTAGCTATCCAGCGACATTTTGACACCATTGTATTATGTAAAATCAAACCGACTTTCTCTTCGGTCCTGCTGTCTCCGTGATTGTAACAGGAGCTATAATTTCTTGACTGTTTAAGGCCAGTACCGCGGCAGAATTTATTGATATCTGGAGCAGATCGACCAGAAGATGTGTAGCCGCCGGTCGTGTATGGCCGTATTGACTAAGACAAGAGTAAGGATACACCCGAGCTGAACTTTCTTGGGCTCGCATACTCATTACGAAGCAGCTTATGGAGTAATAGACCTGACATCTTGGGTGTCTTTTATGGAGATCAACTTCGAACTCCTTCCTGCCTAAAAATTCTAGAGCCCGACAAGTGGCTCCTGCACTTGATTTATCCACAAGTTGTGATTCCCACGACTGCCCACTGACAGCTAGCACGACAAAATGGGGGAGGACTTCAAGGATAACTGAAAGCAAGAGATTAGCTGAGAAAGAAGGAAAATTCTCTCAAATCTGATCAGGAGGATATGGGAAACAGTCCTCTTTATGCGCTAGGCTCCTTGTTGTGGCCTCTGCTTGGGGATGGATTAGGCTCTCGACTATTAATAATACAACAGTCTGCGAGAACATAACCGACGGAAATCGTAGCAGTACCTTCAGATCTCATTGTACGTTGTCAATCAACCATCATCTTTAGCTAGCCGACGAGACTATACCAAAACAGGTTGTCTGCAAACAGAACTGACCTGATTGAGGGCCTTCTCGGTGTTCAAAGATTGATCTTGATGAGATCAATATCCTTATTCGGGCCATCCCTGCTCACGCACTCCAGCCATGCGGAGCTTCAGGAGGGCAATCCAACATCAAGGGTGCGTCATCGGAATGATAGTAAGTATAATCACGATAGATCAAAGGTATTTTACTGGTTTTTCATACACACGAAAAATAGTGGCAGGTTCGGCATTGCCTCTTCAGAATATGAGAGGCAATTTTGTGATTTCTTTTCTAGCATTGCATATTACCAACTGAAAAAAAAAACAGCATAATGGCAATTCAAGACAAAACTAC
This sequence comes from Sonneratia caseolaris, assembly GCA_900006705.1. Classification (NCBI taxonomy): domain Eukaryota; kingdom Viridiplantae; phylum Streptophyta; class Magnoliopsida; order Myrtales; family Lythraceae; genus Sonneratia; species Sonneratia caseolaris. The sequence continues at coordinate 1,461,311 of CXYZ01005797.1, forward strand.
AGTACCACTCCACACATTATTTCATTGCCACAAGTAAATTACAGAGAGATGAATAATCACACCTCCCAAACACATAAGGGACACTATATTTTATTCATCGCCATCGTCATTATCAAAGCTTTTAACCCAAAACTAAACTCATAACCAAACAGTGTGGAGTAATATATTGCTGCAAGAGAGCTGATCAAGGAAGGATGATGACACATACATTGACCCTACTTGATGTACCGAGAAAGCCACTTGAAGCCATCCCCACAACCCATCTTTCATATGATGCTGCACATGAAGACCTCAAGAGGTTGGACATTCGTGTCTGAGAGGACTACATTTCCCTTTCCAGTAGTGAAGTTGGTGAGGCCAAGGTGGTACCGGAGCTCATTCTCAGATGCAGCAGGGGGTAGGCCAATCTTTTTGCCAAGGATGAGGAATGGGACATTCACGAGGGGCATTGTCTGAAAGGAGGGCATCAAGCTCCTTCCACTCTGTGAATCTCTCCTTGTCATGGGCATCCACGAGGTAGACCACAGCATCCGCCTGTAATGCATCAAAAGATATCACACAAAGATGATAATATAGAAATCAAAATATATTTATTGATGGAAAAACGGAAGATTTGACCTTGTATAAACCATTTGGCTACAGGAGAACCACCAATTTTCCGTCTTTAGGAACAGAAATGCCTTTGAAAATATTTTTAGCTTTTCTAAACAAATTCATGCTCCAGCCAGAGAAAAAAATTATCTATGTCCTGCCTCAAAATTTCCCTATTTTCAGGTAAGATGAATCCCAAAATAAATTTTCCTGTGTACGGAAGGAATAGTAATATAGTCCCATTGCAAACAAGGAAACGGGGAGATGAATTTACAAAACGATGAAAAGTAATAGGTTAAGACAGGCAGGAACGAAACATTGATGCTAAGTCACAGGCATGAACCCAGGATTTGTTTGAGGAAGGATAGAGATTTTATGACGGTGAGTAATAGGTGGATATCTTGAGAACTTGTGGGTCGAATAAGGGACTCGCTTCTTGAGAACAGGGAGGGGGTGCTTGCTACAAGCATTACTTTGTTCCTATTGACAGAAAATCCCTTTACTGCCTGCCTGCCAGTTTTAGGCCCATTCCTGGCAGCAGGCAGCAGGCAGCAGGCAGCTATACAAGCACCAGAAAAATGAAGAATAGAATATTAAAGGCTTATAATCAAGCATATAATGACCAACCTTTGAACTACAGCATGCAAATATCAGTGAATGATGTTTAAGGTTCCCGTACGAATTTATGTGGATGTGCAGGTTTACAACATTAATACAGATGGAACATGCTTTGGAAACTACACAGACAAAGCAATGGTAATGTTTCTGTTTAAGCCTAGCGAAAATGTGAAGTGAATCTGAACTAGGCACTTGGAGAGGTTTTACAATGTTAAAAGTCATTCTCATAGAAGCAAGACGATGCAAAAGCATTCTGAACACATAAGAAGAAACTACGGCACACTTGTCGATAGCACCTGATATTTGAGGGTGGAATCACGGTGTCAAGGTCTGAATTTGAAGTTATCAATTCTATGAAGTTTCAAAATGACATGACGGAGGAAAAAGAAAATGGAAAAATAGGGACAGAGTGAATCCAACAAGCATGCAAACAAAGACAAGAGCACCAATGCATGTCAGTCAGCAACCAACAAGATGACCTGGCTTTATGGAATAAAGTGTTATTGTGACAAGAAATGGTACTGGATTATAAACTGAAGTTAATGAAGGTATGCAAATGGAGAGAGAGAGAGAGAGAGAGAGAGAGAGAGAGAGTGCTCTCTCTAACTTTTCCATTATGAAGGAATTCCTACCATCAAAAGCAGGAGGACATTTGGACAGGGAGGACATGGAGCGGAGAATATCTCCTCCGAACTTCAAATGCTCTCCAATTCATTTTCATCCAAATCCCATCATTTCGCTCACCCAAGCTTCCAGACAGGCTAAGTCCATCAAGGATGAAAGCATTACCTCTGCATTGTGATGGTGATGATGGAATTGACAGCACAACAAAAAATAAAAATGAATGGGTGAAAAGCTGCAAAAACCCGGAAAATTTTGTGCATAAGCTTCACAAAAGGCATTAGCTTATCTTACTTTGGAGGAATTAACGTTGAATTTTTACTTATCGGGGAAAAGGAAAAAAAAAAAAAAACTTTGGGAGGAAGACCAGCCACCAGATCGCTTACTATTGCGCAAGAACAAGATTTCAGCATTCAGTCCTTAGATTGTACCTGGACATAATAATCTTTCCACACCCTGCGTGCAATCTGATGACCACCCAAATCAAAGTCCTTAAATTTGATTTTCCCAGTACTCAGCTCTTCTGATGTACGGTACTGAGTAGGTTGATGCTGCACTAGTCTCTGAAATTGAAGGGCCAAACAATTGGAGTCGAGGGCATTTACATCATACAACTGCACTGAAATCTAAAAAATCTTATGTTAAAGATTTTAGTCCAAATTGTTCACAGCATAAAAGCGTTCTTACGCACTTATACAGTAACAAGCAATTCGAATAATAAGGCAGTAAATCCAAGCCATACCTTCTGCAATTAATTATCGATATCAGGTAAAACCACATAGAAGAACGTACAAGAACTACTACCATTGCAGTTCTAAAGACTCTTTCAGGATGATTAATCACAGTCGTTAAGATATAAAGTTCCCTAGTTAATCTCATAGCAATCTGTCATGGGTATCAGCAAAGCAACGGAAACATGATTCCTAGCTATTTCAAGTATGTTAACAACAGCCTTCGTGTGCTTGAAATCCAAGAGTCGGAGTAGGCTTGAAATCTCCCCAGAGGTGGAGAAGGAGAATGAGGTGGTTGCAAATGTAGATCATACTGTGAGTCAAGGGCAAAGTGCTGGCTCAGAGATCATCTTTGAACTCTGAGAAAAGGGCAATCAAGATGACTGTTGGTTGCCCCCCACCCCTTTTTTTTTTCTTTTAAACAATACATCAAGCTTACAATACTCCAGCCTTCAGCTGTACAAAATGTTGTTTCGGCTTTGAACCATCTCGATGCACAAACTTCCGTAATCTGACTTCTCGAGCTCATCCAACCCTGGGAACTATATAGCTCTCAGAGGTTCAGTAAAAACATCGATTAGTTTTCATTGACCTCGAACTGGATCGAACTTTAGAGTCACTTCTCAATCGAAGGACTATTTCAGGAAGCCCGACAAGAGGAGCTGGGATCTGCAGAAACTCGCTGCAATGTGCATCATGAATCCCTTTCATTCTCTTAATGTCCGAGTGTTATGACCTTCCATTAATAGAAAGGCATCAAGAGGCCTTCATCGACCTACGATAGACGAGTTCTAGCCCGATGACGGATCTATTCACGGACAAAATCATCGAGACTTGTAAGCAGGAAGAGCAAGGTCGACTCCACAGCCCGTGCGGCTTTCTTGTAGATGAAGATAATGTCATGGTCCTGTCACAACCAAGGACAATGTTGATTCCACAAGCTGGCCGCATGTTTGGTTCAGTGTCAATTCCCCAAAGCAAACCTCTGGCCAATTAATTTCAAACAGACCCACCAAACTCCACTCCCTTCCCCTCCATCTAGCTCGATATGATTATTGCATGTTTGTCTTTGTCTCCGCTCGACAACTTCTCGTGACTTTTGCCTAAGATTTCTATTTTCAAATATTTTAAATAGAGAAAATTTACATCATAAAGTTCAACTCTCATATGTAATAGTTTCCATTAATTATAATTTATTATGATTATGAATACTAATCAATATACACAAAAGAAAATATCAATCCTATGGAACATTTGATTCCATGATGCTGTGTTAATATAATAATAATAATAATAATAATAATAATAATAATA
>CXYZ01005797.1:1465543-1607411 GCA_900006705.1 Sonneratia caseolaris
AATAATTACATATACATTATACCTAAATGTTTTGTTTATTATACTTTAAATTTTAAATAATGTAATATTATATTATATACAATTTTAAATAATGTAACATTACTATGAAACAAATTCCCTTTGTGTTTGGGTTGATAATGATTTTACTCTTTATTTCTTTCAATATAATTAAAGTTTTTTTTTTGAAATTAAAATTTGTATAAACATATTATTATCTATTTATATTCTATTTTTATAAATAAAGTTAATTTTTTTACTGATAATTTGATAAATAAAATAAAATAAAATAATGCAAGAGGCGGGTCCTTTTTTTGGCCAACATTCTCCCACTTCTCCACCCGCAGACCTCAGGCAGCTCATTCCGTGTTCACTTTCTTCCTCCACAGTCCGCCCGTCTCCGCCGCCCCGTGGCCCTTCTCTCCGGCTACTAGCCGCCGCCGCCGCCGCCGCCACCACTCTTCCACCGTGCTCCACTTTTTCTAATGGTAGGATAATGCAACTCTTTCTGAAGGAACACCTCAAACTCCCCAAATCACTCGTCCACTCTTCCCAATTGACCTGCCTCTCCAGCGCCTCCCATCATGACGTCGACGCCGCCGAGCTTCGCTCTTTCGATGGGGGACGACGACCAGGACCACAAGTACGCCAGGAAGAGCAAGTGCGAGTGCCTCGTGGTCGCCCTATGCCCCTGTCTCTTCTGCCTCATAGTCCTGTTCATTGTCCTCTCCATTTTCCTAACCCTAAAGTTCCACATTTTCTGCCATACTCCTCTTGGCTCTATAATCTACAAGAAGAAGTGCTAAGTCTTTACTCTGGTCGCCGGGGCTTCAGTGCCGTCGCTGGCGGCGGAGAGCCTGACGACTCTGACGATGAAGCCACTGACGGCTCGGAGGGTGTTGAGAATGTAGATGCAGACTCCAGGTCAGGAGCGGACCCCAGAGAGGTCGAGAATGTATGCAAGGTGATCGACGAATTATTCCAATTGGATCGTAACATGGAGGCGGTGCTTGATGAGTGCCAGATCAATCTGAACCACGATCTCGTCCTCGCAGTGTTGGATCGGTTTTGCCATGCTAGGAAACCAGCCCTCCGGTTCTTCACCTGGGCTGGTAGAAAGCCAGGCTTTGCTCATAACTCGAGGACATACAATAGGATGATGGACATCCTGGGGAAGACGAGGCAGTTTGAGACTATGGTGGCGATGCTCGAGGAAATGGGTGAGAAGGGGCTTTTGACAATGGAAACTTTTAGTATCGCTATTCGTTCTTTCGCTGCCTCAAAGGAGAGGAAGAAGGCTGTTGGGGTGTTCGATCTGATGAAGAAGTACAAGTACAGAGTGGGAGCAGAAACGATCAATTGCCTACTTGATACGCTTGGGCGGGCAAAACTTGGAAAGGAAGCAAATGCCCTGTTCGAGAAGTTGAAGGAGAGATTTACTCCCAATATAGGAACTTACACTGTTCTGCTTAATGGATGGTGCAGGGTTAAGAATCTGATGGAGGCGGGTCAGATTTGGAATGAGATGATCGATAAGGGGTTTAAGCCTGATGTTATCGCTCACAATGTCATGCTTGAGGGGCTGCTGAAGAGTAAAAAGAGATCAGATGCGATCAAGCTCTTTGAGGTCATGAAGGTGAAGGGCCCACAGCCAAATGTCCATAGCTACACGATTCTGATACGAGATTTATGTAAGCAGGGGAAGATGAAAGAAGCGATTGAGTGTTTTGATGAGATGATTCAGTCAGAGTGTGAGCCTGATGTGGGCGTATACACTTGTTTGGTCACTGGGTATGGGAATCAGAAGAGGATGGACATTGTTTACAATCTGCTGAAGGAGATGAAGGAGAAGAGCTGCCCACCCGATGGGAAGACTTACAATGCTCTGATTAAATTGGTTACGAATCGGAGAATGCCTGATGAAGCAGTTCGAATCTACAAGACGATGATTAACAGTGGGATTAAGCCGAGCATTCACACCTATAACATGATGATGAAATCATACTTCCAGACTCGGAACTATGAGATGGGCAGGGCTGTTTGGGATGAGATGGTTCAGAAGGGGTGCTGCCCTGATGACAACTCTTACACAGTCTTCATTGGAGGGCTTATAAGCCATGGAAAGTCTAGAGAGGCCTGTCAGTATCTTGAGGAGATGATCGAGAAGGGAATGAAAGCCCCACAGATCGATTACAATAAGTTCGCAGCCGAGTTCTCTAGGGCTGGGAAGCCTGACATTCTTGAGGAGTTAGCGAAGAAGATGAAGTTCTCAGGCAAGTTTGAGGCTGCGAATGTGCTTGCAAGATGGGGCGAGATGATGAAGAAACGAGTCAAGAGAAGAGATCCTGTAAAGAACTGATCTGACCGGGGACATGTCTTTGTAATTGTTTTCTTTCGCCTGTACATCTTTCACTTCCATCCTTAGTTCTGTTGCCAGGCCTCACAAGTTGTTTGGTTACCTTCATTTTGTTCTTTTCTTTTCTGTGAGGAGTTGTGTTATGTAAATCTTTATCATGAGGTATAGGTATCATTTCTGCAAAGAAAATAGCCTCATCTCGGAGCTGGTCGAGATCATGATTTGATTCTGGTCCGAGATGCGCAACATTATAGGATGGAGTCCTGCGCAATGATTTAAGCCAAGTACTGCTCGATTGAAGAATGAAATCAGCCAGCTGGTCCACAGAATTGATGGGCACAGGGCATGGAATTGACTGATAGCATGGCTCTCTTGAACTCGATGCTACAGATCATGGTGGAACAAGTCAATGGCCTTGCTATCGTCATTCCCGAGATACCAAATAACGTCATGAAGCCTTGGCTTGGCAGCTCCTTTGCCCGTGGCAAATTCAGCTGCTTTAGGGACAAGGGGAAAGGTAGGGGCCGGTGACAGTTGCTGTTTTATGGGAGTTCAAAGCTCGGTTTACGGTCTCTTGAGTCAATTTGGTCAGTGCAAATGGTCAATGGAAACTGAAGGACAGCACTTACATAACAGTGAACAGTGAGTGGGGCAAGGTAGACTGAAGGCTGAGAATTTTCCATTCACGTTATGGGGCCTCCGGATGTACTGTGACGAAGATCGAGAATAATGACCTTGAAAGCCAAGTAGGCCTTGCTTTCCGACCGAGCCTGCCTACTTTCTCCTTGGAAGTTGGAACTCCAAGCCCGAACTGAAACGGATTCTCACGTTTGCCTCTGTGACCCCAAACACTTATCTCATTGTTTAACTCAGAACTTCTCTTACAGACTAAAGACCGACCATTGATTGTTTCCTATGCGGGATTTGGATGGAGAGTTGAGGTTCTATTCTTTAATTTCTGATTCATTCTCACTTAAAATCCTGTCCACAAATTCAGCCCTCCACACAAATTGCAAGAGCACCCTCACGATTCAAAGCTGTTCTCATCTGTTTAATCATTGATGAATGCGCTAGAAGAGATAAAAAAGAGCTCTAATGGGAAGCATAGGAGTTGAGCTTTAGACGACCGTTGGCACCAGGATTTGCAAGTTATGCTTCTTTCAGGGGAACTGTTCTTTTGATATCTATAGCATAACAGGTAAGCCCCTTCAAGTTTCAATATCAATTCGAAATTGATACAGGAAGAGAATCACAGACAGGTGTTCAAATGAGAAAAAGAAAGATAACTCTAGTCAGTAATTCATAGACAACAAACTACCATTTAGATCAATTTGAACAAGAAGAATTCCAAAAGAATAGAACTTCACATAGTTTTCACTTTCAGAAACTACAAGGGTGTCCGATTCTCCCTGGAAGCTTATTATTTAACCCATTAAAGATGAGGCTCATATTAGAATGAACTGCAAGAAAAATGAACAGGCCATCGAAGAGGTTGTCCGAGACAGAACCTGAGAGTCTGAGATTTTACTATTCCTCGGCCACAATGCTGATCTCGTCCTTTTCCAGCATATCATAAAATATCCTGACTTTCCTCTGCTCGTTCCAGTGGTACATTTTCCAGAGGCCGCCAGCAGCCAGAGCAACCGTAAATCCCATCAGTATCTCCTTTACGACACTCGGTCCCTTCAAGGTGGCGTGAGCAACTTTATGGGCGGCCATTGTTTTCCCTTAGACAAGAACAAACAGAACCTGCAACCAACGATAAGTCGAAAAACAAAGGCAACCAAGGCAATCAACATCAATATTCGTGCAAAAGATAAAGTTTTGAGAGCAAAAATTTTCATCTACCCTTAATTCCCAGATATTTAATCCGCTGAACCGCTCATATTACCAAGCACAGAATTTGTTTTTTGGACGACGATTCGACACGAATTCAAAAGACAAAACATCTCGAGTATATAAACAAACTGTCAGCAATACAAGAAAGCTAGGACAGGGAGTTCTTAACATCGGATCAGATCAAGCAGAGGAATATTGAGACGGGCAAAACCGACAAATCGACAGCAACATTAACTCGAAGCAAAATCCTAAAATGAATCTGACAGTATCTCATCATCAACCAGTAAGAGCATCGTGATTCCAGCGACGAACACGCCACTCGACTAATGGCACGATGACATCGTCTGCAGATATAGACACGGAATACTGTATCTCTAGGCCAAACTCCGGAGTACTCCGAACCAGAGGAGGACCAAATTCATGTCGAGGCATCGATTGTAGCTAATCTCAGAGCAGAATGTGGGTGAAGGGACCATCATAGGGATTAGGGGTTAGGGTTTTACCTGAGAGACGGCGGGAAGGAATGACGGCAGAGGAAGAGACGGACGTCGTTTTGCTTCTTTTGCTAGGTGAAGCGCGCGCGAAGGTCTTCCACCGAATGGGCCTCCAGGTGGCCCGTCAACCTTTGCCACGTGTCCTCCTCGAATTCGCTGTTTCTGTGCATCCTGCCGGAGACGGGAATACGCTACTGATTGAGACCGACATAGGGTCATAGACCGGGCGGGATCGGCATTTAATATTTAATATGATATAGAATTATTAGTGAATTCAAGCATAGCATTTATTACTCGAGTTAGGCTTGAAATTTGTGTCACTCACGGAAAATTTATCCCATGTATAAGAGGTGCATATAAATATAAAGAAAATGGATTACATAGTTTGAATCAAAATTTGGGGGAGGCATGACTTTCTCATAGGGCTTAGAATAATATTTTACAATATGGTCTGAATTTGGGAGTGAGTAAAATTTGCAATTGAGAAGATCGTATTCTCGGGACAAAACCTAAACTTGTTAATTTGCGTCAGCCTACCATCTCGGCAACTTAAAAATCTCCATCTGATTCTAATAATACAAATAATTAGGTTTAAAAAATTAAGATATAATTAATATTTTTTAATTTTTTTATAATTTCTTTTTATTATAAAATAATTTTCATAATTTCAGACAGACATGACACATTATCTTAGATGACACGAAAACCCCTATTCAAAGCAAGGTCATTTTTATATTATGTCCCAACTGTGTCAAATTTTAATAGCTCCAACATAATCTACCAGGGGTTTATATTATTTATCTTAGCATGACAATTGCCGACAGGCCATAGGATGTTGACTTAAATAATTTTTTTTGTTATTTTAACTTGAGAATGCTTGAATGGAATAATATTTATAAAAAAGATTGAGCCTCTCTGGGAAATTTTTTTTCTCACACTTATTTGAAGTTCAACTAGCACTTTTTTTTACTAAATTTCTAAATAGATTATTTAATGATCAAATTATGAATTAAGAAAATTTATATAAATTTTTTCATTAATCTTATTATGATTACAAAGTAGTTTCGAGATATATTTTAACTTATTTAAATACAAACTAAAAAAAATTCTCTTTATATTTACCGGATCGGCCGTGGCCTGGGCCGGGAAGGTGCCGTCGAACATTTTGCCGTCTGAGAACGACAATCAAGAAAGGAGAGGGCCGTCGATTCTACACTATTTCAATTAATGAAGAAAGAGGGCGGACACGATGATACGGTCAGAGCCTGGACAGATAAGAATTTATTCGTGCTCCGGGGGTATGCTCCCTTCGGTGCACCACGGCATCGCAATGCGTCTGTCTAGAGCATAAAATGCTGGACGGGCGTTCAGTTGCGGCGAGGGGCGCATGCGCCAGGAGCGTGCAAGAACTCGTCCCACCCGTGGGATTCCGTACCCACTCCCCTACGTCATCTGCAGCGGGCAGTAATCCTCTCTGTCGAGAACGTGAATACCTACCTTCCTCACTACGCTCCCACTCCTTGATCCTTCCATTCGCCATGTGCAGTCCCACTGTTGCCACTGTACTCTCTGGACATCTTTTATCATCCTCCTCCTTCCTCTGACTTCGCCCACCTTTCTTCGCGCCCTCAATCCCTCCTCCTTCACATTAAAGGTCCGTCTGCCAAAGGGGAGTGCTCGTGTGCTCGTGTTTGTCTGTATAAGCCGGAGAGAGGGTTCGGAAATGGAGCGGCAGAGGAGTTTCTCTGTCAAATCCTCGAGCTTATTGGCCCTCTCCGTCGCAATCTCCTCTTCCTTAGTCTTCTTAACGCTCTTCTCCCTCTGGGCCCTCAGGTCCTCCCCTCTGATCCCACAGGAACCTCAGCTACCCTTCGACATTACCCCCACTGCTGCTCTGTCCCTCAACGCCACTGGCGATGCCATTGACTTCCAGTCTCCCACGGGCCACCAACCCGGTGGGAACTTCTCCAAAGCTTCGATTTTGGTCGGCACCTATATAAGGAAACCCAAGAACACTTCGGGGTCTTGGGGATCCTCGACCACCGATGGCATCGTTCAGAAGGTCCAAAGTTTTGGCAGCAAGCTGCTGGACAATGATTCTCAGATTGCGATGTCTTCTGATGCAATGGAAGCTTTGGATGAGCATAAGGGGGAAGAGAAGGCATCCATGGGCGCCCTTCAGCGGGATCAAGTTATCGGCACTATGCTGCTGGACACTGCTCCTGACACTGAGAAGTCCTCTGCTGGAATTGAAGCATTGAATGGTAAAAACGGGGGAGAGAATCAGGTGATTAAGCTGAGAGATTGTGATTTGGGGAAAGGACGGTGGGTCTATGATGAGAGCTACCCCTTGTACACAAACTGGTCGTGCCCATTTATAGATGAAGGTTTCAACTGTGGAGGAAATGGGAGGCCTGATAATGGCTACATGAAGTGGAGATGGCAACCCCAAGACTGTCAAATTCCAAGGTTGAACTATCTTTTCTTTGCAAGTTCATAGATGGTCTCTCCATTGTTTCTCGTTCTTCTGGTTGGTTAATTGAATAATGCGTTGATCAATTTCTTGTTCTCTTTATTTATGATTGTTAGGTTCAATGCAACAGAAATGTTGGAAATGATAAGAGGGAAAAGGCTTGTTTTTGTTGGGGATTCAATAAACAGGAACCAGTGGGAGTCAATGATGTGCATGTTGATGGCAGCCATTAGGGATCCAAAGAAGGTTTATGAGACCCATGGCAGGAGAATCACTAAAGCGAAGGGAAACTACTGCTTCAGATTTATGGTAATATGACAAGGAAAAAGGGGGGAAACGGAACATTTCTTTTTAATGAATGATAATGGGAGCCTGCATGCTAAGTCAATGTATTCATTGTCTTGTGCTTGCAGGATTATAAGTGCACAGTTGAATACTATGTGACCCATTTCTTGGTTCATGAGAGCAAGGCGAGAATTGGGCAGAAGCGTGTCCCAACCCTGCGGATCGATAGCGTTGATCGCGGCTCGTCTCGGTGGAGAGGTGCGGATATCTTGGTCTTCAACACTGCTCACTGGTGGTCTCATTACAAGACCAAGGCTGGGTAAGTGACAAAAGTGGAACAGGAGACAAAAAGTTGGCAATGTTTGGTAGTCGAGATAGGCTTATCAGCTTTCATCCTTTGGAGTCTTCCTATGGATTTGTAAATAATGACATAACAGCATCGTAAATGGAGAATGAAACATAGTGACCAGAGACAATATGCTGCTACGGCATGAAAGTTGCATTACCTGGTGCTGGATTTATTTTTTAATCTCTAGATGAAGTTGCTGATAGTTCTACTCATTCAATTCAGTTCCTTCCCTTCCAAAAGATTTACTGCATCCAAATTTGATCCATGGGCGATTGCCTTATCTTGACAATGTGATTGACTCTTCACAGGATTAACTATTATCAGGAAGGGAACCAGGTTCATCCCAAGCTCAATGTCTTGATGGCTTTTCGAAAAGCCTTGATGACTTGGGCTTCTTGGGTTGATAAACATGTCAATCCACGCAAAACTAGAGTTTTCTTCAGGAGTTCAGCTCCTTCTCATTTCAGGTTTGCTTCTTACTACTGCAGATACTTGAAATTTACTGGCAGCTAGAAAAGAAAACTGTGCGGCTCATTAGGCACGACTTGGAAGCAGTTGCATGGAACTTGATGAACCAAGCGACCTCTCAATGAGTGGCTTTTTACTTGAAGTGCTATTTGAGTTTTCTATAGTGTCTCGGCCCCTTGCTTCCATTTGCTTTCGTCTGGACAGATTTTGATACACTTTTAAGCTCTATCAAACATCTAAATTTTTGTGCTCGACAGAGGGGGTGAGTGGAACTCTGGCGGGCACTGCAGAGAAGCAAAGCTACCTCTGAACACAGTCTCAGGCGCAGGCTACTATTCCGAGAAACTTTTAATTGCAGAGGAGGTTATAAAGAGCATGAGAACTCCCGTGACTTTCCTGAATATTACGGGGCTATCGAGTTATAGGATTGATGCCCACCCTTCTGCCTATGGAGGAAGGTCAGCAAAAGGCCGATCGTCAGGCATCCAGGATTGCAGTCACTGGTGCCTTCCTGGTGTTCCTGACACATGGAACGAGCTCCTGTATACTCATCTGCAGAGAAAACTGCCTGACTACCATTGAGTAATGACTGGCCTGATTGTTCACAATTTATTGAACGATTCATTCTATTGTTCTGTATAGAGTCTTCTTGATTTTTGCTACCACTTGCAGCGAAAGTGTGTCCCTTTCTGCTGATCCACTAGATTCCATTAACTGCTCTTGGTTTTGTTGAACTAGAGAGACCAAAAGACTAATCAAAGGACGAAATATTTTGTACTGTGATAAACTAAAAGGCTTGATCAGCTAACAGTTTAATGACTCTACAATATGATTAAGCCTCAACTAAAACTAATAGATAAGGGACGGATCAAACAAAAGGCTGAATTGTGCATTGATCCACACTCGCCTTCAAGAAAGCAAAAATGGAAATGTAAAATATTAAAAATATAAGTGCATGATAATGGTTTGGTATGGAATTTCGTTGACTAAGGTGGGGAATCCACTGCCTGCCCTAAATTCTCTGACTTCTTCATATTGGAAAGAGGCTTTTTGCAGTTTGGCGGGCCGTTCTTTCATTTTTCTTGTTCAATAATTCCGATGACAAATTGATAGTTTCTTTTTTTCGGCGAGAAGGGTCGTAGAATTTTCGAATCTAAAGGGATGTCGCGTCGAAAACTTCAGCAACTTCAAATTATTCACGGAGGGTGAGCCATAAAAATTTTGTCTACTAAAATCGTCCGACAAGAAGTCGACCTTAGACTTTGTCATCTTCCCCAGGAATATCAGCACCACTGTTCTCTTGCATTCTTCTGAGGATCAAAATCGTGCCAGCCCACAGTAGACCCTTTGCAACCTTAACCACGCCAATGGTTAATGTCAGGTAATACAGCCAACGGCCCATAAAGTCGGCCGCCCCAAGGCCCATCAGCAGCTCTCTCTTCACCTCCGGCACGACGGCTATTGCCTCCACCTCCTCCCTCAACCGCCAACACCACAGCCGGCCGAGTCCTGCCGCCATTGCCACCCTCTCGTGCCACCGCTCGTCCCTGTGGCCTCCAAGGATCGAGTCATCCACCACCGGCTTCACCACCACCCTGACCCAGTGCAGCATCGTCTCGTGCAATCCCAGGAAGAACGCAATCCTCCCCAGCAGCCCTCCCTCCCCGGTCACAGGCCCAGACCCGTTCTGTGCTGTTGAACTGACAGTTGTTATGCCTATACTCCCCTCGATCACCAGGAGCACGCAAATCTGGAGTGCGCACAGGAGGACCCAGGCGGCGTACATCCAGGGCCTTCGCACCGCCTGGCTCCTGCCTGGTAGAGACCCGGTCGAGCAGTGCATGAGGGTGGCCATTCCAAGCAGGGACAGGAGGGTGAGGAGGAGTGTCGGGTTAGTGTCGAGGACAAGGGAGCGGGCGGAGGAGAAAGGGCCATAGGGAACCGGGGAGAAGTAGCTACTGCAGGACAGCCTTGCGACCAGGAGGAATGAGAGAGGAAGCAACAGGCTGAGGAGAGTCGTGGTGAGGAAGTGGAAGGCCTCCCTCAAGAGCTTTGATGTGCCCGAGGCCATCATCATCATCATCAGCTAGCTTCTATGTCGCTTTTGTTTCAGAGCTTGAGAAGCAGAGAGAGAGAGAGAGAGAGAGCGCGAAAGGGGGTCCCCCCGCCCCCGGGGAGGAACATGGAAGAGTTTACGGGGAAGGATGTTCATACCGTTCGCCAAACATTACAGAAACATTTGTTGACTGTTTTGAGGCAGAGTTTGGGCGAGGAAACAGTGTAAGTTGTCGCCATCACGTCCATTGACAATTGTGCTTACTCCAAATAAAAAAAAAAAGTATTACATATTATTTATTTATTTTTCTCAGGATATTAGAAGCCAAACTGACCTCATTCATTCAGATTCAATCTGAGTCTGTACCAAACATGATAACAAGATTGAATTCATCACAATCTTACGATCTTTGGGAAGGCCCGATTCAGCTTTGCTTGGCAAAAGTGGTGGACGGAATTTCGTGTGGGTCAGCGTCAGGTCACAGGAAATGGTCAGAATGGTCACTTTGGGATCACCGAATGGCCCCGAAGGCCACCGGTGAAGCTGTGGTAGCATGTACTGATATGATGGCCGGTTGAAATGCCCAAAAAGATGCTAGTGAATCTTACTAAACCGAGGCGACTTCAACATGGTATGGGATCGCCGGAATTCTAGATATAAGAGTTACATACCAAGGGAGAGAGATTTTCGGGCGCACTAGGGAACGTCAAATTCAACCCATCAAAAAGGAGCCAAATTTCGAACTGTGGGAGAAGGTTATTTTATACATATATTTTGCAATCTTCCGGTCTATTTCTTCGCCGGAAAAGATGCAAAGCTGTCACTGTCGAAGCTTGGAGTCAATTGGATCAGGGAACCACCGGAATAACGTCAAAGTTCAACCGGCATTTGTAATTACTTGTCGAAAAGAGAGACGAGGACAGAAACTGTGGATTTCAACACCCGATTTTCTCTAGTTGCCTGGTGGTGCAGTAGTTGGACTTGCAGTCAAATTCAGTGCACTTGGTACTTGAAAGGAACCAACGGCTGTTTCACAACACGCCAGCTATCATCACATTAATTTTAAGCTTATCGTAGCCAACCAGAATCACCGGCCATGTCTCCAATCCTAAATCTATCACCACATATACCGATGTATGAGGCCATCAGGTTAGATCCCTAAGGAAAAATTCATGCTCTTCATGGGAATATCCCAGTTGCTCACGCTGAGTGAATTTATAGTAACTGAGAGTATCAAAGTGCCATCTCAATGGCTATGTTCACTTGAATCAGAAAGCTAAATGGCAAGCTATCAATGTGAGAACGCAAAATGGACCAAAGCAACAAGAGGGGAACAATAATTTCTCATACCAATAAATGATGGGCTGCTATTATATCAGCGAATTATTGACACCATAGTCAGTAATAAAAGATTCATCTGAGACTTCCAAAAGTTCTATCCGCTTTTCAGTGATGGTAACTGTGCAGATACAGAGATGTCACTACCAAGAAAATTTTCTCATTATAACTTGCCTGCAGCAACGGCAGAGCTGTCAGCATTGTGCTTCAGCTTGCACATCCTGCTGAAGGGCCTTGTAATACTGAAGGCTGCAGAGAGGAAGCTTTGTCTTGGAGTCCTGATACTTGTACGGGTTTGTGCAGCCTGGCCCAGCACAGTTCTCACGTGGGGGAGGATAACTGCAAAGAGTGGAAAGCAGATTTCTATCATAAGATGCATGAAATAAATGCAGTTGCAAGATTATTAGTGCATATCCCATATCGTTTTTAATAGCATATGAATCAATTTCCATGAAATTAAGCAAAAGGGTGAGGGAGAAAGAAGAAAATTGGGATAAGATGTACTCGCAGGTTTTTTATTTTAAGATTTCAGGAAGGCCCATCTCATTAGGGAATAACACAACGGTCCCACTTAGACCCATAGCCCATCGAATGGTGTTCGATGAGAGCATTGCAGCATTAGCAGCTTTCTGCTGCAACAGTCCACACAAATGAGTTGTTAGTGAATCATACAAACTTGTCTTACTTATCTGTAGAAATAATTCATTGGGGGTTTCAGGAGAAGGACTTGTTTTTGGTTTTTGTGAAAAATGACAGGAGAAGAGAATTTCAATCAAGAATTTAGGACCTCCGCTAGTGCTTCTTGACGCTTCATCTTCTCTTCACACTTCTTCCCGTTGGAATCTTGGCCAAGTATTTTTCTTATAGCCTTGGCCTGCAAAAATCTTCCAGAATTTTCAGTTGAACTCTGAAGTCATAATTTATATGGAAATCGCAACCTTAAAAGGCAAACAATTGAAGAAATCCACACCTCTGATTCCCTTGCAGCCTTTTCATTTTGAATTCTACGTCTCTGTGCAGCCTCCACCTTCTTACGCTGCTGCTCAGCTTCTGAGAGTTTTTCCTTTTGCTCTGCCATTAGGAAATTAAAATTCATAAAACAGGTGAATGCAACAACATTGTAAGCAGTCAAATACTTAATTAATAATGAAAAAATAGCTGATGCATACTTCTTGGTGGAGCAGGAGGCTATCTGTTAGGAAACTCCAAACTAGATTTTGGGCCCCCTGAGGCATCTTTCCTTGATTGAATAGCCCGTTGACGTGCTGTAAGAGCCGTCACCCTTAATCCCTCTTCTTCCTCATTGTCAGTGTCTTTTGGAAACTCTATCAGCTATAGACATCCTCTTCGCATCCTTGCTGGCTTTGAATGTACCTAGTAGTTCAATATCAAAAACACTGGTGAGTTTCTGTTGCTTCTTGTTGGAGTCCTCATCAAATTCCTTATGCCCCATATTAAGCCTTGGGTCTTTGAGCTTTTCCAAGCATTGGATCTCATCATCTTCATCATCATCATATTCACCATCCAGTACTCGTTTCTTAGGAATCCTCTCTCTCTTGTGAACAGGTTCAGACTCTTCCCTTTGCTTTCGTGATGCATTCCTTCCGGTCATCCTTCCCATTGCATAATCTTATCTCCCAAAACGAAAGTCACCTTTTGAAAAATCTCTCCAGGGAATGCCCCACAGCCCGCTCTTTTTATCCGAGGAAGAATTGGTGTGATTTAAACTTATCTGTTGCATTAAATTTTATATAGAAAAAATCCATTAGATATGAATGTTCCATAAAAGCAAAAGCAGCAACTCAAAAGTCCCTGAATATTAAAATTGATTTAAAAGACACAGTAAAAATAAAACCCATAATGCTGAAATAACATTCAATACCACCATTTCTGGGGCAGTTGCAAAATTTCCCTAAAACTCCTTGGTTTGGAGTGGACTAACCACATATGAGATGATTCCAATATAAGCAAATACACGTCCTTTTCTAATAAACAGCCCTTCTAATATATTCAATTTATTTGTGTGGTCAGACTCTTCAAAGCAGTTTACAAATTGGCATTCATTCATTCAGGCCAGCCTTTTCGACCAAGAGATTTAGAAATTTAGGATGCCGTCTCTTATACATAAGCATATTCAATGTTATCACATTAATATAAGTCCAGAATTCACTTTATGTGCTCCAGGACCAAAATATTGCTCCCAGAATAGTAAAATATCCACTAATTTTTATCACTGCAAGAGTTCAATAGCATCTTGCCGCCATCCATGACATCAGCAGAACATGTAACTTAGATGTGATAGGAGTTCATACAATCCTGGCAAGCACACCTGTGACAACAATTTATAGAAGTAAACCTAATGTCACTAGGAAAACAACCTCAATTTTGCTCGGTCATTGCCGATCATTAGAAATTACCTTTTCTCCATGCCATTCATAACCTTGTGACATTTTACAGTTCAAACCAGAAATTAGCTTGCTCTTGTTATGCATTATTTTGAATAGTGTCAGGTATTAATACAAAAGGCCTGGACTGGGATTAGTACCTGAGCATTCTGCTTGAATCTTGTGGAAGATCCTGCCACTGATGCACCATTTGATATGGAAATCATACGAATAACACCGCCAACCTTCAGTATTACTTTCTTAACCTTGCTTTTGCTGCCAGATCCATCCAATGCAACTACTAATTGCCCAGGACTGTGAACCTCAACGTTTTGTTTGGTATAACTCTTCCAATTTGCTGGAGCAAGAACACCCTCATTAAATCCTTCATTAACAAAACCATACTCATCTCTGAAAAATGCATTGAAGCCTCCATCATCTTCCTTTAAATTCTTGAGAGATTTCTTGGCTTCTATTCCCGGAGAAGAAAAAGACATGTATGCCCTTACTGAGACTGAACTCCTTTCTCTTGAAACTAATCCACCGATGGTTTCACCACTGTAGCCCTTGCTGGCATCATCAGAATCAGGTTATCAATAGACTTGGTGGCTTCTCCACCGCTTCAGAGCACCGCCTATGATATTTAAAAAATTGGCACCCAGTTCATCCATGTAAGAAGAATGTTGGCAATGAAATTCTTGCAGCAGCTCTGTATGAAGCAGAAAAACAAGAGATGACAATTAGCATCATATGGCAATTCCTCCCTAACAAGAAGATGCATTTTCAATGTTACAGGAGAAACAACCAGTGACAAAATAGAAGTCAAGGCAAAGTAACACATAACACAACCCACAATTTGTGCCACAGCAACATCAAATTTGGAAAAAGGGTAACCAGCAAACTAGCAAAAACACCTCAAGAACACACCTTTCTTGCAATAAGTTGACCAATTTGTAAAATAAGAACAGAAGCATTAAAAAGAATTCCATTTTAGATCAAAACTCAGCAAGACAGAGACTTGCAGACAGCTTCCAACAGAAACACAAGGGTAAAACATTAGGCTGAGGACTGTTCATACAATCAGAGAAAAATGAGAACCAGTGACATTATGCAGAACATCATATAATGACGTTCATCACATGAACTGAACCTAAAAGTAACCCACCAAGAAGTATAACATAAGAAACCAAAACAAACAACGAATGGGGAACAAATTCCCAGTTGACAACACAGAGGGGAAAAAATTGACATAGATGTGGAACATGAGATAATCAAAACATGTAAGGACAACACAATTTTTTGGATGCTAGACCAATTACTCAAAACAATAGTCATTCTTTACCTTAGGTACACCATCCAAATGCTGCATTCCAAAATAAGTTTCCACTAGAAGCAGTCTTAGATAATGACTGAGAACAGTTTCTTGCCTTTTCAGGAACCGCTTCTTCAATGCTTTGTATGCAAGTAGTTCTGGCAGCGTGAACTTCATGGGAGGTCTATTGCTAAACCTCAACATGATCGGGCACAAATCATTGAACGTCTCTGGCCCACTTGAACCCTGACTGCCTCCCAGTACACAGTCATAGACTGATACCTTTGAGACAAGCCCAGCACAGTTGTCATCCTTGTGGGGCTTAAATGCACCTAGTTCTTGTAAAAGTAATTGTTTTTTTTTGGTATTGAGATCCAATCCATGCTTCCCATCCCTATCATCCGAAAGGGATGTGGCATGGTCTCCAGGAATCTCATGACTGGCTTCTGGCCTTGCTACCTCTATAACCACTTTCATTACTTCATCACACTGCAAACTGAATCCTTCATCAGCTGTTTTGCATTCCAACCCACCACACAACCTGTGAAGGGAAGAGAGCACAGGTAGAGGAACTACAGGACCCATAATGGAGTTATCGCTCCTTTGAACCCGCTGCGACCACTTGTTGCTTCGGCATGAAGGTTTTCTTAGTAAGAAAGGGGGCACTTGGAGCAACTCTGACACCACTAAGAAATCATGGTAGAATCTCTAATCCCATGATGTACTTCGAGGAACTCTGAATAACTAGAGGAAGCCAACTGTAATAATCCTATTGGTAGTTCCGACCACATTCTCCTCAGTTCTATCTCGTGAATAGTTGTCGGCAAGCTGACATCATCAAAAACCATACTTAGCACAGAAGATGATCTTGATTGGGTGAAAGCACATCTTTTCAACTTTTCACATGGGATAGCATGATATTCTGGATTAAAAGAATCCTTGTTGAGAGAAGAATGAGCAGAATTCTTCAAAGACAAATTCAACATTGAAGATTTCCCTTCAAAAAGGCCTTGAGGTAATCTAGTTTGACATAGTGGAATATCTTCACAAACTTGTAGCCCTCTTCAACAGTAAAATCTAAAAGCTCATTCTCAAATGTTCGAACAGTTCCTTCTTCAGCTTCTTCCACATTTCTCATAGGTTCCCACAATGCACGGTATCTCTGAGCTTCAAGCTTTCCACAAGGCATCAGCCTAACTGTAGTAAATCCACCAAATTCATCCACTTTAGACGGTACAGGTGAGAGATTGTTACTGAGAATACTGAATCCCAAGACAAAATCTTTCTTCTGCTGCCAGTCAACCCATTCAGGAAGATTGTCTTTTAAGAATTCCTCCTTCATAAGGCCACTTCCAGAATGGCATTGCTGACTTGATAAAAAGAGTTCTGAAGGGAGCTCCCACGCAAAAAACGATCTGCATGGTTCTGACAATTTTGAATCACAACCACCATTCATTGAAGGCAGATGAGGCCCATCGCAGAAGAGACTAAACTTGCAGTTCCAGAAAGATCCCAGCAGGATACAGAAACCCGGCCCTGTAGCCCATCTGTAGGTGTCATCCTGAGAATGGAATCTTAGCTGAGACAGCTTAAACACATTGATGAAGCAGGGTTTATCGATACCGTGCACCCACCGCAACACAGGTCTTAGCGGCTTTCTCACATCACATAAAATCAACAACTGTTTGGAAGCCACAACAAAGTGGAAACCGTCTGGGCCTGCCATTGAAATCGCAATGAACTGATCCTTCTTGACTGAAGTGTAAGTGCCAGACATTCCAATCTTTGCCACACAACTCACATCGCACCGGTCAGACCTGAAATCTAGTGAGTAAAAACTGCATTAGAGTGTGACACAATCAAAATTTTCGGGTGCCAACTAAACTCGCATCCCAACCATTTGGTGGTGCTTTTATCACCTAAATCATTTAGTTTATTCCAGCACACTTTCAGTCTACTCCCTCTGATTTTGGGATGACCCACCGCTTTATCCCCATCCATACACAATGGAGGCCGCAAGTCAAACTGGAACAAACTACCATCCTCCAGCAAAACTGCACTTAATTCGGTCAATTGTGAGCACCAACAAGCCCCTGCAATTGCAGAGCTCTTGAACGCCTTACTACGTACGTAAACAAGTGTGAGCTTCCCGGTTTTAAAAATACTTTCCATAGCAAACGAGCGAGCAGAATACATAGGACATGCCATGACATACCCAATACTATCATCATTGCCCGAAGGAAGCTTTTTATCTCCAACAGGGTTGACAAGGATCCGAACAATCGAGTGGCCTAACCGCTTAGAGGACCTAAAGATGTCCCCATCCTCATTGACCTGGAATCCAATATCACAAACCCCAGCTGGTCGGAGTTTTCCCGTGAGGGGAAGAAGGCAGCAACGAGACCGGTAGTCGGGCAGCGGAGGAGCTGGAGGCGGTTGTGGGAGAATGCCGCAGAGACCGCATCATCCGGCTGGGGGCCAAAAAGAGAGGCGATGGAGTCGGCTGCAGAGCGTGGGACGGCGGCTGTCGTCCCCGAGGAATCTCGGGAGAGATAGCAGTGGAGGAGACGAAGGAGGAAGGAGAAGGAAAGGGGAGGAGAGGAGAGTTGTGAGAGAGTCCGGGACTGGGTCGAACCGTAGGGGACCCAAGCTAGGATTTTGGGAGAGGAGGGAAGGGTTTCTGAAGACCGAGAGGATGGGGAACCGGGATCTGAAGTCCTGCTCGTCGACATCCATGGAGGCTCAGAAGCCGCCAATGTCGTTACTAATGCGTCGGGCAGAGAGCTACGGAGGCTCGCGG
The DNA here is from genome assembly GCA_900006705.1 of Sonneratia caseolaris. Taxonomy (NCBI): domain Eukaryota; kingdom Viridiplantae; phylum Streptophyta; class Magnoliopsida; order Myrtales; family Lythraceae; genus Sonneratia; species Sonneratia caseolaris. The sequence continues at coordinate 1,483,695 of CXYZ01005797.1, forward strand.
GGCTACGTTACCATCTGGTCTATCTCGCTCTCGCGCTGCGCAGATTAGGAGGCTTGCGCAGCAACCGTGGCGTGAGTGGCGCACGTTAGCGCTCGCGGCTCCCACCCCACCCCCACGCCGGTGCTCGCCACGGGTCATGTGAAGTCGCAGCCGGTGAGGTCCTTCCGTCGATTGCAGACCTTCCTAAAGAAACACTTCTATTTCCCACCCTTTCACTTTCGCCGCTCCTATTTCATATTTTTCGTCATTCTTGCGTTCAACTTTTCTTGTTTTACATTTTGGCCCTGTCGTCTAAAAATGGGCTGACCACCAGAAATCTCCCGTCGGACTATTTCATATCTGTGGTGGCCTCGTTACTGTTGGAAAACACAATGCATTTGATCCTGTAATGGATCCAGTCCTTACATAAATAATATGTCAAAATTTTCAATACGATGCCTAAATATGGCAAGTTATTGCTAGACTTGTCATGATTCAACAAATTGTGAACTTGCCATTGAAAACATAAAGGTTGTAATAAATTTGAAGTAGACTGCAAAGTACGAGACTTTTCTGGCAGTTAACCCTCTAAAAATCCTCAGCTTCTCATGCTTGCGAAAGAGCAAAAGGAAAAAAAATAAAGGAAATACTGGAAACACCAGTAAGATGTCATCGTCCTTCGTGAAGATCTTCTGAGAAAACTGCAGTTCTACAGAGGTTACCATTATAAAAGGCACTGAAGCCAGAGTGAGGACCTGAGGAGCAGATTGAGGATGTTCCATCAGACTCAAATGTGGTGGAAGACCGTCTCATATTCGGTCTTGTATTGGTGGCTGGGCGTAACATTGCATCCTGATACTCTGTAACCCGCTGGACCATCTTGAGAGATTGAACCACTTCGCCCATCATGGGCCTCTGGTTCGCTTCAACAGCCACACAAGCTGCTGCAATTGTACAGACACGAATGAAGTCTTCCTTTGGGTAGTTTTCTTTGAGCCTGGGATCAGCAAGCTCATCCAGCCGGTGCTTGTCTCTTAGGACTGGCCTCGCCTGACAAAAGACGACACCCATGGATTAGGCCCAATCAGGCTGGCATTCGGGTGTCCACAGAATTCCTAAGTGACATCTGCTTCTCTCGTTTGTGAAGAGGCCTAGCTTTATTTGGATAGAGAGCTTGTATCATAATCTATACCTCTATACCAATAAACATATTCAGGAACAAACTGGGCTTTTAAGCAAGAGCAATTCTTAGAAAATTAGCAGTGTGTTTGCCTCCCTCAAACCCCTCTATTTTCATATCATATATAAGCTGTAAATTCCTTTTCATTTTCGTGAAGGATTGATGTAAGGATCTATGTTAACTGCAATATTGTCATTACTTTAGGCAAAAATGAGGCATATGAACTAACCCAAGTCACAAGATTCTCTTGTCCTGAAGGCTGTGACATGTCTACAGGCTTTCTACCAGTTAGCATTTCCAAGAGCACAACTCCATAACTATAGACATCGCTCTTCACTAAGAGATGACCTGTCAATGCATACTCAGGGGCAACATACCTGCAAAAAGAATACTGTCAAAACATAGAACTGCCTGTAAGACTAGTTGTACCAAGGATACAACAGGGGAAAAAAAGGAAGAATATACTGACCCAAATGTACCCATCACACGAGTAGATATGTAATTTGCCATGCCTTCAGGTGCCTGCTTAGCAAGGCCGAAATCAGCAACTTTAGCATGGAAGTTGTTCTCAAGCAGTATATTGGATGCTTTGAAGTCCCGATGAATAACACAAGGTTGTGAGTCTTCATGTAAATAGGCGAGCCCTCTAGCAGCATCAAGTGCAATCTTCATTCGAGTATCCCAGTCCAAGGGACAATTAGCTCCCTGGTGACCTAACAAATAAATGGCCATATAGTGCTTCAGATTTCAACAACCCTGAATATGTTTTAAACTACAATACCACCTCAGCACTTCCCAACATGATTCAATTCAAGCAGGCCAATTAGTCCATCTCTATTCTTTATTGGATACATCTAGATAGACTAATAACTTATATTACACAAATTCACACTGGAAATACATTGATGGTGAATCTTCCGACAAGGTCTGCCTTACAGAAAATCTGTCAGTTCACATGATGTCAAAGCATATATTGTTGTTTCAAGCTCTGGTGAACCTATAAATTTGTTTATTTATTATGCCTAATTATGTTTCAAGGCTTGCAAGTGAGAGAGCATCAACATTAAACTATCTCGGATAATTTGTTGGCGCACCTTCTCACAAGTTTGAGCTATTCCAAAAATTAATCAGTGAAAATCATAACACTAAGCAAAATGTGAATCAACCCAAAGGAAGAGCATAACAAGGAAAATTACCATGAAGCCAGGACTCCAAACTTCCATTTGGGATGAGCTCATAGCACAGCAGGTTCTGTGAAGAATCAGGACTGCTATAATAACCGACGAGTTTAACAAGATTACGGTGATGGAGTCTGCTCAGCATTTCAACCTCAACCAGGAACTCTTTATCACCTTGTTGGCCTCCACTAGTTAGTCTCTTGATTGCCACAGCTGTGCCATCACTCAAGACACCTTTGAAAACTCTACCAAACCCACCCTCTCCAAGTATACTTGAAGATGAGAAGTTGTTTGTTGCTTCTTGAAGTTCCTCATAGGCAAGTATTCGAGTCCTAGATGGGTGGGGATGGGGGAGAGAACCAGCTTGAGGAACTGCATCCACTGTCCTTGGATTCACTGCAGAGAAAAGCAGATGAAATATCAACACAAGGAGGCCCTTAATTTTTGTAATTAGAAATGTTATACTAAGTTCAGAAGGGATCTCAGTCTATTGTCATCCACAAATTCAATCTGAGAACCACCATAAAGAAGTAATGATTTTTCATATGCTATTCAGTTTAAAGTGTAAGGCCTTCAACAGAAACGATTAGAATGAGGAGATTTCTCAATACAGATGATAGACAGACGAAAAAGCTAATGGTCAAAGGAGGATCTTTTGAGATCATGTCAATTAGGGAAGCACTTGCCAAAGTGATAGGACTCAAAAAATGTTTGCATGTTCTTTATATTGATGCATCTCCATGATATCTACTTGTCATCTAAAGCTTGAACAGCAGGAAAAAGACAATTAAGAATCAACTCCAACCTAACTTGGAACCAGCAAGAATCTGATTGTAATTTTTTTCTTCCTAAAATGCATGAGGACACTATACCAATAACAGAAGCCAGATAGAAGTCTAGGAGCATCTTTTCCAAGGATCCATACACATTGTAATATTCATTTAGAAACACCCAATATTATTACTTCTACAACAAATCCTGTCAGTTAAACATGACATTATCCACTTAATAAAATTATTTTGACAGAGATTTACATGTACGGGCTTGCCATCTGAACTGTCTCTCAAAACAGAATCAAATTATTTGTGTTGCAGGTAATGCACAAGCATCCGATAATAGATTTGAAAATAAAGTATCTTATAGCCTTCAATTGAAGCAGTTTATCATCCACAATGCAAACCAATGACATGGATATACATACCAATATCCTTATCACCAACTTCCTCAGATGCTTTAGTATTTCCCCATTGGAGTGTGCATGCACATATCACTGTTGTAGCTATAGCAAGAATGATTGCAAGCCCAGCAGCAATACCAATAATAAGAATCAAATTGGAATGACTCACTCCATCTGACGTCATAAACGACCTGGCACCTGGCTCATGTGGCTGTGCTGCTACAGGTGACGTTGCTACAAGAGGAGCTGTATCATAGGGAGGAAAAGAACCAATAAGAAACAAAGTAGATCACAAAAATTTTTTAAAAAAGTACTTTGAATTGCAATTATTACTATACGGGAAATTTAAGACCCTGAACTTCTAGCTTGTTTTAACATTCTCTCAAGTTCAATGCATCTCTTCTACTGTTACATATTTCCTCACTAATTGCCAAATTCTCATTACTTCCCTTTTTTCTTAATCATTATGGCAACATATGCTCATGATTCCAAGACATGCACATCATTTAATTGCAACAAATGCCTAGCATCTCTTAAATACATGTATGCATTTTATATTGAAAAAGAGTTGTATTGCAGAAAGCAGCTAGTTCATCAGAGGAATGCAAGTATAACCTTGAGAAAGCAGGGGTGGCTTGAACCAGGTAAAGTTGAGAAGTTCATAATCACCCACCAACGAAGAGTGTAGATGGACTTTATGCAAAGAAAGCAAAGAGTTTATAGCAGATGCATCACTTGCAGAAAAACTCATTCCCATCTGTGGAGTGACATCCATTGAGATGTTTAAACTTGATAAGCTAATCATATGAAAATTTTTCAATTCTATTTGTGACTCTTGCAGACCTAGCTCAGAAGCAAAATCAACAAGAAAAAGATTCCAATCCGGATTCTGAGGAACATTTAGTAGCAAGAGGTTGAGCTTTATGGGATAAACACAGTGACAACCTTGTACCCCTCGTTTCAACACCATGTCTGGTTTGCAACAATCTGGAAAAAGATGAGTACAAATTTTGTGTTAAACAGTGCTGGACAATGAGTGAAAAAATATCTAGCTTTAACAGTAGAAGCATTTAATTAAATTTGAAAAAGACAGGTGCCCACAAAATGGTTAAGCCATGCCTTATCCTTTTTTTTTCCTTTTTGGACGATTGAGTTAGTATTTTATTATCCAAATTAAAAACAGATTACAGAAGATGATTACATATCAGCTCAGGTAACCCAAGCTGCTCAGGCAAAATTCATTGTGCCATATTTTATCATAAAAGCCCTGTTAGCCTTTCTTCTGGGATCAACAGATCTTCTCTTCAGAGATCATCCCAGCAAGAGGATAACCAAATATATAGAAGTGAGTTAAAAAAAAAAAAAACAATTAAGATGCAACTTACGTGAGACATAAGGTGATAGTGGAGGCGCAGACAAACTTCCAGGAACTGCACCAGGGCTGTACTGAGATGGAGCAATATCTTCTATGCTAGCTGGTGGAGACACCACGTTGCTCCTCTTCATTGGTGGTCTGGACAGATGAAAACTTGCAGGCAAGTGACCAGAGGTGATCAAGGGACCATAATAAGGTGGATGTGCTGGTGATAAGAGAAAATCAGGTCCTCGTGCACTTATAGGAGAAACATGTTTGCTCCAAGTTCTACGAATCAGTGTATTAGCTGGCAAGTAAATATCAGGGGTAGCTGGTAAAGTCAAAGTGGCTGAAGACACTGGTGGTGCTTCTATATGATTATTTGATGAACCAGCATCACTGAATGAGATGATACAAAATAAAACAATCGACAGTTCCAGCAGGGAGCACAATAGATTCGTCAATATTCCTGCAAATTAAAATCAGGCAAATTCTCAATCTAGTGGAAGTAATTTTCGTAGAAACAATAACTACAGCTACTCCTTTTCAGACTGAAACTTCCCAGGTCCGTTTTCATTCCATCTGTGGAGAACATGCAAAATCTTGACCAGATGGAGCTGACATACAATGCAACAGTTTGCCAGAAGATGTAAAGAATTTAAACATGTCCTAAAAGAAGAAACTCCTGATTCTGATTAAGATAATGTAAAGCATTAATTGGAACCAAAGCATTGTATTCAAAATCAAAAGCTGCTTTCCCTAACTCCCAACTAAAAGCAGCTTTGAGACACTAATTGCCAGGAAAAAACTGCTTGCCCCAGAAGGGCACAAAAGCCCCAAAAGGATATACTGGCATCGCGCAACAAAAATGCACAGGAACGAGTGAGCTAAACTGAAATGCAGAGACCGCATTTGCCATATAAAGCAATGAGAGATCACCCAGCAAGTACTTAAGAAGTAGACCGGATATAAGAAACAGACAATCTGAGGACGAACTTAATTTCAAATATTCATATAGAACCCGTGGACAAAGATCTTCACTTGACGCGGGATGATAGAAATAAAATAACATGTGACAGAGAAGAGTAAGCATTGATATCAGAAGCAAATGGGCGGTTGAATGGCGTTTTAACGACAACAAGAAACGCAACAATTTGAAGTACCGTCGATGGAGAAACAGCCGAGCGCCGACATTACCGACGCTTGCCGGACACCACAGCAGCACAGATCTGGGAATCACTGCGCGGAAACGAAAGCCGAAAACAGAGCCGGAAGAAGCAGTACAGGCTCAGAGAGCTTGAAAATAAAATTACTGCGCGAGGATCCGACAGCAGAGCAAAAGCCTCGAGAAACGGAAGCCTACAGTAGTCCCCCGGAGTTCATGCACCCATTGCCGAGTCGACTAGCCTGCGGTTGAGCTCGAGGAAAGCCGAGAGCGGGAAGGGAACAGAGGGCCACCCCCACTAGTCTGTGCACTGACTCGCTGAGACGCCGCGGGATGTCGCCGTCTCTGCTCCGCCCGTCGCCTACAATTCTCCGGTCGTCTGCCGACAACGGTATCAGTTACAGTGAACGAGGAAGAGGCGGGGAGTAGACAGGCCAACTGTGTAACTGTAGAGTTGGCTTTCTGGTTATCGATTTTCCTTCCCTTTTTTTTTTCATTTTCGTATTTCTCTTGGGAGCAAAATCGAGAAAAATGGTGATGTTCGCGCCGTCTTTTCCTCGGCCAGCTCGTGACGTAGCGTGGAGGCTGCGTATACGCCCAGGTCCAAAATTTTCAACGTTGATAAACGAAACAGCTATGCCCGTAGGCTTAAATATTTGATTTTGGTATGCATTACTCATCGATCTTCAATTGATAGAATTAATTTCGCTCCTAAGAGACCGTATTCAGATTCCATTGATTGATTTCACAAGAACATCCATTAGTCAATGTCTGATACGATGCCTGAATCTGCACTTCATGAGATACCTGTATTATCAATTAATTTCCAACATGCTTCGTTGGAAGGTGAATCTCAAGTTAATTAAATGAAAAATCTATTGAGAAACTCAATTAATATATATATATATATATATATATAGTGTACTTGCCAAGCCTTAAGACCTGACGATATACTAATGGATGGAAGATTACGGCTCTGAAAGGGGCCAGTCAGAAGCTGATTCCACCGGCAGCATCTGACCTACTTGGTAAGTCTCTTAACCCGATGCATCGTTTCCAGATCTTATACCAACCGACAAAGTTGCCCGGCGACTGCCCAGAATACGGACTCCCTTGGAAGAGCCCTTCTCAAGGTTTCATCGAGACCTGAGATCAAATCGCTGCCTGTTTCATTCACACCCACCTTGAGCACCTGCAGAACCAGGACAACACGAGATGACGATACAGCCCTTTACCGACTCTGACTCAGACTGACTCTACGTCCTCATCCTGATGTTCCAAGACAATTGTGGCGAGAGCAAGCCTGTAAGCAGATGACCTCAAGTTCCGGACCAGGACATATATTTCCTTTTTCCTCCGCTTCACAGGTGTTTCACTCCACTGCTCTGCTCTGAGTCGAGCTAGTGAGGTTGCCTCGCAAGTGGCCACTGCCACAGGCTTCTTACTGCAAAGAAAATTTCACACAATCATTACCTAGAGCATTGGTATCAGAATCAGACTATCGAATTGGTTTGAGATATATTTTCATAATTAGATGGAATCCCAGGAGTTGAACTGCTAGTACAAATTATTTAGAAAAATATATATATTATAGTACCAAAAGAACATTAGATGTGTGTTATGTAAGAAAGAGAAGATCCACCGACCTCCCTCGGACGAACCCTGAGGTGACAAATCCAATTGGCCGACGGTGGGACTCCCCTGCATGTGGCTCTACCGGTGTTTGCAGGACCCATGCACCGGAGGATTCCTCTCTAAAATATGATGCCACAGCTGAATCAGGAATTTGCAATCCATGTCTGTTATCCTCTGGCCTAGAATGAGTAGCACATCTCAGTAAGATGAATAACAGGGAATAGGTAAAGAAAACAACAGCAAAACCTCTTAGCTCAAACACAAAACATGTGATGTGCAAGGAAGATTAATCTAGCAGTCAATAATAGATCAATTCACAGGTTAGAAACAGAATCGAATTATCTTGACTAAAACTACAGTCTAATTACCTCAAGATAACAAAATTCAGAAAACTCTTTCTCATACTTCTTTATTCCTTTCATGCAGGTAGCTGGATGTTTGACAGCATCTTTTGAGAATACAAATCGCATAACCAATCAATTTTGGAAAAAACAAAGACAAGGTAACTTTATGACTGGATAGAACCCTGGCAAATTATGAGGAACACTATCTCACTTTTTTAGTAATAAACTGTGAATTATAAAGGGAGAAAAAATTCCAACATCAGACAAACCTTGAAGTCCATAATGATATGTCAGAGAAACGAGGAGCGCACACAACTGCTCCTTCTTCAAAAACACCTTCTCTGAAAGCACGCAGAATAACTCTCAGAAAATGTAGCCTGCCCTCATTCTTGACATGAATAATGTCATCTTGGCACAGGCCTGCTTCCTTCTTCAGATCCTTTTGCAGGCTCCACTCTCTCCCAAACCCATCAGGAAATAGAAGCCAATGACCACCAAACCTTTCATTAAATAAACAAAGCTCATGAGATGTCCTCATGTTATATATTTCTTTACCTGCTGGGATATGACAATGTCCCTCCAAAGAGGGTACTTCATCATAAGCAGGTTTAATAGTATTCCAAGGTGGTGGAATGGGAATCTTCATAGGTCTTAATTTAGGAGGCTGAAGATCTGCTTTTGAGCCAGATATGCCAGCTTCAATCGCCATTAGAGAACTATATGCACTGCAGTCTGGGAAATCGGAAGGAAAACATGGAATGCCAGCCTGTGAAAGACACAGCATAAGCATTATAGATTTCTTCTAAGCCTAATCTCCGTCACAATACATATTCCAACCTAGGAATTTATCCCACCCCCACCACAGGGGAAAAAAAACACACAACTTACTTCAGATGAGATCCAATGCTTCTCCCTCAATCCTATCGCACGACCCCCCATAGTAACAAGAGGAACCCAAAATGCCTTGACCCAACTCAACGGGAGTATAATTGACCATCTGAAAATGCCAAAAATAAGATTTTTAGGAGCAAAGAATAGTTTCTCACTGCAGGGTAACCAAAAAGAAAAAGAAAAAAAAAAGAAGAGAGAGAGCTAATCAAACAACATACAAGATAAAAATTCAAAAGAAATAAGCAATTACCCCAGAAATGGGTACTTTAGGCTGTGTCTTCTTAAAAGCATAATGGGGCATATTCTTGAAGACTGCAACGCTTCCACTGCATTTGATGTCCTGGTGTTTGGATCTCTAAGGCAAAAGGATTCCATATGCCAGTCATGTTTCTCCTGGCAAAGGACACTCTCTTCAACTGGTGGCCTTATTCCCCTACTAGCATCCCATAAATCTTCGAGTTCATGATTTACATGTGATGAAGAGTGTGACCCCCCACTGTCAGCTGCATGTATTACAGCAGGGGCTTGCTCTTCAACTTGAACCGATAATGTGAAATCATCTTCACTATTAGATGTTTGAACATTGGTAACTCTCTTCTCCCTACATACCCTTGGGTCCTTTACTACAAGGGACAGAATTGCAGAGTCAGACAACTGCTCCTCTTTTAGAGAAATATGATCCTTCATCTTGTTATCATTGTTGACAGCTTCTGAATGCTTCCTCAACTGAAAAGAATTTCCTGGAACACTGCAGCATATTGAGTCAACCCTGTTGTTTTGGCTTCAAAAAACATGAGCTGCTTCAAAGTGTGTACTCACTGTGAGATGGGATGCAATATCTTTTCAAGAAGTCCAGAAGCACTTGATCCCATTACTTCTATTTTTGCAATGCGGCCATCAACTGAGAAGCAACTGATGGAAGTACTCTTTGCATCCATCTGAATGATTAAAGAAACAAATCCTTCAGCATAAATGGAGTCATATAGAAATGTTCCACCTGAAGAATTTCCCAACCTATGGACATAGAAGCACACAATAAACACAGTAACTGGAGAAAACTCATCAAACTTATGAAAATGAACTTTTACTTAACCAGCTAATAAATACCTCCTTGTTATGTTTAGGCAAAAGGGAAAGAATATGACAGAAGGAAAGCAATGCTGTTCATGATGTATCAGCCTAGTTTCGTTTTCCATGGAGGTGGATAACTGGAATAATGTTTGGCTGAAAAATAGTAATTAAAAAGCTAATAGAGAATCACTATCAGATTATTACCTCCATCTGACATGCAGATTTCAGAGCATTATATCCTTCTCCAAAAGCTGAAGCATGCATCCACACCCACAGTTGGCGAAATGGGTTGGAGCCCTGACTATCCGGCAGTTCACTGTGTCCATTAGCAGGAACATTTTGCCAAGAGGCATCTAATCTGTGCTCATCTAGGGGTCGCCACATACAGATAACTGGAGCAATTGGCCAACCCGTTGGTTCTCCAACATGGCAAAGCTGCAAAAAGATGACAAGAAAGAAGAGGTTCATACATGCAAATATAGGCAACCCTTGTCCATATAGAGTTCACAGAGAATCATTTACCATCGCACTTTTGTAGGTAGCACCACAGAGGAAAGGAGGACACATATCTATTGGATGCTCGTGAGGAGAGGGAACCAGTACCATCCTCAAGATTGAAATTAATGAACCCTGGAATTTTTTTTCAGCAGTAAAACATATTGTTGCATCATTTTCGTCGTATAATCAAGAGAGAACTGCAAAGCATTTTTAAAAGCCTGAAGTGTCTAGTTCCATACAAGTGTTTACTGTGCTATCTCATATTTATGCATTGTGGGCTGAATTGATGAAAAGTAAAGACAGCTATTTCTGGTGTCACCAAAAGAATGCGAATTGAGGTGATCTCGAAACTGAAAGTTGAGTACAACAGGGAAGCATACTTCTGGACCCTCCAATTGGACAGCAAAATGGTAGCTTGCATCATGTACAACTGCTCCTCCCTTACACCGTGTCAAGAGAGCCCTTGAACCTCTTCCTCTGTAATATGAAAACATTGACTATCTCACCCAAACTTATACCACAGGACATAAGTGGGAGAAAAAATTACTTCCAGATAAATAGAGCTCAATTACTTCAAGAAATACAGGTTTTAAAAATAATGATAATAATAAAAGACCAGAAAGAAAGTTGAGATAGTGGTTTACCTGCCGTGCAAACCAAGAGGAAGGTGAAAACCCCACAACTTGATCATAGTAAATCTCTTTGCATGCCACACGTGTGTTCTCAATCTCTTAGTCCCATCCCCAGATACAGAGAAACCACTTTGAGGATTCTTTCTGAGCTCGTTTCTACGTCTAATGCGGCGGGGGAGCTTATCCAGGGTTTTGGCATCAGCATTGTTACTATATGAACACTTTTGCCTCTTCCTTCTCCGTTTTGAAGATTTGCTTTCATGAGAAGTGGTCCTCCTCCTTTTATTCCGCTGACACCGGAAATCATTGTCCAATCTATGGGCTACAACAGAGTGAAGGCTCTCAAGTTCAGAGGCTCTAGACTCAGCAAACTTCTGCACATTTATTGTTCGAGGGGCCAGCTGCCTGATGCTTCCCTCCGGCGCCATAATTATAACTAAAAATAACTCCAAGTACAAGAAAAGTGCCTGCGACAGATGCAAGATTTCCTATTTAACTCTGTCAAACTGTAACGAGAACAAGAGTTCAGCCATGGAAGAGTTACAAACAGCCTATTAAATAACAAAATATTGCCACGTTACAACCACTAACTATCCCAGCTATCCTAGAGTTTCGACCATCCAAAGGATGGACTGGCAAGTCCTTTCTCCTTTGACCTGAACATGGAATTGAGACACAATATTCTGAGGAAAGGGCACATGATCCTTTTTCATAACCAAACATCAGCCCTGGAAGAGTTCATGTTCATTCCTGGAGAGAAAAGGGGACCAGCATTCGAGAGTTGCCACAATTTAGAAACGCTCAGATAGCAGAGAGAGGGACAGGACTTGCGACCATAGAGTGCAAACAACCCCGGAGGAGCAAGGACAGTCGGCGAAACAGCGCAGAACAAAGCAGAGGGAGATATTACCGTGAGCAGCGACTTAGAAGCAGTGAGTGCCGTGAGGAGGGACGGCGTCAATGATCGGACAATCAGAAGCGGCTGCACGGAGAGTACATTAGGGAGGGAGATAGAGAGACAGAGAGAGATACCGCCGACGGAAGAAACACCGGAGAGACAGGATGGGGGAATCGGGCAGCCCTCTGTTCAGTTGGTGAGGAATGGCAATGGGCCACAACTGGGCCCGGCCCGCGCTGTGGCCCACGACCTACTTTGCACGGGCTGGGTCGGACCCGTATCGACACGTTCCCCCTACTTCTTTGTAAAAAGAAAAAATGCATTCAGACTGCAATAAAAAGGGCAATATCATGATTCATCACCTCGTTAAGCCGATCAACTTCTGATATCACAGCGGGAGAAATCAATGGGTGAGAATGGGAACTTAGTGGGTGAGCAGCAGAACTTGGCAGCGATGGGCAACTAGGAGAGGGAATAGCAAGAGCTCGACCCACTGGCGAGCAATCGAACAGAGGAGCAGCACCGGCGAGTTGAAATAGATATCTATATATATATATATATATATATATATATAAAGGACGATCCGGAGGACAGTTTCTCCAATCGTCACTCGAAGAAGGGAGCAGCCACCGTTGAACAGCACTGCAGAAGCAGCGACTGGGAGAGACGGAGAGCAGCAGTGTGACCGATTGAACGGAAGAGAGAACGGCGACCGGGGTGAAAGACAGGAGTGAGTGAGTTACAGGTGGAGAAGAGAGACGGGAGAGACGGATGAAATTAGAGCTTAGGGCATAGCGGATGAAAATTAGGCCTAGAAAATATGTCTACAAATTTTGTACACACAACCAATGATATCCATCAGATCAGACCGGATCGGATCAGATAGAGAGGAAGGTCCACCCCGACACGGCCCGTGCTTCCGGTTGGGTTAAGACTGCCCTGGCTAGGTATTGGTATACAATAGATTCGGACTTCGGACCGAATCAAATTGGAATCCGATAAGCCAAAATTTAAGGAATTCTCGATTCGGTAGATAAAATCCAAGCTTCATATCGCATCACTCTACCACAACATCAATCGAAGTGGAGATCGAAGATCATAGAGGGTGTGTTTGGTTGATCGAAACATTTGAACTTTACATTCCATGTCCCATTATTTGGATACAGAACAGACTTCATTTTGAGTTTACCAAGCTGTAAACCCTTTACCAGACTCAAGCACTTCACTAGGAAAAACTTCACATTCTTGATTGGTTACATGACAACAATACAATGGAACTTATGATCTGAGCAGGAGGGACTCCTCCCGAGTAGGAGGCATAGATCCATTCAAAATAAAGATAAGGCAAATAGCGAGCCCCAAGAAATGGCGCTGAATGCAGAATGAAAAGCTGCATGAATGAATGATCCGAGCTCAGTTCCTAAATGGTTCAGGGGAGACATGGCCTAGGATCAACAATCGGGTAGGTCAGCCCATGTTGATCCCCATAATCTATGGTTCACATTTCACAACTGGATAGAGGAAATTTCTTTAAAATGGAACTAGAAAAGTAGCCCCACTAATAATGCAAAAGCCCAAAGGCAATAATAAAAAATAGTGAACTTTATTGATAGGGAATTGGTCTGTGAATTGCAAAACTTTCAGATACTAAAAACCAATCAGAGCAGCACAGCTAAAAACCAATCAAAGAAGCACGGGCTCCCCTTTTCCTCAACAGAACAATCCCTAAAACTGTAGCACAAGAGTAAACTACCCTAGAGCTATCTCCATGGGCTTGTATTGATCCGACTTGGGTCCACAAATACGATAGACCACAAAAATAGAGAGGCACAGCGATATCACCGCGAATAGTAGAGAGAAAGCGCTTGCTGCATCCCATGAACTTCTTGATGAGGCATTCTTTCCGAGAAGGGACTTGCCAGAGGATATGTCCATCGAGACCCAATCACAGTTAATTGAGAAGTGGCCCGACCCATGCCATGGATTTCCACTGACAGGGTACCAGAATGCAGCGGACATTTTGGTTGATCCACCAACTGTGAATTGGGCATCCTGCATAAATCCACAAATACTGATGATCTGAATATCTCTCCATCTTACAAAATTTCTGCAGTTTCAATTCTTTTGGGTACTAGAAATTGAGGGAATAATTAGAATGCAACAGATAAAGCAACTAGACAAAGTATATTCCCTGAAGATGGTTCTCTACATACTAAAGAACATGAAGTAATACAAACTTGAAAGTGCCATATAATCATTGTGCAACTACCAAAAAGGAAGGAACTGAACATGTTTAATACATTGCAAGTATTCAATGCCTTCTTTTAACAACTTTTCTGCAGCTGAACTTTGTCATTGGTGAGAAAATATATACCAGCATATAGAGAAAAAAAATTTTGAAAATCAGAGCTAGTTTTTTGACCTGTTGAAGGCGATCCATAGTTCTCAAGGGCCGTGAGAATTCAAAGAAATATGTGCCCTTCTGACCATTTGAAGCATATGGGCTGTCTTCCTCTACGAAACCTAGGAATGACAAAAGATTGAACAATACCAGGTGATATTAAGGCACAGAAATGTATTGAACCAAGACAGCGGATAAGGTTACTAGCTCAAAGATATGCTTAAAGTATCTACATAAGATGGCCATATGATAGATAGCATGCGAATATGGGAAAAGTAGGAAATTACAAGTACCTGAGTGGACAGAAAGGCTGCTATGCCACCATGCCCCTTTCCAGTTATTTTGTGCACTGGTGTCATTTCCTGACAACAATAGGTGATGATTATTAAGCTTCAGCTGCCTGCTCAACCCACCCCACCAACCTAAAACTTGTCAGGGAGGGGGTTCATGAATAAGAGGGAGCAGCGAGACAAGTTGCTGCACTGTGAGAGATGTATTGAGCTACAAACAAAACACAGTAAAAACTTGTGGTCTGGAACAGAAGGTTTATTACGGTGCAGTTAGAAACATTATGGATCTACGAGTCTTTAATGACACAAAAAGCTTTACAAAAGAAATAGTAAGAGTGTGCTACCACCTTCAACGAGCCATTTCTCCGCACAGAAAGGTCCTGCTAACATTCATGTTGATTTGCTCTCTAAAAGGAAAGGTGGCGTGAATGATCTAATGACCAACTTTCCCAACTGAATTCTGAAGCTCAAGAAAATTGGAACCCAATGGTATCTCTCAGTGTAAGTTAAAATCACACCCTCAGGAGTTATTTAATGCCTTTTTTTTAAGCTATCAACTGAATATTCAGATTGGGTGACCATTGTTGATAATATAATACGGAAAAACCAGAATCTTAGTAAGTACCATCTCTGCAGGGTTTTAGAAGAGAATACATAACAAATATGGAGTCTTCAGAGATTGATGTTTGTTATTAAATAAAGCATAGGATAAGCAAACCATTGCCTTTTTGCACTTTCTTGACTTTCTCTTGTGATAAAGAGCCAATCCTCTTCTCACTTTTTTCCTGATTGCATTTTCCACTAGCATGGGGATAAAAACATTATATATTCGAAGGATTACCTGAAGGACCAATTCCATCAAGATATCTGCAATGCGGTGTCCATGCATAAAGATCCACCAAATGGCCAAATCTGTTCACCATCTTCAGATATTAATAGCAACTTCATGGTTTGGCCCCAAAAGAATAGCAACTTCATAGTGATTTACCAGAATCTAACCATACAAAATTTTTTGAATAGATATGATAATAAGTATTCTAACCTGTCACCTCCATTCCCCTGATTATTGTCTATTGGATTGCCACCGTAAAGGCGTCCTGGGATGGCATTTCCGATTGAGAAGTGCATGATGTCAACCTCATGACCTTTGCAAGTCTTGTTGGTGCAGCTATCAGTTCCCTCCTTGCACCCTCCCATCTAGTAAGTAATTCATATGCATTAAACTAATTGACAATAAACAGGAGAGACTAAGCAGGAGAGGAAAGTTTGCATGGCATGAGTGTGACTCACTGACATTATGGTAGGTTGCATCCTCACCAATTTGGAACATGAGAGCAACTGAGGGACATTTGGTGTTTTCACTGCATCATACACAAAAAAAAAAAAAAATCTAATCAGATGCAAAAGATAAAACAGGAGCTCATGAATTTCAATCACTGAATTGGATCGAGCCCATAATGAGGCATGTGAACTTTTTCTCTCCTTCAAGTGCAAGCACAACAAGATGAAATTGGGGGAAAAAACGAATCCTCCACAAGAGTCCTCCCCAGCTAGAATGACTGTGGTTCACACTGAAATGCTATACCAATTAAGCGAGCAGAGGAGTATACACCTCAAATTTGCTAGTGTTTGTCCATCAATCAGATTTACACTTACCCTTTGGAGTAAGCGTACTCTCCATCAACTTGTAACAGGAAGAAGACATCCTTCCCATCATGTAAAGCCTATAACATATCCCAAGAGTCAAATCAAATCAACCATACCAGATTGAAGATAGCCAACAATAGCTTCCACAACTAATAATAATTCCAGCGACGCCTGACGCATCTCCATACCACAACATCAAAAATTTTGACAGTAAATAAAATGAGCATGACACAACAGGAACTTGATATTCTTCACATTCAGTAGGGATGCAACGCAGGTACATTTGACATGGAATAAGAATGAAAAACGTGAAAGGTTAAGACAAATTTCCAGCCACTTCTACAGTGCCAAAACAAAACTATAACCAAAGGAACTCTAACAACACAACCAAGATTCACATAGCTTGCTTGGCACAGGCAGGTAAAACTACTGAGGTGAAAATCATCTTCACGATTAGCTTAGCTTAGCTTCTAAGAAGAAATTAATTAGAAATTGACAGATCAAATAAAGCAGCATGCTTAAGAAGTTAACATGGAGTAAAGCGAGCAGTGCAGCTGCAACAGAACACTCAGCGCATCGTCAAGGTGTGCCCCCATGAGACATAACAATACTCCAATGAAAGAGACAATCAATCTCACTCCCTTTACCACGCAAAATTGACACGATTGCCCCACTTCAAAGATGATAGAATTCCACATCACAGCATTCAAACTCATAAATTAATTGAATCCAACTCGCATAAATTAACGTCAACCTATCGGCCCACTTCAGCTGCATGATCCAATATCCATTTACAAGGTGGAATAGCGAATCAATCAATCAGACGCCACCACCACACGTCTATATCCTCTAGTTCAAGGTCATCGAAGACAACTATTACCGCGTCTTACCTTAACGGTCATCTTCCCGCCGCTGTACTCCTTGTCATCGTCGGGGTCTAGAGCCGGGAGTAGGGAGAACTCAGAGCCCTCGACGTCACTCCAGTCGTCCGCACGGCCGTCGAGGGTGACGATTCCTGGACGGAACGCGGCCTCCACTGGGATCTCCGACGAGGCCGAGTCGCAGCTCCACTCGCCGGACTCCTCGTGGGAGCTGATCCGTCCCGTCAGGGACACGTACAGCAAGAGGAGAAGCACCGAGAGCAGACGAGTCCTATGCATCTTCAGAGGATAGAGATCGGAATCAGGCGTCAGGCGGAGGCGTAATGGAAGCTACTGCTCTCCTCTCCCTCCCTCCCTCCCTCCCTCCCTCTATTTGAGCTTATCGATAAAGTCAAGCTGACGCCGGCTGAAGCTGAGCTTATTTGACTTTTCATTCTATTTCTTCTTCTTCTTCTTCTTCTTCATTTTTTCCTATCCAGGAAATTACTAAATTGACATTAACTACAGTGAAAATGCGTACGCCCCATCACCGATCAGGAAGCTCCGAAGAAATAACATCAGATTCGCTCCATTCGGGCCGAAGAACATGTTCAACAGCGGAATGACGGTCATACATGTCGAATGTGCCGACAGTGGATCTGAGGACGTTCGAGCTGAGGTGCGGGTTAAGGGAGGAGGCAGCTTCCTAGCCCGCTCGAGTGAGTGCCCGAGGATATGCTTATTGAATGGGAGCGAAGCGCCCTGCAGTCGGTCGAGTGATGGGAAGCTGATCTTGGATCTACTGTGGAACACAAAGAGTCCAATAGAATCTCAGACTTAAAATTCCATATGTTGATTGCCGATCGTTCGTTTGGTAGGGTCATGCGCTTTATACATTTCAGCAAAATCGAATTGATTTCATGCCGAGCATTGGTTTGATTGATCACAAGCTTATGTATGCAGTGTGTCTCAGGATGTTGTTTTTCATTTTTTCTCCCAGATGTTTTCTGGAGAATTTCGTCTGCGGAGAACGAAGAAAAGAGGGTGTACTTCTCTTCTTTCGCTGGATGAAGAAGGAGGTTAGCTCACTAGTTGACTAGGCCTGCGGAACCCGAGCTCATCAGACTCTGAAACGGGTTGAGTTGCACCAGCTATTGTCGCATGGGCCCATGCCAATCGACCGATAGCTTGATCAGCTCAAGCCGAAAGCAGCTATGCACCTGAGCTCAATTGGATCCATGAAAACTGTGACTTAAAAACTTCGGCTCCAAGCCTCATTTTGCCCGGCACAGGCTCGAGTCTGCCCCCAGTAATGGCTCATAGTCCAAGATCATCTTCTATGGCGATTCAGTATAATATGTATTGCAATCTATGCTTTTTAATACTCTGCTTGTATTGAGATCAATGTTTTCGGCAGAGTCAACGGAGCAAGATAAAGCAAATCAACTGGTTTCCTGAGCAGCAAGAGACTGGAAGGCAGAATCCAGAACTGGCTCTGAGCAGTAAGCTGTTGACGGGGAAATCGCGGGGATAATGCAGGGCATGTGATGGATCATGTCCTACCTACAGACCTCATCAGTTCACAGTGATCTCGTCTAGGAGGCTTGAGGGCAGTACCCATCTTGCTCAATCTGCATGTGGCAATAATTTCATGTGCTGCTAGATCATGCATCACTATATGCTTATGCAATTATACGAGAGATGATTTACTGGATTCTATGAGGTTCGATAATGGAGGTATGCAAGTCGAATGTAACGAAAACCATCAGTACAACAATAAGATTACTTCTTTCTGTATGCAACGTTTTCCCAACTTTCATCCCCGTTCCCTTCCTGTATGAAACACAACTTTCTTGGTTAATTTTTACAGGAAAAACAGAATCTTTAAGAGTCATCACCTTAGAAACGAATCAACTGCGCACCAAACTAATTCTAACTCAAGCTCAATCTCAATCGAGCATCGGTAGAAAGGTTACTCTTACCTGGTCACCTCAGTTCCTACTCAAGTTCCTCGGTCTGAAAGACCGATTTCAACCACCGCGACAGATTGATAAGGAATGGTGTGTAGATGAAGTAGCAAGTGATTGTCCAAGTCACTAACCCCTGCAATAAAACGATAGGATGAGAATGGAGAACTTAAAGAAGACCGTGATCACTCAGACACCGGTTTTACAATTTCAAGTACCTGACCAAAGATCTCAATGTTTGCCCCAGGGTAGTTCCAGAGGTGGAAAAACCTGAATTTTTCAAAAACCAGCCTCCACAATTTATATAGAATATGCACAGTAAGATTAGCGTGACTAATTGTGCCTTGGCACTTACTTCATGATGGGGATCTCAGCAAGAGGGCAGCAGAGGCCTACAAAGCACGCTAAGGCAAACCCTGCCAGGGTCCTGTCAAGTGAAAGCCATATAAATTCTGCCAGTGCAAATAGAATGTATGCCTCGATGTTGTCAGGCACTCCAGCTTTGTAGAGCTCAGCACTCAGCTCGATAAAAAGCACCAGTGCCCTGAAAGATTCATGAGGATGAAGGAAATAGTCGCAGAGTCACTGTATAAACAGCCATATATCTCTAACAAGGCTATGCTTTCCAATGTCTGTGCTGAAACGTATTATATTTGAGTAAACAAACGATGGAAGAGAGTGCTAGAAGACCAATTGTCGAAGGCCTATTCAACTCTTGTCCAAGAAAAGCAGAACAAATCTTGTCGAAATACCGTACTATCAAACTACTACTTTGACATAGAACACGAACAAAAAAAAACTGAACACACATAGTTGCCAGGAAAACCATACGACAGGAGAGAAATCTCCCTTGTCACAACTTAGAGAAAATCTCTACTTTTGGGATGGAGAGACAAGCTGAGTCTTCCAGATCTATGGGGCTCAATGCTACACATATTGATATTGCAAACAAGGAAATTTTACTCCAGGGTAGCTATCAATCCATCCGTCTCAAGTGCCAACATCGTTCAAAGCAGACCTAATGATTTGTTCTGTCTGTCTTCTGCGTCTAGAAAATTTGTGTCAATCGAACAAATTGTTGGAATTCCTGAAATGTTAAGCTATCTATACATGTTTAGTAGACACAAGCTTTATTGCTATGTTATGCACAAAGCTAAAGTATTAATGTGGCTAGAAAGATAAAAGCAAGAAACTCACACAAACGAGGCGACTGTTTTCTGGAAACTTCCCTTTGCAACACCTGAAGGGGCCTTCTCGTCCAAGTAGAGCTGGAGCAGACCGACAGTGCAGTAGAAAAGCCCCAGCAACGGAGGAACCTATTAGCATGGAAGAATCTCGTAAAAAAGACGGTTCAAATCTCGTGCATCACATAGAAAATAGGGGAGAGACGTGCCCAAGAAATTGAAAATCAAGAATCCTCTACCCATATGTTCGTATGGAGGGGACCCAATTGCATCGACCCGGTTTGGTAGTCGACGAGACTGACCCGAGAATGGAGACCGTCGATGAGGGGCCCCAGCAAGAAACCTGAGCCGAAGAGCGACAGGGCGATGAGCGGCCATTTCTTGCTGTCAGGACTCCAAGCGCTGCTTCTGCTCTGCTCCCTGAGACTGCAGAGTGGCTTAAAAGCTGAAAGCTTTGCACGTCTAGGGGATGAAACGTGGCGGCGGGGCAAGCAGAGGCGGAAGCTGCTCGGAGCAGCCAGAAGAGGCTCCATGTTCAGTTGGGTTCGTTAATTTCGTTTTCCCCTGGACTCCCAAGATTTGATGTACTATTAGAGTGACATTGTTTGAGCTTGAGAAGTGTACAGAGAATGGGCGCAGTGTCTGGGATAAGCAGCTGCTGGTGTCCTGATAGTCTCGTGAAATGAAAATACACTGGGGAGCCGATTCCGATGCCTCTTCAGATCATGAGCCTGCCTGAATACTCGGGATTTTAATTTCTTTTATGCAAACCCTTACCGGTGAAGCAACGGATCGACACGAAGTGCAGAACCGACACTAATCGTCTCTTAAAAAGATGGGAGCTAATCTCACCAGAGAGGTTGATGGAGAGAATGGATGGCCAGGGTGAAAGTAGTCGAGCTTTCCTCGCCAGCCGATCAGCTCGGTAATTTCCGCCATGGATGTCCCAGTCACTGCCCAGTAAAGAGATAGAATGTCTTCTATCGGCGGCAGATCAAGGGCAGCTAGACATCCTGATCTTGTTGGTTTGTAGGATCCCTAGCCACCAAATTGTTGGGCTGAAGATCATACCATCAGATGCTATGCCAAGCGAGTTCAAACACGGATAACTCTCCCGCCCCGACTGAAGAGGGGATGATCCTTCTGCAGTCAACCACAGATCCAATTTCCAACTTCATCTAGGAGAAGAAGCCACTACCGCTAGCTGCAGTGTTGCTAGCTGTGCAGAATTCTGGAGGATACGTAATCCACCTAATTTTGCACGAACTTCCTACAGTAACGAAGACAGAGATGATGATCACAAACATTTGCCGACTGACATTCATCACAGCACTTTAGCAAGCCGAGTTCTACAGCAGAGAACAATTTTCCTCCATTTGGATGTTCAATGCCAGGAATTCCTCCTTCCACTACACAATTTACAGGAAATGTACAAAATTGCTCATGCGCATAAGATTCATAAAGGGTTTACAGAAGCAAGCTTGATTTTACTACTACTGCAAACTTCTCTCTTGCACTGAGATTCTCTTGCATCGAGCCATGGACAAGGCAGCAGCTAATAGCCAGTAGATGGCATGTCCCCTACCTTCATGCACCACACTGAACCTGCCTGACTATCGGGATGATTTGAAGCCTTCAACTTCGGAGGCCATTAACTTCCAGGGATTACATTACATGAAAAATTCTCTAGACTATGCCCAAGAATCTATAGATCAGAAGCCTTCAACTTCCGAGGCCTCTTATGAGCAGGCGATGGTGCACCTTCTGATGTTCTTCCTGGCACCTACAATCATAAAGTTCAAACGTTAAATAAAAATAACTGCACATGGGGACATTCGTGGATGAAGAGAGGAGGATCAGCTCATCCTTAAGAAAACAAGGACAAGTTATGTGCCTTTCTTTTCTGATTGCTTTTGCCCAGTCTGTCGCCTGAAATTCATGTGTCCAAAGAAAAAAGTAGGGGAAATTAGATACCATACAGTGCCGAATATCAGGTGGAAAAAAAAAGGCAATAATTACCTCCAAAATTTAGAGCATCAGGCATAAATGGTCGGTCCTGTTCTCGAATAAACCACTGTGAAGCGTGAGATGAAAATCAAGAAAACACAAACAGACACGAACATAAGGCAAAAGCGATAGCAGATTCAACAACCGACCTTTGGAGTTCCAGGTGCTTCAGAGTATGGACTATCATGAAAAGATGAACCCTCTGCCTCTTTATTTTGCAGCTGACAAATACTCACAATGACAGTAAGAGTTAAATATAACAAACTTCATTTCCATCCTATAATAGAAAAGGGCTATAAACGCACATGAAAAAGGAGGAATACGCATAACACAGAAATCAACATTCACCAAGTTTTTTGATATAGAGGGGCACGAATAATAGATTAAAGGGCCAGAGCAATATTTCAAGGCCATCTGCTGAATACCTGCTTTTGAAGATTCAACAGGGCCAGAATATCTTTCCTTAATTCAAGATGCTCAGCACAGACAGCTTTTGTTAGGACTTTTGGTTTTAAATTTACCTGCAAAACAAAATGTTTACAATTAAACTGTCCTCCATTGGATATTGGCATTTAATCTCATACCATACCAATAAGGAAAAGAACCAAAATTAAAAAATGTGCCACTGAAGACAACAATCATGGAGTAAATGTTTTCTCATAAAATGCCTGAAAAACAAGTAGGCCAACTGAAGGACTTGCGCATGGCTTATGTGACAAGAAAAAAAAATTGTTCGAAAGGAGGTAGACAAACCCCTAGGTCTTGCATTAACTGCTCAACCCGCTTAATTGTCCTAAGTCCTGCAGAAGAGCTTGCAGCTTGCACCATTTGATCAAGAGCATATGATCGCAGATACACACGAAGCTGCATATATTTCAGCAGAGGACATAAACACAAGAAAATTGATATAAAACAAACCCCTAGCCTCTCTAATTCTTAAATTCTCCAATAGCAAAGAAAGAGAGGTCAAATGCTGAGCAGACCGTGCGAAGAGAAGCAAGAGTAGATGCATTGTCTCCTGTTAGTGCTGAAGCCCCAGGCGCTGCAGAGGGATTGGAAGGCAATGCGATATCACCCACTGCCACAGCCTTCTCACTATTTTCTGAGCCACCAACAGCTGCAATGGGCAGATCGGGCTCTTCAGCACCCTGAAAATACCGGAAATAAAATCACACGAAAGTGAATCAACTATTAAAATGGGAACTGCTACTGGATAAATCAAATAGGTGGGCAGATTACATGGATGCACCTGCATAATTTATTATTCTTCCCTGGCTGGGGTTTTGACATCTTCTTTAAGGAAAGAAGAAACTATAAAGATCTATCAATACATGGGTTAAGACTTACTTTTGCAGCCAAACGGGACTCTGCTATCCTTTTTGCTTCAGCCAGAACCTGTGAATGTCAGAAAAAATAAATATCGGTAAGGAGGGTGCATAACCTACTCAATCAAAGAGCAAGTTTGCATAATCCTGAGGAATGTTATTACCTCAGCATCTTTTCTTTCCTGTTGTTTTGTTTGCGAGAGGACCATAGACAAAGCACGCTTGCGCTCAATCTCCTGTGACATGTTGTAAGGGTCCTAGGTAGGAAAGGGGGAAGAAAGAGAGACCCTTCAGATGAGAAAATTTCAAATGTAAACAATTAAATAAGCTCAATAAAAGGAAAAACTTCACCCTAAATAACATGCTCCAACCACACATATGAGGAAATAATCTTAAAATGACACCTTTACAAGAGGATATCCTGCAACATCAGCAGGAGAAGGAGCTCTGGCCATCACTATAGCCCGTGAAACTACAGAGGCAAAGCACCCTCAGCATCAGCATTTACACTAATAAATGGAACAGAAGAAAAAGGAATAATGATACTGTAACAACTTTAATCATCTACCGCTATAGTATCGATCCTTCAGTTCCTCCACAGTACGGGATGATGGGAACCTGTCTGCTATCACTATGAATCGAAGGTCAAATTGCTCACATAGCTCAAACAATTGATCTGTCTCTTCTTTCGTCCATGCCTAAGGACACGTGAAACTTTTCATTCTAGTGGAATTCACAAAATAACCAAACAACTCATTGCACAAGGAATAATCATTGAAGCTCCTCTTTCTTCAATGAAGCAACAACTCTAGTCTAAATGACTGTTGAAAGTACACTCACAGGATTGGTTAAGTATTTCTCATACTCCTCATCTGTGTACTTCACAATGTTGATCTTCTGCATCACGATAAAAGATTCATGCACTTAACTATAACTATACATAAGTTTCTCCTCAAGAAGTAGCAGATATCATGAACAAAGGAAACTTGACCTATACCTTGTTGTATTTGGCAAAGGCATAATCCCCCGTTGGTGGGACACCATTTACCACTCTGACCTGTATAGAATGAGGGATACAAAAATGTCCTTACTATATTGCTCGAAACCCTGATGCTACATGTTTCAACAGAACTCAGAGATTTGAAGACATACCCAATGGAATAGCTGCAAATCATCTTTTCTTGCAGAGTTTGTGAAGGGAAGCCACTGCCAGGTAATCTAAGGAAACAATATATCGTTGAGTCACAGAAAGAAATCAAACATGAGAAGACAGCATCAACAGCTGATCCCAGAAATGATTGACAAAAATCATAGAAAGAATGATAAGACCCAAGGTCCCAGAGTAAGAGACACTGCAGCCATGATTGCAAGAGATTTGCAAAAGAGACTACCATCACAACACAAGTTGAGCCAATAAACTTCAAAAAAGAATTCACGGGGAACTAAATTGCTATTATATCTCTTCAGCGGCCCTTTATCCTTAGCAACTTGATCTGCCAGAAAGCATACTCCGATACCATAGAGAGATGTCAATGTGGAGGACACAGGTAATGCAGCATAACAAAGTAAGTGTCGACAGACCTTTTCGTCAGAAGGAGGCCGCTTCTTCAGTTGAGAGACATCAATCGACGGCATAAGTGGAGCGACACCGCCAGTGAGAGCATATACCTGTAACCATCACAGGCAGAATAAAAACATAAACGAAAACAGCCGGAGAAGAACAAGTGTAAGAAATTGTCACATAAGCAAGTGAGGTGTACATAGTGAAGAGAAAGGAGCAAGGAGGAGGGAGGACATCACCTCGCGGGAAATCCCATCGGGCTTCCTCTGAGGTTCCTTAGGGGGGCGGGACTTCTTCTCCTGGGGGATTTGAAACTGGGTTTTCGGCAAGCCCAGAATGTCCTTGGCGTCCATTCCAGAAAACCCCGATTAGGGCTTCTCAAGGCAGATTTAGAGTCGCGGGAGCTGAGATCCGTGAAGCACGGCTAGGAATTCAGCTCGAATAAGAATTTCGCTCTATCACAGAGTCCTCGAAGTGGAAGGAGCCACGGTTCAAGAGTGCCCGCGGAACAGCACACGCCGTTAAATCAGGGCTCGAACTCTGGTTTCACAGCGCTTTCTGTGATGAATTTTGGGGCTCGAACCGACGGGGGGCTCTGAGACGAGTGGAACGGCGGGGGCCCACCGATCGTGCCACCTAGCATAAAATAGACACGTTGGCCGTTCCACGTCATCTGAAGTGATGGGTCAATTTGACAGACAAAACAAAACAGTCGAATAATCATAAACTTCGAATTTTTTTACAAGATACAACTAATTATTTTTTGGATAAAGATTTTTATATTTTCATTTTCGCTGCGTATGACATTTTTCATTAAAACTAAACTAATGTGTGGAACCATGGATAACTGCTCGATGGAGAGGAGAATGGGGTGTTAGTGTGGTTGGGCCGGGCCAAGAAGGGCCCAACTTCCAAGAGCTGCAAAGGCTCGGCCCAGTTATTCTTGGGCCCTATAGATGTTCCCGGCCCATGGAAGCCCAGAAATAAATTCCGAAGGGGAAAAAAATAATGATATGTAAGAATGGTGCATCACTTGAACAGGGTAGGCTTTAGAGTCGTATAGGGAATGCTTGTCCATGGATGTTCGAGCAGGGTCCGGTTTGGCACCAGAATGAGACATTAAAACCGGTCGAGTCGGTCGACAACAATGCCAAGCTTAGACCAGGATATATTTTTGGACAAATAAACCGGTTTTACTTTGATCCGGTCTTCTTTCTCCGACTCTCGTGCTCTCTAGCATACGGCTTCGGTTCAAGGAACGCTAATCACGGACTGATGTCACCGACTTCCAAGACGGACTACTACGGTCAAGTCGACGCTTCTGATTTAACCCGTGTCCGCCTCGAGCCAGCCGTCCGTGCACATGTCCTCGAGAATGGTTTTGCATGCCATGGCAACGTGCAGAGCATCTCCTTCACTGGTCAACGTAAATGTGAATGTCACAAGAGACTCTTGCCAGAAATATGAACAGACCAAGTTGGATTAATCTAGTAAGAAAATCAAGCTCAAGAAAAATAACCATTATAATTGTTTTTAAATCTATGAAAAAAATACCTAATAAAAAATTCAGACTTTTCTCTAGTTTTTTTTATTTATTATTTTTTTACCCCCCCTCCCCCTTTAACTCTTTAACTTCAATCAAAGTTCTCAGAGGCAATTATACTTTGTTATTCCATTCTATTATATCATATCTTTTTTTTTATATCGATAGTATCCGATACCGTAATAACCGACTAATCAATTTGACGATATATTATACGAACCGGTGCATTTTATTAAGTTTTCAAATATCTAACTGTGGAATTATTTATGTATCGCATGCCCCTCTTAAGTAGGATTGATCACAGCTGTCCAGATGTGGAGACTGCAACGCTCGACACGGAAATGGAAGATAAATATTGATCTCTCCACTAAGACTTGTCCTCGAATAATAACTTACGCACAGCTAAATCTTTATTATTTTTTTAATATCCATAATTTGTATGGATTCTTAGTGGTTCATATTTTAATTGTATCGACGGGTCGATGATTATTGAATAAAACTATCTTAATTTTAAATCTCCTTTTTCAAATTATAAAAGTTGGGATATAAAATATATGAGATGGTAAGCGATAAGCTAATTGATTAGTTATAATTAAACAATTGCATAGAGAGCACACTGATTAGCAACCGAGTCTTTTCACATCATCCATTTCATCTCTTTTAGGTGACATTCTAACATGGGATTGACCCCGATTTGACTGCCTGATGGAGAAGTTAAATGCATCCATCCCTAAGATTGGTCCCGGGAACAGGGCAAGAAGATCCTCTCGAAATTCGGAACTTGACCGACGTATAACTAACCGCATAGACCGTGTCCCGTCCTCGAAGGACAATGACCCGAAAACAGCCTTCCACCGTCGGTCTCTCTGTGAAGTGTTGGAAGACCACACACCGTGCTCCTGGTCTCGTGAGATCTCGAGCACCGCCTCGACGCCGGAGAGTGGCAAGGCGCTACGGCTGTATGACCTGCACACCGAACCGAACCAGAGGAGGAGCCGTCGCTTGTACGGAGGGCTAGCTAGGTTTGTAGAAAACGTGTACTCTATGTTATCCAGCAGTCCCCTTGTTTTCTAATCCTTTGTCGGTTCAACTCGGTCGTTATTGCATGAATGACCTACCCATTTGGTTGGTTCTTCTTTGTATCATGCCCATGGAAGGTTTCGCACTTCTTCGGTCAATAGACTGGATCACTGCTCAAGAGCTGGTTTAGGCAATTTGATAATGTAAACTGACGATATGCATGCATATAGCTTATACCCACACCATCTAAAAGGTTGCGTGCTCAGTGACGGTGAAACCCCCAGCCGTCTGTCCATGTGTTCTCTTCACCCCCCCGAGGGAGCCTATATTACCTGAATCCATATCCTCCTCTCCTCGTCGGCGGGGCTAACCTGAATACCGATGCCAAATCGCGAGATCCGAGGCCCTACGGCGCAGCCTGGCTGCCCTCTTCACGACGATGAAGGACAACGGTTGTCGGGTTTCTCTCACGATATCGATCGGGCGAGTACTGCTGACCTTGTCAGCACCGAGCATGATTGGACGCTTGCTTTAATGCCAAGTTGCTCTGGCGCTTGGTTATGCCCGAAACCCGACCACTTGTGCCATCGTACCTTCTCTTTGACCAGGAACATTCACCGCCCCACTCTTTGACAAAGAATAGGTTGGTTGAGGTCTGCCATGTTGGCATGAGGAAATTAGTTCTCGTGGGAAATTATTAAACGGCGTCGTGTACTGGTCACGACATCTCCCCGTCAAATTGACAGGGAAGGGTTAACCGGTATATATGAGAACTCATCGAGGGGTTTTTGGTCCATATCGAATCTCCCATGCTTAAGTCGGAGGAGGACGGACATAGAAAGAGGATCTACAGAACTGAAGGTACTCACGTCTGAAACATATAAAACCGGATAATAATCAATTTTACAATTATTTTACTCACGCTCAATAATTTTACCACCTTAAATTAAAATATTTATAAATAATTGAGATACTTCGAACATTATACAATTAAAAAACAAAGGAAAATAAGTTGAAATTATAATGTGTCCACTATAAATTTAAAAAAATCATAAATTTGCTAAAAAAATAAAAATGAGAATTTGACGCGGAAATATACTGCAACACACATATAATCCTTCGCATTGATAGTATATTTAAAATAAATTGAAAAAATTTCAAATTATATATCAATAAAATTAATGTCCATTCCATTCAACTTATTTATTGGTAATTTTCTGTATTCGTAATGACAATATAGAATGCTAAATAAATCATATGTGACAGGCGATCACATACCAGTTATTCAAATAATTATCGTAATTGTCATTTGTTATAAAATATTTTTTTTAATTTTCATAATGAAATGAATATTGTTTTTTAAAGAAAGAAGCTATTAAATTAAATAAGCTCGCCTAAAAAGCTGCACCAAATAAATTAACCAGCGTAGGCCACCTCACCGGAATTTCCTGCGTTGATTGATGGAGACGACACCGTCTCATCCTCATTCTCATTCCCCACTCCCCCACTCGGCTCGCAATGAAATGAGCAAATCAAAGTCAAGGAAGGAGAGGGTCCTGCGAATGCATTCGTCGACAGCTGACGGGCCAGTCGCCATCCGGTCCTTGTCAATCTTGGTGAGATTGGATTTTGTTGATTTGTGCGTGCGTCATCGCCGGTTCAATATCAAACGGACGGAGCCATCCATCGGCGATGATGACGTGGAGTGAGTTGGGCTCTCAAGAGTACGCCACGTGGCAAGCCAGGAAGGCCACGGGACACCCCCCGCCCACCCACCTTCCACTGTCCGCAAATATTTTGCCTCCTAGCCCGTGGCTCGACCCTCGGGCTGAACCTCCTAATCCTTCTTCTGTTTAATATGAGAAAAAAGAAGTAAAAATGTATTAAAAAATTCATAATAAAAATTAAATATATAATATCATAGTTATTAAATTAAAAATAATATTGCTACACAAATATTTATTTATCTACAAGATATGATATTTAAAATTTTAAATCAATCATCACCTATTTAATCGGTTCAAGGTGGATCCGTTTACTTATAAATATGGAACATTTCTGATCATTCCATCACCACTGCAGTCGAATCCAAATCTTTGTTTTAATAAAAATACGTAAATTGTCAAATTATTTTAATTATAGTTTTAAAAACCGAATTGGACCCACCGGTTCAATAAGAACGGGCCACTCATCCGGTTTGATTCCTATAAAAGATCCAATTGTACTTTCATTAAGGTCGACTTCAGTTAAACCGGATAGTTTCTGGTCCGATCAGTGAACCCAATTGAATTGATGAAAAAATCGACTTAAAATTTAAAAAAATAAAAAGTTATTATAATATACATATTTTATTTTATTTTTATTAAACTTTTATTTAATATAATAATTATATTAATAATTTTTGTTATAAATCATATTTAAATTTATATGAGTAATATTATATTATTGATATTATATATTAAATATACGATTCAACCCATTGAACCCTAGTTCGACCCATGAACCCATATATATACCGGTTTCTGGTCCAATCAAGTTTTAAAAACTATGGTTCGAATCCGCTTATGTTGGTGCAATCACGATTATCTTGACCGGGTCTGGAGATGGTAGTTACTTCCGAGTAAAATGGCAGACAAGTTGCTTGAGGCAATAAGTAACTCAATTTGACAGAGCATGTGAGAGACAAGCAAACCAGCCACGTGCTGATACTTCTGGTTGAATGCGGTATGCATGTATATATAATTGTTGTAGCTTGACAATGTGAAAATCTTACCAGAGCTGTATACATGATGACTTTGGTCCTTGAAACCCACAATTTTCATCAACATCGATTCGCTTAAACGGATTCGACGCATCGCCTTTTAAATAAAAGTGTATATATGTGTGTGTGTGTGTGTGTGATTGGGAGGAACTGCGGGTGACAGGACAGACTTGAACATAGGACTTTCGGTGTCTGTTAGATAAGTTTCCGGCAAACAAACCAGGCCACTGACAAGGTTGGCTGTCTCGGAGCCCACAAGCTCATATGCCAGACTGACTTCCACGTATAGGCTGCACACGAATTGTAGACGAGAGTCACAAGAGAAGCGGCAATACTTCCGCGAATCCTATCGCCGGGGACGAGATGTTTTTTGAGTGAGACCGTGTTCGCAGGTCACGCTTGAAAGTAGACGACTCTGTCACCGACATGGCCCCGGTAGGAATTATTCGACGCCTTCAGAGTAGAGGCTGCGGATCCTAAACTTTGCGAAATGAAAAGAACTCGTAATTTGAGGGGCTTTTCGTTCACTAGACTCATGGGATTTAGAAACTAATCCAATTAGGATATGTTAAGTCGAGCTGGTTAGAAGTGATGCAGTAATAATGTATGTGCATGAAATGATGGAAGCCCTTCCTTTTGCACGCCCAAGTTAATATCTCGGGCAGAAATTCACTCAGCGATGCCACCCTCACGTCACACGGGATGGTGATAGCTAGGATTAGGCCCCCACCACACTCTGAGGCATAGCCCGGGGGCCCAGGAGGGGGAGGATCGGGCGGTGGTGGCTCGATAATGACCGCCACCGAGGCACCACCCTCCTCCACCCATCACCATCCCGATGGGATCGTCCGAGAAAACCGAGCTACTATTTCACCAATGTCACTTGGATGATGGTGATGGTCTCGGCATCGTGCCACCATTTTACCGACCCTATTATTTTTAAAATTATAAAGTCTAAAACATATCAACAGGACCGTGCCAGCAACAACCCGCAAGTGGTACGTACAACATAGGCAAGAAAACGACATTAAATTCTTATAAATAATATCATAAGATACCACCGTCCAAATCGAAATTATACTTGAGCCGGTACCATAGCTACTCCTTGACCATGAAAATTCCCAAAATGACACGTGGACCCCTACGCAGAATTTATTTTTTTTCTGAGCTGTGGGGGTGTTAGTAGCATGTTCCACGCACTATGCGCTCGATGGCACATATCACTATCAGTTGGTCCGCATATATTAGTGCTTTTTCTTTGAAAAATATTTTAAATTTTAAATTTTGTGATTGAAATTAAAATTTATGATACTCAAAAAGGAGTTTATATATCAGTAAGATGATCCGATCGGCAGTGGACTGACCAATTTTTTGAACTTTAGATATGTGGAAATGATGATGTAAGAAAGGGAGACGAAGAGGAAGATGCCGGATGGGGCCCGAGTGGAGGCCTCTAGGTCTGATGATTATAGTGTTTTGTCAACCCCTCTGGAGGATACTGTTTCGGCGGCAACACATCCCAGTCTCCCTCCCGCGGTACAATGTTCCTCGTGGATTTCGATGCGCGATGCCATGTTTGTGTCCTTGAATTGCTGAGTGATTCCTTCACGTGATGATGACAGATAGCTACGGCCCCTTTATTAATATATGAATCGGTCGTTTACAGCTAAACCCATGTCGGACAACGCATGAGTTGGTGGCGTACGGTATGGTATGCACACCCATGAACCCTAGTTACGGGACGTGTGAACGACACCGAACTCGGTATCGAGCTCTTTTACTCTTTTACTAGTGATGGATTTACCGACAACCCTCCGTTAGTAACTTTTATTCGTATTTTTATTAAAAGTGGAATACGGTATGAAATTTAAATAAATGATTATTTTATAAAAAAGAAGAAGAAGATTTTTTTTTATTTTATTTAAGATGTGATGATGATGTGGTTGCATCTATGATCCTACGACCTAGGTCGGTGTCAACAAATTAGTAAAGTAAGAAAATATCTGATGGAGTTGAATATAAATAGTTAATGAATTTGATAACTTAAAAAATCATATTAGGTGACTTAATTATAATTCCCTTTAATAATTATCATCCACATTTAAATCCTAAAAATTCATAAATTTTTTTTTCTTAATAGAGCTGGATGGTCAAAGACAGGAAAAGGTCAACATACGCGTGAGGGGGATGACAGCGAGCTCGGGCCCAACACGGTTTAGGAAGGATCGGTTGGCAGCAGAATCCAATCAGAGGGGACAAAATACGATGACGGCCGCTACGTCATCGGGCCCCCACCTGACCCCGTATTCCTCTATCCCACCTCCCCGTTCCGGCGCGTGACCCTGGGTGTCCTCCTCCCTCCGTCCCTCGTCTCCCCTAGTATCGCTGCCACGTACAGGTACGATTTGAAGTTCACCTCTTTTTTTTCGATCGAAATATAAATTTATAATTAATTACACGGAATCTCAATACTAATTTAAATTCCAGCTTGCACGATCAAGTACCCTAATATATATTTACAAAATTAGAACCAAAATCTAATTAAAAAAATAAGAAATCATCTCAATAACTTATATTCAATTTTTTCCTTTTTTTTTTCTTTTACTGTTAATGTTATTTATCAGTACGTGCCGAGTCCACATCTTCAATGTTATTGAATTCCCAATGCATGAGTGTAAAAGAAAAACTACCCCCCGCTCTCTCTCTCTCTCTCTCTCTGAGCTGATATGATATATATAAATAACCATCAAGCCCAGTCGACGACCATATCTCCATAATTCCATCTCTCTCCCCTTCCCTGCGAGAAGATGGTGGTGCCAACGTCAAGCCCTAACATCCGGTCCAGGAAAACTAGGGCAGTCGGGATCCCGACGGTCGACCTCTCCCTCCCGAGGCCGGAGCTGTCGGAGGCCATCGTGAAAGCTTGCGAGGAGTTCGGGTTCTTCAAGGTCGTGGGCCACGGCGTTCCGCGGGATGCAGTGCTGAGGCTGGAGGAGGAAGGAGTCGAGTTCTTCGGGAAGCCCGCGTTGCAGAAGCACGGAGCCGGGCCCGCCACCCCGTTCGGCTATGGATGCAAGAACATCGGGCCGAACGGTGACATGGGGGAGCTCGAGTACCTTCTCCTTCAATCCGACGCCTCGAGCGTCGCAGAGAGGTCGAAAACTATCTCCGACGACCCAACCAAATTCAGGTGTGCGCATTACATATTAGAATAATATTAATTCTCTTTGTGCCTATTTTTACATATTATTTGGTCTCGTTGATCTACAAGAGAATATGAATAATCCAAAAAAAAAAAAGTATAAGAAGTTTTATCAACAGGAAAATTAATATTATCAGAAAATACTAAATGTTTCGTCCATCAATATTAATAATAGTATGCCCTTATTTATTTATCTATTTATTTTATTTTTCCATGTTCAATTTAGCCTCATGCTTTACTGAACTTGGGATGAACCACACCCCCAACAAAAAAAGGGAAATTTTGTAGTATTACCTTTTATTCTTTTATTTTTATTGAGATTATGCTTTTTTTGTGTGTATTTCTTCTCTCTCTTTTTTTACTTGCTATTTTTTTCCCCCAAAAATCACAAGCTGTACTATCCTTAAAAGGGAACAGTTTCAACTTCCTCATTGACGGCTGGATGAGGATCAGACATGTGCTGGACATTTATGCCTTTTTCAAGGGATAGTACAACATCTTTCGAGATGAGGTGCACTCTCAAGAAAGTTAGTAAGCCACATGGGATGAAGCACACCCACTCGACACTAAAATTAATCTAATAATAAATTATTTATTTATTTATTTATCATTATTCATAAGACCCGAACTTAAAATTTCATATAAGAAGATTTAGAAACGAACAATAAGTCATATGGGGTCCTTCAAGTGCGTTTATGTTGTGGGGACCTTCTCATGATTTACTTTGGCAAGTGTTGCTTGCTAATAATAATCTCTATATGGCAACCTTTTAAAAAGCTTTTTCATTTATAGTATGATTTACTAGGGGAAAAAAAAAGAGGTTATTGAAAACACTGGCCCATGGAAATATTTTTTTTTAAATCCCAATTTTTTTGAAAGATTTTTCATTATATTACCCCTCTTTTTTTTTTCTTTTACAAATGATGCTTTGGTATCCTAGGAAACGACATTGGAAGTTCAATTTACATATGAGATGAAATCATTTATATTTATGAATATAATATCCGTTACATCTAGAATAATTTCCGGTTAATTTCAGTGACATTACCTCTAATCTTGTATTAGACTAGACAGTCCTGAATTCGACAATGGGAACTCTCTCATCACTATCGTATAATAAAAGAAGTTCACGATCCGCTTGGTAGTCTGTTGCCTCACGACACGAGCCCCTCCTTGGGCAGATTCCTCCTTCTGGGTAGTTCTTTGTGGTCGAATATCACCGGAGAAAACTTTAAAATTAAAAAGGGTTTCACCATTTTATCGATCGGATCAAACTCAAATGTGGGCGGACCGAACTCGATTATAAAGGGTAGGTAAGGTCATAACAATATAATATTATAGTGCATGCATCAACCTGTCGCTATTTCTTGGAACAAGGCTACGTGATGCCCTAAACGGAGACTTTTGAATCAGTTGGAGGCGACTATTTTCTTATTTATTAATTAGTCTAATATATATATATATATATGTATGTGTGTGTGTGGGGCGGTCTAAGCAAGGAAAACGGTGTACTTTTCAACTTTATAATTGTGCTTTATTATTATAATTATTTATCAGTAAATTATAGCCATCAAGCAATCTCTCTCTCTATATGTATGTATATATATATTTATGAAATGCTATAAACTATAAGACTACATCGAAAATATTGGCTTGAAGATGTAACCCAAGGTGTCCCCAAGAGACATTCTAGTGGGGAAAACCATACAAATATTGCATCTAAGCCAGTGGTATGTTCTAGACGGTTTTCTTTCTTTCATATCGTGGGTTTTGGATTCATCGATCCTCCTCGCCTCGGTAACAAGTTGCAGCCTGGCAGTGCCGAAGATAAACTAATCCGGCCTGTTCTTGTCCACCATATATAGAAACAGAGGATAGGCCTTGGATTGACACCTTCGAATTCCTTCCCACTTTTGATGTGAAATGACAACACTCCTCTAGTGGGCACACACTGAAGCTCGAGGAAGGGCACTCATAATATATATATATATATATATATATATAGACATAGACTTACATGTGTGTGTATTTCTAGTGATCACCTTGGTGGGCAATATCCCATCGACCCAACAATGTCGTATTCGTGCATGCAACGCCACAAATATCTAATTTTAAAAAAAAGGGTGTACAAATTCTTGATCCATCCATATCAAACACGTAAGGAATTGTAAAATATCTCGTGAATGGTTAAGCCACCCCCAATGCATAATATCTAAACTAGTATCGTTAAGGAAAATTTTGAAATATTTAGTCATTAAATTTTTTTTTCCCTCCTCTTCTGCAGTTCCGCCGTGAATGAGTACGTAGAAGCGGCGCGGGAGCTTGCGTGCGAGATTCTTGATCTGGTGTGCGAGGGTCTACAGATATCGGATAGGACGGCCTTCAGCAGGCTCATCAGGGACGTCCAGAGCGACTCCGTGCTGAGGATCAACCACTACCCTCCCAGCATCAGAGCGCCCAAGAAGGCTACCTGGGACCATCATGTGAAGTTCGATCAGCTCACCCGCGCTCACGGTAGGATCGGATTCGGGGAGCACTCCGACCCGCAGATCCTGACTATCCTGAGATCTAACGACGTCGAGGGCCTCCAGATCTGCCTGCCGGACGGCCTCTGGGTCCCCGTGCCCCCGGATCCCAACGAATTTTTCGTGATCGTCGGTGACGTCTTGCAGGTCAGTTAATCGCTGGAGATGAAGCAACGGTCTTGTGTCTTCGAGCGGGTGTGATCATACAGTCAAAATTACTGAATCCGTCGCTCGGTTACAAATAAATGCAGGTCCTGACGAACGGGAGGTTCACGAGCGTAAGGCACAGAGCGATGCTGTCGAGCTCGGCAAAGCCGAGAATGTCGACGGTGTACTTCGGCGCGCCGCCGCTGAACTCTTGGATCGCTCCACGACCCGAGCTGGTATCGCCGGGGAGACCCAACCGATACAAGGCCTTCACCTGGGCCGAGTACAAGAAAGCCCTCTACTCGCTGCGACTGGCGGATTCCCGTCTCGACCTCTTCAAGGTCCACAAGGAAGAGAATCGCACGACTTTTGACTGAAAAACATAGGGAAATTCAATTGATTATTACACTTCACACTGTGGCAAGAACGTCGGAGAGGATTGGTTATTGGTTTTCTACATAGGTCCCTTATAAGATCTGCAGATGACGAGCGTCTCCCTTCACCTTTTTTCTTCCTCCCGTTTTCACCCCTTTTACCTCTTCTGTTTACTGCATTTTAGTCCTCCATTTTATTGGAGAATTCTGTATTCTTCTTGCGATTGGCATTTTCAGAGGGAGTTTCCCATCCTTGTTTGGCTGTTGTCCCAGCACTTCAACGTTGAATCTAGTTGAGGTCCAGCTCACTAAGCTCTACGTAGGCCCCCATGTGTCTTTTATCAAATAATCTATAACTCGAACTTGCTTGATAGCTCTTGCTAATCCAAGTTCAAGTTGGTCTACTAGGAGGCAGAACTGTCTAAATTTAGATTTTCTTCGATTAATGGGAAAGGGATGCCGGACCATCTGTGTTCGGAATTGGAACCCAAGTTCATCTGTCATTCCCTTAGCACTTGTTTGGAAATGGAATCGACTTTCAACTGACCTGCCATAGGAAACCGATATATTGATAGAGACCGGGTGTGTCCAGAAGACCGAACATTAGAAACGGACATGGAATTTCTTTTAGTTCACTTCTTCTCGAGTCCTGGGCCTGAACTAGATGATGCGTGAGTGCGGAACCTGAAAGAGACCAATTTACCGCTTGACTTGATGAGAACACGCGATCGGAATACTTGCTTCCCACCATCCGATTGTTACGATGGCCCAGCCGATTCGACATAACAAACAGACGGAGCCCTTGATGGTCATCAAGTGGGGTTATCTCGACAGTGTTGTCAAATGAACAGCGTGCATGAGGCATGCCGAAGGACTAGACGCATCGTTGCCATCTGAGCAGAGAACTATGATTAATGACAGTTTGCTGCCTTTCCTGCTCTGTCATAACTGAAGGGAAGGGCACTGTCCTCTCACATGCTAGGGGATCAGCTTCATTCACGAGCACCTCCGCAGGCACTCTCCTCAGTTCCTCGGATCAGCAACACAGCAAATTATAGGGCTCGAATCAGTGGAATTAGATCCGTGAACATTCCCTATGCTGAATGTGATTTTAGAATGGTAAACTCCGAGCCTGGTTTCAGTCCGAATTCACCGTGAGTTGGGTACTCGGATCACGCAGAGAACAGTTGAACCAAGGCCTCCAGCTGCAGCAGCAACATGGAGGATAATCTCTTACCAAGTTGGTAAGCCTGAGCTCTTCCATAATATGGAAGATTTCCACGTACGGAAGATGCTGGTTTTGTGGCAAGTGGTAAGGTGAGGTGAGGCAGCCGATTGGCCCGACCCATAACATCTCACCTTTTCAGCACCGTCGAGGGCCCACATAATATTATGAAATACACACATCGTGTTACACACAATTTTGTAACACAATGACCAACTTGAGCAGCCATATGGCACCCCCGGAAATTCAAACTCGTACGTGTCAAATGGCTCATCATCTATGTCCCTAAAAGTTTCTCGGTAACAGTTCGATGGGAGATTATAACTTTCGGTGGAATGAATTAGCATCCCGAGGGTCAAAAGGCACATGTTCCAACTTCCGACACTTACCGGCGGTGATTATTTTGACCGCGTGAAAGTGACGTGATGAAGTATCATCGGCAACTATCAGTGGATGGATGGATGGATGGACCATTTAGGAGAAGCAAACTGGACCATAAATTCATGAAATGGAAAGGGTCTTGTCAAGGCAACCAAAGACCACCGGCCAAAGATCTTCTTGTTTCGCCCACACCGATGCGGGTGAACGAGCCGGTACCATTTTTTCACGTGCTGAAATCGAGAGTACGAGGAGCTGCAACCGTTCTTCCCGATCAAAAAAGGGGGTTGTGTCTCACCAAACACGCGCCCCCTCCGAGCTCTGAAACTCGGGTGACATCCCTGCCTCAGCCTTTCTTCTCGAGGGGCTTTGGCTTGCTTGCTGGTCGATTCCTAAAGGTCAACGGACAGACAAGCAATGGCCGCCTTCCCCAGCATCATTCTTTGACCTCCTCGGACGCTGTCGTCCGAACCCATCGAAACCCGAATGTCAAAACTACCATTCTCAACTCCCATGTTTGACCACTCACCTAAATTCCTTCATCCTCGCTCCTTCAATTCGGATCCCTCCAACGGCAACTCTCCTCTCATGCAATTCGGGTTCCTGCGGGTCTCAGAATTGACCCGCAGCGGCCATGGAGCTCCACTGGTATGATTTCGTGTGCGTGGGGCTCGTGGCGGTTGCCGCCATTGCGTGTCTCTGGGTGATATGGAGGGAGGAAGGCGGTGCTGGCTCCGACGACAACAAGCTCTACGAGAGCCTGCTCGTGGGCAGCGCTGTCAAGCCCGTGGGCCACGTGGACTCGTCCTGGCTCTGGTCCAGCTGCTGGAGGGGGATTCACCCGGGGTGGCTCCTCGGGGTCCGGGTCGGCTCCCTCGTGGTCCTCAGCGGGTTCCTCGTCTGGGACATTGTCGAATGGGATGCCACCATCTTCGTGTACTACACCGAGTGAGTCCAATGATGATTTTCCGACTATGCTTTCACTTCCAGCTTTGCTTAATTGATTGTTGGGACTTGTTTTTATCCTGTCGGGTACTAGCATCACCTTACTAGGAGAGACTACAAAGCTTACCAAACAAGTTGCTTGCTTGCACTGGATGGACTTCCTATGTTTTCTTTTCTTTAATTTTTTATTGGTAACTTTGAATCTTTTATTGGATTGCTCGAGGAGTTCTCTTGGAATGAACTATGTTTCAAGGATAAAAGGGGTTTAAGTCAAAGCAAGCATTATAGTTCAAGTGCAAACAGATGTAAATGAGCATCCTCCCTCTGCGGAAATAACTGTTTTCATAGACTGAATCCTGCTCAGACAGATCTGAGGGAAGTAGACGTACATCCAAGTTTGAGGATAGCGTCTGATTGTAGAATGGGCAGGAAATTTTGATCAGTTCACGCTATTAAGAGTGTTGGTGATTGGAAGATCAAACATGTTCTTGGAATTTTCTCGAGGTGTCTCCATGCTAAAGCATAATATCTGGTGCTTTTTATTGGCTGCCTGCAATGTTGAATTAGTGAAGCTCCATCTCTGAACGAAGATGGCCAGTGTAGATTCCTTCCGCATATTCTATCGATCTTCACCAGGAATGCTATTAGACAACTGCGTTCTTCTGCAACTCTTCCCTGTTTATTTCCACGAGCAGACGTACAAATTGAATGCAGAAAGATCTTAAGGGACAATGAGAATGAGTGGTGGATGTCTTGTCTTTGAATGTACCAGCTTGAACGCCCAATGATTTTTTCGTGCAACTTTGTGTGGATTTCTGATTGATCTTTCATCTCTATGATTTTAATACTTGCAGATGGACTTTTGCACTAGTCATGATCTATTTCGTGGTATGCCTATCAAGACTCCCATTGTTCTTTCTCTTTCTAGAACAAAAGCTTCCCAAGACTCTTAATTGAACTAAGATAGCTCTGTTTTGCTCATTTGTAGTACAGATTGTTCATCTGTTTCCTTTGAATTTCGATGCAGCTCGGGAGCATTCTATCAGCACATGGATGCTGGGTTTATGCAGGTAAACCAACTTCCATGGACAGATCTGTGGACGAGTGTCTAATGAGAGGCCTGGAAGACACTGCCTATACAAGCATCAACATATACAGAGACAAAGCATTTAAAAACATCAAATTAAGAAGCCAGTACACTGAAGAGGACATCCTCCAAAGAGCTGGATTCTGGGGGTATCTTATGCAGATAGCATATCAGGTAAGCCTGTCTGTCATCACAGGACCGAACTTGTTGAATTTTTTTAGAACATCTTCAGCATGATTACATGGTAATGTTTCCTAAATTGATAACATGAGTTGTGAATTATCAGATCATTCTCTCTTTAGGTTTAATGCCAAGTCTTTGCATTATGCTGAAAACATCACTCCCTTTCCTTGCAGACAAGTGCAGGTGCTGTTATTCTCACGGACATAGTGTTTTGG
The DNA here is from genome assembly GCA_900006705.1 of Sonneratia caseolaris. NCBI lineage: Eukaryota > Viridiplantae > Streptophyta > Magnoliopsida > Myrtales > Lythraceae > Sonneratia > Sonneratia caseolaris. Next base: position 1,524,544 of record CXYZ01005797.1, read on the forward strand.
TGCGTAATTGTCCCATTCTTGTCAAATGCTAGGCTCGGCCTTAACATGGTGAGATCCCAAGCTTTGCGATTTCTCTGGTTAGTCATGCGGTTGGGAACCTATTTTAGTGTGTTCTTGCGATGATAGGGCAAACATGTGAATGATTTTGATGAGTATCGATTGTGGCAATCCCATATCTAATTTGATTTTTTCTGTCCATCTTCCTTCTGTCAGTTGATGGGCTGTATGCACACATTGAACACTCTCTTCCTTCTCATCGACACTTCAGTTAACAGCCTGGTAAGTACCTCCGAGGGAATGCTCTTGACATTTACTCGTACAACTGACAGGACTACAAGGAGAAAATTCTCGCACCAACCATTTACTGCAGCTCTGATAATTGTCTTGTTTTATCTTTCTGGGTTTTCACGACCCGGGGTTTGGGATTTCTTTTTCCAGCCATTCCCTTGGTTCCGACTCTCGTACTTCATACTCTGGAGCTGCATATATGCGACCTTCCAGTGGGTCATACATGCCTGTGGCTTCTCATGGTAATTAACATGTTATTCTTCGTATGTTTCCCAAACTTCTCCCACTTCTAGCCTAAAAAACTGAAATTTCTACTTGGGAATTTTTACCAAAAAAACCCCTGCAGGTGGCCCTACCCATTTCTCGAGCTATCATCGCCTTGGTGTTCTGTATGGTAACAAGCTCTTTTCATCTGGAATCCTGTTTTATCATCGGTTTCAGCCATAAAATGGCTTCTGAATCTGACCAGTATCCTCTTCACATGGAGCAGGTATTTCGTCATTGCAGTGGTGCACATACCGTGCTATGGCATCTATGCGCTGATCATCAAAGCGAAGAATTCAGTTTTTGGAAGATTGTTTCCAAATACTTTCATAAGGATGTCTTAGATGCTCATTTCTCTCCCTTTTCCTACAATTTAGATGACATTGATGTGATTCTGATCTATTGCCATCGTTGTGTGAATAAGAATACATAAGGAGGGAGTTGCTCATAGATGCAAACCGTCTACGGCATCCTGTTCATGACTTTTTATGTGAACAGGTGCCCAGAGAGTTCATACATTTTGTGTTCTCGTCAAGTTTTTTGCTCTCTGAGAGTGTTTTCTAAAACTGACTGGATTAGTACGACAGCTATGTTCATGGCTAAAAGAGAAGCATGCCACAGTGGGACGGACATTAGATGATTAATTTCCATATCAGGATGCAAAATCCATTGGTCCAATGGTGGTGTACAACGGTAGGATTTTCCGATGAAGATTCATTTCTTATGATATTGGGTTGAACACGTTTAACACTGATAGTTGTACACCAGACCAAACTTTACATTGCGTTGGCCCGGCACAATTCAGGCATAGATAGCTTCCCCCCAGAAGCATTGAATTGCATGATATTGTACACTGTGAACCAGCTGGTTGAGATCATGGTTTTTGTTATATGAACGTTCCTTTTCCCAGTTCTCTAACAATTGCCAATTGAATCGGAGAAACCCATGAAATCAACCAACCAATACGAGGCTCCAATACTGTCAGGTGGTATACCGTGGCTCCATTTAACAGATGCGATCTTAGGCACATCATCAACTTTACTGCTAACTTGCACACTGCCCGGCAGCACAAAAGAACAAGAGAATCAACCAGAAAACTAACCACCCAAAACATTTCCAATTCATTGTCGAAACTTCCAGTCAATCCATACCAAACCCGATAGTAAAAACATTGCCTTTCAATAATGCTCTCCCTTCATATGAAACTGTCGCACCTTGTTCTTATGCGACCTTGTTCTCAAGACAATAATCCATACCTGAGGTACTTATGGGCAAGCTCAAGTTTTCTTCTTCGTCATCCCCTTGCGATTCTAGCCAAAACTCTTCGGGGCATGCACTAAGAATGAAAACTCCACCCTGAGATAAGTATCACTACTAATAGGCCTCGCCGGCAACTCCCACTATTAACCACGTCTTGTTTCACGGCATTTCAAGATGCCTCAATTAATGATTCATTAATGCAAGAAGCATGATTACTGTTCTAATGTGATATTGCTCCTTGGCTCTATTCAACATTGATCGAGCTAGAAGATGTCTAAGCAAAAAGACATCCCATAAATCCAAAGCAATAATGTCTACGGTAAGAAAAATGGAAACGGATTTCGTAAAGGAAAGCCAAGCAATTCATCAAAATTGAGATGAACCCATCTTTCAAATATAACATAACAAGTTCGATACCAGTCAAACTCCATAGCCAAAATTCAAAAGCGTGATATCAGAAGACACGGAAGTGACGGAACGAGTCCAACGATATATGAAACGCCCTAAAAATACTAGATTTAAGCAAAACGAACTCACACCTAACGGAGGCAAATCAATCGCCGCCGGCCTTCTGGTAGACGTAGGTGAGCCCGCACTTGCCGCAGTAGTGACGGTCGAAGTGGGTGGCCATGAAGGTCCCGGCGCCGCCCTCGGCGTTGGGGCAGTCCTTCCTCAGCCTCTGGACCTTTCCGGAGACGTCGACCTTGTAGAACTGGAGGACCGCAAGCTTGACCTTCTTCTTCTTGTGCTTGATCTTCTTCGGCTAGGTGTAGGTCTTCTTCTTCCTCTTCTTGGCGCCACCCCGTAGGCGGAGGACCAGGTGGAGGGTCGACTCCTTCTGGATGTTGTAGTCGGCGAGGGTGCGGCCGTCCTCGAGCTGCTTCCCGGCGAAGATAAGGCGCTGCTGGTCCGGCGGGATCCCCTCCTTGTCCTGGATCTTCGCCTTGACGTTGTCGATGGTGTCCGACGACTCCACCTCGAGGGTGATCGTCTTCCCCGTCAGGGTCTTCACGAAGATCTGCATCTTCGCAGTCGTAAGTGCTTCCGCAGGTGAAAGTCTCCCTCGCTCGATGCTGCTCTGCCTCCCAGCGAGAGTTTGGTTTTCCAAAGTGAAGGGCGGCGGTCCTGAGAAGTAATATACTAAGGGTCGGATTAGGGTTTCATCATGGGCCTGAGCTATGCGATGATCGACCCAGTCATAGGCCCAATGTACCCAACGATGGGCTGCCCTTCTTGGGCAAATCCATTAGCTTCTTTTTCTCTGTCACAAAGCAAATAGAGGATATGGGAAGTCTCAACCTCTTGACATGCTTTCGACTATGATGGAGGAGCCTATTCTATGGAACACATCGTGATCTCAGAGTCAAAACATGTCAAGACACGGATGATAGCTGTCCGAGAACTACTGTGAATGCTATCCGTGATCTCTGCCGAACCAAGCTCCTCTGCTCTTCTCACGAAGGTTTCTACCGTTTTGAGTGGAGAAATAGCTTGTGGATTCATTGAAAGCAAGCAACATTTGACAATTCAATGGATTGGCTCGATTGAGGCGCATCATTCCCCGACTGTTCAAACCCACACCAGAAAACAGAAGACAGACAAAAACATTGACCACTGCTCATGCTCTTTGCCCTTTATTCAAATAGTTGCACACCCTAAGCTACTCAAGAGCACTCGCTCGTCACACCGCCTAACAGCACCAGCAAATCTAGATCAGGTCTTAACTAGATGCGGAGCAAAGAAGAAGATGTCGTCAAGCCTGTCGTTGCTCGGGGAATTCCCACCGTACACAACCATACCCTTCTCGCCATTCCTCTCCCCGCCCGCGGATGCGCACCATCCTCTTGGCCCCGGGTGGTCGCCCTGGTTCGTTCCAGGCTCATCCTCCAGCCTTGTCCAGGCCAGAGTCTCGGTGTCCAATACGTGGCCCTCTCTGGAAAACTTCCCAGCACCTAAGTGGCCTAGGTCGCTGGGATCCACCTCTCCGCCATAGATGTATATGTACTTCCTGATCGCTGCGGTTGAGAAGACGCTCCGGGCAGTAGGCTTCTCCCCGGTGGTCTCTACCTGGGTCCACTGGCCGCTAGCTGGTTCGAAGCAGTGGACATCATCCATCTCCTTCCCCGAGAAACCGTACACAACCCATATCTTTCTCCCCGCCACGGCAAGCCCCGGTCCACCCCTCCCCTTGCAGTTCTCTCCCGGTGATGGATACTGGATCCATTTCTGGTCCACGACGTCAAACGCCCACAGATCATTCAACCGGCCAGCGACGCCACAACCACCAAAGACATAAACACGGCGGTCGTCTGCAGTCATGGAGTGATAGCTCCGCTGGGCCGGCCCAGCCTCTCCGCTAGACAGCAGGGTCCACCTGTTGGCACACGTGTCGAAAGAGTATAGCTCGTTGAGCTCCTTGTGAGCGGTATCCCTGCCGCCGAAAACATAGATGGTGGTCCCGACAGTGGCCATCGTGACCCCGACCCGTGGAGGAGGTACATCCCCGCTGGCAGTAGACAGAGACCAGGTGAGATCCCCAAGGTCGAACACATAGAGATGGTTATCAACAGGGACACGAGGCGCAAACTCGCCCCCAAAACAATAGACCTTCTGCCCAACTACAGTTATGGCATGTGAGCTTCTGGCCCCAGGTCCGTTCCCCTTCTGGTCAAACTGATTCAAGAAAAAAACAATTGCAAATAATAAAGGACAACTGATAGTTAGCAACAGAAAATGGCGGTAGGTGAGAAGAAGATGCTCTTTCACTTGAAAAGGTTCTTCAAGTTACCCATGTAGAAATGGGGAAATCCAAAACAAAATATCAAAACTCTGCTCTGCGTCCTGTAGATTAGAGACACTCCCAGAGGTGGAGTAGCGCTCACACATTGTTTATATTGCCGACAAGATATGCGGTGACCGACCATAATTACATAAGAGCATTACAAGGACCATGGGTTAGAGGACCAAAACCGTGCACATAATTACAGAGATCCGGTTTATTAAAAATGGTAGAACATAGGGAATCACCTAAGTCTTCTTCTTTACTCGATCACTCTAACAGGTTACAACTAACCCTTCTGGCTATCATCTAAAATCTCTCAATATTATCATCGAAATTCAGCGGCAAAATCTGAAGACAGCCCCAGAAATTTCTATCAGAGATCAGGATAACCTATAAGGGGATGCAATCAATCGGATCAAGCAACCAGGCAGGCAATGAAATGGAATACAGAAGAAGGGGGTGTCAGGTTTTGAGGAAATCAAGAGAAAAACCTCTGGCATCGATCGTTACCTTGACCCATTTTCCTTGCGTCGGAGACATCGCCTGGGAAAAATGTCTGGGACAACTGACGGACTCGCTCTACCCACCTCGCAGAAAAATGATTACGGAGAGGAGACTCTGGGTTTCTCTGCCTTTTTATAGTGAATATATTGAAATACATATTTCAAATCGATTAAATGAAGAAAATGTTGTGAGTTTATAGGAAAGTTGGATACCGCTACCTATTAACTTGAGCTTTTAAGTGAAAACGGGCCGGATCCATTATGAGTTTACAACGAATTTAACATGATATCAGATCCAGTGGGTTTGCACCTCGCCCGACCCAAGTCCATAACCATAACCTTATCTCGTGATCAGTTGATATAAATCCGAGTACGGAAGAAAATTGTCCGACTCGTGGCCTGTTGTCCCCCTCGTTTGAGATCGGAAAAAGAGTACCCGGCTTGTAGACAGTTGTTGAGGACGGATGATACTGAGATATACAATCTAATATCGATTAAATGAAGAAAACGTGGTTGATTTATAAAAAAATTCGGTACAAATTTAAAAGAATACTTATGTAGAGCGGAGATCGGACAACTGGAAACTTGGGAGGAAGAGACACAGTGTGACAACAGCTGCTGTGTAATGTAATGCTGATTTTTAATTGATAAATATAAATACACACATATACATCAAACGGCATCAGCAGCAGAGCGGGAGGGACTGTACCGTAATTTCGCATTGTAGTCGTGGTGCCCCCCCTACGCAGCTGACGTCAATCTGATAATGCAATGCGAACAAATTAAGATTCTCCAGATTTGGCATGAAACTAGCAAGTTGTCAATAAGCCACTTTAATATTTTTTCCTTTTTTTAATTATACCAATATATTTCATTTTTATCTTTTCTTTTATTTTAATTTAAATTTTATAAATACTTTTTAATGAGTCGATATGATTATAACATGCTCAAATTTAAGGATGACATGAAATATTAAAAAAAATTCATTATTGTACATAATATATTATCAAGATTGTAATATACAATGTGGAGTGACTAAGGTCTCAATCAGTATCGCCCGCCTGAGGTGCACCCGGAAGATCTCGAGGGTTTCCCAACCACTGCTCTTTTCATATTATTATTTTTACCATAATATCTTAACCGATTCATAATTTTACTAAATTAACCTATTAAAGCTTAAAATTATTCTAATATAGACATTTTATATATTATTACTCAAACTAAAAAAAGTATATTTAAAGAGAATAAATATTAAAATATTTTAATTAGTCGTCAGTTTCCACTATAGATTTTTTACTTCTGACTAAACTATGAGACAGCTCCACATTTCCTAACTTTTTTTAGCTTAATAAACATACGTATGACAATATTATAAATTTATATTTACTCACCATTTTTTTGAATTAAATATAAAATCGGTTTCTTAGTGAAATTTAATATGGTCTACCGAGTAGGTTAATGACTATGTGGATTCATGACTCGTCATATTCGAGTTTGGACCTTGCGGCCAATAAATATTTGATGTAGAGGAAAATTAAGAAAGATAGTAAAAATTCATAATTTTTCATATCTCTCGCTAAAAAGCGGATAAATTAATCGCCTATTTGCTCAAATCTTTCTGTGTCCAAACTTATCTCTTATTGTTAATCGCAAAAATTGAAGATGGTAGAGCAGGTACTGTATCATCACTCCCCCAACCAAAGCTAATGGAGAAAGAAAACTAATCCTGAACACAGAAAACATTATCTCTTGAGCCCCAATGACGTGTAGAATGGACCACTTGTAATGCGGATCAGTCACCACCCTCTATTACACATTATTCATAAGTTTAATGGGTCGGTCAATCAATCCCAGTCGAGCCGGATAGCCCAATCACAACTTTTCCCCAATTCATGAGATTCGAACTCCATGATACACTTAATGATAATTTATACCGAATCACCTCAATAAAACCAAGGTGACGGTTGAAAAGAATATATTTTAATACAAACAATACGACAATGATAAATGGTAAACGGTGGCATCAGGCGGTAGAGCCCATTGTATTATTATATTGAACAGCTGGAAATCCGTCTCAAGAACCACGCTTTTTAGACCGGACCAATAACCGAACCGATTAAGCTATGAGCTTTATTATTTAGTTTGCACCAGAGAGCGACGGGTGCACATAGGTCTAGACGTCGAGGACGATGCCTGATCAAGATGAGCACCAAAAAGGCCCGTGAAGCCGCGCCTAACCCTTTATCTTATCACAATAAGGGGTCGTATTGGTGGTTCTCACAGGACAGCGACAAATACTAACACACACTTTGGAACAAGACATGGACGCAATGCACAGTGGTCTTGTTTTTTCGTTCCTAGTAGTTACTTCGGATGGTGAACCTAATTACTCTTCTTGCCCGAGCCAGTAGTCATTTGGGGCAGTAGACGTATCTCTTGTTACCGGAGCCTGAAGTCACGGCCTTGGGAACGAAGCCTACAGCTTGCTGATTCAGTCTTTCTATGCATATCTTCGCAATGAGATTGAACTGCTGATTCTCCTTCACAAAAGGCTGTTCTGCATAGGCTTCTATTGGCATCCACTGGAACCGCAAGAAAATGGACATGNTCGAGCCGGATAGCCCAATCACAACTTTTCCCCAATTCATGAGATTCGAACTCCATGATACACTTAATGATAATTTATACCGAATCACCTCAATAAAACCAAGGTGACGGTTGAAAAGAATATATTTTAATACAAACAATACGACAATGATAAATGGTAAACGGTGGCATCAGGCGGTAGAGCCCATTGTATTATTATATTGAACAGCTGGAAATCCGTCTCAAGAACCACGCTTTTTAGACCGGACCAATAACCGAACCGATTAAGCTATGAGCTTTATTATTTAGTTTGCACCAGAGAGCGACGGGTGCACATAGGTCTAGACGTCGAGGACGATGCCTGATCAAGATGAGCACCAAAAAGGCCCGTGAAGCCGCGCCTAACCCTTTATCTTATCACAATAAGGGGTCGTATTGGTGGTTCTCACAGGACAGCGACAAATACTAACACACACTTTGGAACAAGACATGGACGCAATGCACAGTGGTCTTGTTTTTTCGTTCCTAGTAGTTACTTCGGATGGTGAACCTAATTACTCTTCTTGCCCGAGCCAGTAGTCATTTGGGGCAGTAGACGTATCTCTTGTTACCGGAGCCTGAAGTCACGGCCTTGGGAACGAAGCCTACAGCTTGCTGATTCAGTCTTTCTATGCATATCTTCGCAATGAGATTGAACTGCTGATTCTCCTTCACAAAAGGCTGTTCTGCATAGGCTTCTATTGGCATCCACTGGAACCGCAAGAAAATGGACATGTTATGTCAAGTGATGGCATTAGAAAAGGAAGCAGCCGGCCGGCCGGGGCATTCAATTCACCTCTCTGATAGAACAGATAGCTATGATCTGAAGGGACTGAACAAATCCACGTCCAGACTAACAGAAGCGTGTCCCTAGCTTGTTTTCAATTACGAAGGAAGAATGATGAATAACCATTGCTCTGAAAATAGCTACTACCTACATGAGTCCCAATAACGACTGAGCACATTGCTGAAATTTCTGTTTTATTTTGATCTTTTGGTGACCGAATTTGAGGCTCCATTGCAGCACCAGCTGAAGAATTGCTAACAGCTACTTAGATACTAATGCAGCAAGCACTAAGAATGAACCCCATAGGCTATTACTGAGCCACTAGGTGAGCCAAACGGATAATACATCATCAAAATTGAACATAATCTTATCTAGATTAGTTCCTATTATATGCTGTTATGGGAGGAAATGATTTAAGTTGTGAGAGAAGCAATGTCAAAATGATGATCGAAAAGAAGCACAACAAGTGACAGTTTTCCCTTTTGGTCCCATTACATGTTAACTAACTATGCCGTGATTCTTCAGCAATGTATATGTTTTACTTCGAGTTATTCCACTTCTCACTTTGATTGGCCCAGCAGTTAAAGCAGTATAACAGAACCCGCTTGAAACACTAAAATCAGCAAACACTGCTTACGCCCACAGTTTGACTATTTCGAGTATAAATAACGTATCAGGTTACCTGGGCTGCCTCAATCTCCTCAACTTGCTTGCTAATATGGGATGACTTTGGTTGTAGCATGCAAACAAAAAACAAATCTGATTTGGTGAAGAATGACTGGTGGCTTTGCCTGCATTTATTCAGACAGTAAAATGGTTCAGAATTCTAACAAGTCTAGAACTGGAAAAGCAACAATACCTTGACGAGATAAATGAATGAACAATAAGGGAGCAAGCTGAATCAGGATTGGAAGTGAGTGGGGACGGTATGGAGCTTTTGCATCTTCATTTGAAGTATAGTTTTCTTGAGAACTTATAAACGAAGAAAGGAAAGAAGACATACGGCATATGGAGAATGATTGTACAAGGTCCAGAATTCAGAAACTTAAAATGCCTGAGATTTCCAAATCCAGATGGATGATTAGGTGAAAATTCTTTACCTGAACGCCAAGATCTCCAGAAATTCAGTCTCTATCTGCAAATGGGTTAAAAGCAAAGAGGGAAAAGGGTAAGTTAGTCGGCACAGTTGTGTGAAACAGCCTTATCTTTTGTTTAGACCCTTTGTTTGACTGATAAAGGAAACTCTTACTCCAGTCTCTTCTCGAGCCGGATAGCCCAATCACAACTTTTCCCCAATTCATGAGATTCGAACTCCATGATACACTTAATGATAATTTATACCGAATCACCTCAATAAAACCAAGGTGACGGTTGAAAAGAATATATTTTAATACAAACAATACGACAATGATAAATGGTAAACGGTGGCATCAGGCGGTAGAGCCCATTGTATTATTATATTGAACAGCTGGAAATCCGTCTCAAGAACCACGCTTTTTAGACCGGACCAATAACCGAACCGATTAAGCTATGAGCTTTATTATTTAGTTTGCACCAGAGAGCGACGGGTGCACATAGGTCTAGACGTCGAGGACGATGCCTGATCAAGATGAGCACCAAAAAGGCCCGTGAAGCCGCGCCTAACCCTTTATCTTATCACAATAAGGGGTCGTATTGGTGGTTCTCACAGGACAGCGACAAATACTAACACACACTTTGGAACAAGACATGGACGCAATGCACAGTGGTCTTGTTTTTTCGTTCCTAGTAGTTACTTCGGATGGTGAACCTAATTACTCTTCTTGCCCGAGCCAGTAGTCATTTGGGGCAGTAGACGTATCTCTTGTTACCGGAGCCTGAAGTCACGGCCTTGGGAACGAAGCCTACAGCTTGCTGATTCAGTCTTTCTATGCATATCTTCGCAATGAGATTGAACTGCTGATTCTCCTTCACAAAAGGCTGTTCTGCATAGGCTTCTATTGGCATCCACTGGAACCGCAAGAAAATGGACATGTTATGTCAAGTGATGGCATTAGAAAAGGAAGCAGCCGGCCGGCCGGGGCATTCAATTCACCTCTCTGATAGAACAGATAGCTATGATCTGAAGGGACTGAACAAATCCACGTCCAGACTAACAGAAGCGTGTCCCTAGCTTGTTTTCAATTACGAAGGAAGAATGATGAATAACCATTGCTCTGAAAATAGCTACTACCTACATGAGTCCCAATAACGACTGAGCACATTGCTGAAATTTCTGTTTTATTTTGATCTTTTGGTGACCGAATTTGAGGCTCCATTGCAGCACCAGCTGAAGAATTGCTAACAGCTACTTAGATACTAATGCAGCAAGCACTAAGAATGAACCCCATAGGCTATTACTGAGCCACTAGGTGAGCCAAACGGATAATACATCATCAAAATTGAACATAATCTTATCTAGATTAGTTCCTATTATATGCTGTTATGGGAGGAAATGATTTAAGTTGTGAGAGAAGCAATGTCAAAATGATGATCGAAAAGAAGCACAACAAGTGACAGTTTTCCCTTTTGGTCCCATTACATGTTAACTAACTATGCCGTGATTCTTCAGCAATGTATATGTTTTACTTCGAGTTATTCCACTTCTCACTTTGATTGGCCCAGCAGTTAAAGCAGTATAACAGAACCCGCTTGAAACACTAAAATCAGCAAACACTGCTTACGCCCACAGTTTGACTATTTCGAGTATAAATAACGTATCAGGTTACCTGGGCTGCCTCAATCTCCTCAACTTGCTTGCTAATATGGGATGACTTTGGTTGTAGCATGCAAACAAAAAACAAATCTGATTTGGTGAAGAATGACTGGTGGCTTTGCCTGCATTTATTCAGACAGTAAAATGGTTCAGAATTCTAACAAGTCTAGAACTGGAAAAGCAACAATACCTTGACGAGATAAATGAATGAACAATAAGGGAGCAAGCTGAATCAGGATTGGAAGTGAGTGGGGACGGTATGGAGCTTTTGCATCTTCATTTGAAGTATAGTTTTCTTGAGAACTTATAAACGAAGAAAGGAAAGAAGACATACGGCATATGGAGAATGATTGTACAAGGTCCAGAATTCAGAAACTTAAAATGCCTGAGATTTCCAAATCCAGATGGATGATTAGGTGAAAATTCTTTACCTGAACGCCAAGATCTCCAGAAATTCAGTCTCTATCTGCAAATGGGTTAAAAGCAAAGAGGGAAAAGGGTAAGTTAGTCGGCACAGTTGTGTGAAACAGCCTTATCTTTTGTTTAGACCCTTTGTTTGACTGATAAAGGAAACTCTTACTCCAGTCTCTTCTCGAGCCGGATAGCCCAATCACAACTTTTCCCCAATTCATGAGATTCGAACTCCATGATACACTTAATGATAATTTATACCGAATCACCTCAATAAAACCAAGGTGACGGTTGAAAAGAATATATTTTAATACAAACAATACGACAATGATAAATGGTAAACGGTGGCATCAGGCGGTAGAGCCCATTGTATTATTATATTGAACAGCTGGAAATCCGTCTCAAGAACCACGCTTTTTAGACCGGACCAATAACCGAACCGATTAAGCTATGAGCTTTATTATTTAGTTTGCACCAGAGAGCGACGGGTGCACATAGGTCTAGACGTCGAGGACGATGCCTGATCAAGATGAGCACCAAAAAGGCCCGTGAAGCCGCGCCTAACCCTTTATCTTATCACAATAAGGGGTCGTATTGGTGGTTCTCACAGGACAGCGACAAATACTAACACACACTTTGGAACAAGACATGGACGCAATGCACAGTGGTCTTGTTTTTTCGTTCCTAGTAGTTACTTCGGATGGTGAACCTAATTACTCTTCTTGCCCGAGCCAGTAGTCATTTGGGGCAGTAGACGTATCTCTTGTTACCGGAGCCTGAAGTCACGGCCTTGGGAACGAAGCCTACAGCTTGCTGATTCAGTCTTTCTATGCATATCTTCGCAATGAGATTGAACTGCTGATTCTCCTTCACAAAAGGCTGTTCTGCATAGGCTTCTATTGGCATCCACTGGAACCGCAAGAAAATGGACATGTTATGTCAAGTGATGGCATTAGAAAAGGAAGCAGCCGGCCGGCCGGGGCATTCAATTCACCTCTCTGATAGAACAGATAGCTATGATCTGAAGGGACTGAACAAATCCACGTCCAGACTAACAGAAGCGTGTCCCTAGCTTGTTTTCAATTACGAAGGAAGAATGATGAATAACCATTGCTCTGAAAATAGCTACTACCTACATGAGTCCCAATANGCAAAGAGGGAAAAGGGTAAGTTAGTCGGCACAGTTGTGTGAAACAGCCTTATCTTTTGTTTAGACCCTTTGTTTGACTGATAAAGGAAACTCTTACTCCAGTCTCTTCTCGAACTTCCCTTATGGCAGTAGCACAAATGTCCTCTCCCTTGAAGAAGAACATTTTGTTCATAATCAAGAGATGATCCTGAGCCTTGTTGACAATGGAACTAGACTGCACATAAACCTAGCTACTTACCTCGTCAACAACTCCGGTTGGGAATTTCCACACGCCCGTATTGCGAAATATTCCACTCTTCTCCAGTACCACGAGGACCTATTCAGAAAATATAAAGGAAAAATGAACTTCGTCCCCCTCATTATTCTTTTAGTGTCTATTCCGGGGGCAGCAGATGGAGTTTCACCTTTCCCTCGCTGTTCACGACGAAAGCACCAATTCCCACTCTATGTGAAGCATTTGCAGGAATGGAGCTGGGGATGTCTGTGGGGATCCAGTATACGAGCATAAGGTAGTCCGGCTTGGCATGGTGGTAGCGAAACCCTTCCTGCAAACAGTTTCACACGACATAGGTTATGGAACATCAGACTGGCAGAATCATTCATATGAGTTCCATGACGTGTTTCAAAGATATACAACAATCTACCTTGACTGCAGGATCGACGAGACTCGAGAGTCCGATTGGCAGCTTGATCCACACGCCTTTCTTCCCCTGCATTTCCAAGACCACCGCGACATCCATCAGTTAGCAATCGACATCACACATAACGTGAAACAACTGTTCGTAGCTATGGGCAGTGGAAACGTACCGTCTGCCTCCATTGCGAGATCGAGGCTCTCAGAGCGGCGACGAAGGCCTCCGGATCCATCGGCTCGCCCATCTCCACGATGACACCGTTGTACGCATCCTCCTTATCAACCTTGAGCAGCTGAACCTGCTCCACGCAGCCGCTGGACATCACTCGCGTCTCAACCGGAGAAGGGCCTGCAGGAGAGCCACGTAACAGACCATTTCAGCGGCAGGAGAAGATCAGCGAGTACGCTCATAAACAGAGAGGAGAGATCAATCCAAGTGATCGTAGCATTGACTGAGCAGAGTCAACAGGTTGAATGCACCGAACTCCATTGGAGAAGTCAAGCTTATTGGATCATCTCATGATTCATAATTTCCGATCGTAAAAGAATTCAAAGTCTTGAGATGCCGATGATAATCGAGTTATTCACAACGGTAAATGCGGGCGTCGTCCCTTGTTACCGGCAAGAAGGAGAGGAATGCAATGGAGATGTTTAACTTGATGAATGAACAAGGCAAGGACCATGACTTCGTGTGCTTGCTTGTAGCATACCTCCAGAAACACCGTTGAACGTGGAAGCCCGAGGAGCAAGACAGCGTCGTTTCACCGCAAAATCCCCGGGAGAACGCGAGGCTTCGACGGTGCTCGAGATCCAATCCGAAGGAGTACGATGAGGCGGGATATATGTCGGAGCCTCTAGGATATGTCTCATGTTCTGATGATGAGAATGCCCTTATAAGGAGCTGGTCTACAATTATACGGGCGAGTCCTGCTTCCATTGACTTTCGGAGTAAGCTCGAGGAAATGCATCAGAAATTACACGAGCCAGAGCCAGAGCCAGAGGGTTAGAGAAAGATGGATGGCAGTTTCTTCTTCACTCTCGGCCACTTTCCATTATCAAAACTGCTTAATTTCCAATTGGCTTGTCACTCGCATCCAACTCGAAATCTTAAACTCGTCCGTGGCAGTGTCCAGCCTGCATACCCAGTTCACTTATTTTGACTCCTCCATATTAATTGTATGAAACTGATGGCTTCAACGGTGGAGATGGGTAATCCGTACACGAATGGTCAATGCAATTTTAGGAGGAAGAGACGACAAAATTTCCAAGTCGACCGCACTATTTTCGGGCGGCCAACTTAAAATAAGGACAGAGCCCCGCGAAGTGCGTAATGCCACTTTCCACGAAATTTCCAGGCGCCCGCAAAAGTATATTCTCTTTTCACTAGCGGTGGGGGGGAAAAGTGGTTAATTTCCTTTTGCCCCCTGTAGTCCAAACGCGGTCTCAAATAGCTACCTCCTCAAATAAGAAAATGAGAAACGAAAAAGCAAAATTGGACTGATAATGGCTTGACGGTCTATTTTGGAAATTGTCCATTAAAGATGTAGCCGAAAGGACCATGGCATGTGTTCAAAGATTTTATTTTATCAATTTTATAGGATATTGTATGTAAATCATTCATTCCTATGTGAATTTAAATTCATGGGCTTATGGCGTCTACGTGATTCCAGACAAACATTTCAATTTGGGCCGTATTGACACGACCCACCACTTTGACCACCCCAAAAATCTCAGCTTTGGCAGGAATGTTTTTGTGCTTCGAGGCCGGAGGAAACCAGAGTAATTGTTTTTAAAATAAATTTAAATAATTTGTATTTCAAATGAATTTTTATGTGAATAAAATATTTAAATAAGTATTAAAATATAATATTTGTTATAATTAATGAGGAGAAAAATAAGAATAAAGTTATTCAAACGTATTATTAAAATTATAAATATATATTTTTTAAAAAAAAGCAGCCCAAGCCGATCAGCATCCTTTACCAACTGGGCCTTCTGGCCCGAAGCATCGACTCACTGCTGCAAACGTTGAACTTGAATTGCTGATGGATGACGATCGTGGATTTGACCCGACGCAACATGTTCTCCACACGGCATCCTTCACTCTATCGTCTCTGGCAATTATCCTCCACACCACTTATCTTCTCCTTCACACCTTTATATTACGTCTTCCGATCACCTCCTCTCTGCCCTGGCCCGGCCCGGCCCTCAAGTACACTGAATGGTCGATCTAGAACCACTGAGCCCC
Organism: Sonneratia caseolaris; assembly: GCA_900006705.1. Taxonomy (NCBI): domain Eukaryota; kingdom Viridiplantae; phylum Streptophyta; class Magnoliopsida; order Myrtales; family Lythraceae; genus Sonneratia; species Sonneratia caseolaris. The sequence continues at coordinate 1,540,230 of CXYZ01005797.1, forward strand.
ATACTCGACTTTCTTGCGGGATTTCAGAGTCTCAACCGGCGACTTGACAAGCGCATCTATCACCTATCAAAGAAGCTCTGAACAGACTATGTCCGATGCGAGGGTGAATAGGGATCCCGTGGCACCATGAATTTGCCGTACACATTCTGCCGCAGGATCAAGGAAATCGTATGATGTCGGTGAAGGTCGGTCACATCACTAGGACATGGGGAAAATCGTGCACAAGGACAGAGTTTGCCGACAAGAGAGAAGAGGCCAGCGAAAACATCTGTCGGTGCCTTCAAGACCGTGGAACCCTCCTCGGTCAACGTTCCGGGCGGGGGTATTCTTTACCCCCAGTCGCCCGCTGCCACGTGTTCGCTTCGCCGGCCGAGGCAAATCCGGTCAACCCTTTGACCAGGGGGAACGATAAGATCCCTAACCTCGCAACCCTCATCCGGATTTTGAGCTCGACTTTGGTACTTCTCACATGGAAGGCAAAAGCGGAACAATTCATGGAAGCCTCCACGTTAATCAATAGGGAAAATACAGATATGCATACATACATCAAATTTAATAATGAAAATTTCAGAAATAAATTAATATATCAGTACGTATAATTTGTTGATTTATCTTCGTTCTGCTAATTGAGATGCATGAATTGAAAGACAAATCTTTGAAATTGTGAAGATGTAATAATGACTCTCCCTCCCTGGTCCCAACTAAACTTCTTAACTATGTAGGCATATATATTATATGTACAGGCTTATTCACCAGAAGGAATCTTGTATATATATATATATATATGTATGTATGTATTTCCTCCTCCTCCTCCTCCTCTCTCTCTTTGTCTCTCTCTCTTGAAGGAAAAAGAAGGAAGGCACGGACAGCAGGGAGTGGAGAGTCGAGTCTCCTGAACTGCAGATTCACCAGCAGGCTTCCAATGGCTGCGATCGATGCCAATTCAAACCCGGCGAGCTCCTCTGGGAGTACGAGAATCTTGGTCGAGAGGAATCCTTCAGAGTCCAAACTTTCCCAACTGAACATCCAGTGCTGGCCCAAGTAATTCTCCCTTCCCTCCCTCTCGGTAATGGTGGCATATATATATGTATGTATTGTTTGGTTAATTTTCTGGTTTCCAGAGGGAAAAAGAGACGAATCTGCCGCATGCCCTAATTTTGCTGTTCTCTACTTGTGGGATAATCAGGTGGGGTTGTCCACCTGGGAAATATCAGCTCAAGTTCGATGCGGAGGAGACGTGCTACTTATTGAAGGGCAAGGTGAGAGCTTACCCTAAAGGCTCCTCGGAGTTCGTGGAGTTCGGGGCCGGGGATCTGGTCACCATCCCGAAGGGCCTCAGCTGCACCTGGGATGTCTCCGTTGCCGTCGATAAGTATTACAAGTTCGAGTCGTCCCCCTCCCTCTAGCAGTAAGGCTCGGTGCCCGGATCCTTTGAGCCCTGATCGAGGAAACCCTAGCTAGGCTAGCTAGCAGTGACATGGTTCCCGGAATTCCGGGTCGATTGCGTAACGGCGTGCCGGCTGGAGCTTTTCCGGTGCTGAAGCAGAGACGGCAAATTACTCCTGTGAAGCAGACTCTGTGTCGAGTCGCGGTCTTCCTGGCCTCCCCCCATCGTTAACATCGATGAAGAGTAACAATTCTTTTGGAAATTATGCTTTGGTCGTATTGATCATGCCGTATATATCTATAAAATGTGGATTCTTGTCCTAATTAGTCAAATGTAATGGTCCATTCAAAGCTAATCTGACTCGCTTTTGGAGTATTTCAGATTGAGCGAGTAATTTAACGTCGGGGTTTGACTGGTCAACCCTTGATGTTTGTACATTTACCCCCCTAGCACTATAATTTCATGATTTTTTTATTACATAAAAAGTTATAACCTAAAAATAGAGCATAAAAAATTTAAAATTTTTTATAATCTTAAAATTATTATTATATAAAATTATCTTTTTTTCTTTTTATATTATATACATTTCCTGAAAAATTAATTTAATTCCGTACGGTGTATTTCTCCATAAAAAAAAGTGTTAGGAGAAGTGAGAGGAAGAATAAATAAATGAGTTATTTAATATGGGTGTGTTTTTTAACTAAGATTTTAAATTTAAATTTTATAAATGACTCAAACACCTAAAATTATAATTTCTGATTTCCTAGGTAGGAGATCTTCTCTTGTTGATTGGCGATTGCTTCAACGTCCACCGCCAACGCATCTGATGATACGTGTGCGCAACTCCATTGCTGCTCTTTTACTATTCTTGAGTGCCAAAAGCAGAGCATCCACTTCTGCCTTACCGGCGTTCTTTCGACTCCACGACTTATGGATGCTCCTACGATCCCGAGCTATATACCTGCAGGACCCGATATATCAACTCGAGAAGGCCGCATCCGTACCGATGCGAGCCCATCCTTCGTTCATCCTGATGATGGTCGTTCGTATGGATTTGGTTATTGCTTCTGCTGCGTGCAGAAATAGCGTCTCCTCTCCTCTCGACACAAATTGCATTGGCGTCCTTCAACCGTGGAATAATTGCACTGGGGGGTCTCCGTCCAAAAGAGAATTAAGGGAACATTTGACAATAAAAAAGTTGAGATTTTGGTGCTAACTTAATATTCAAATATTATTATGGCTAGGTCGAATATCAAGATCAGAAAAACAGGTCAATTTCGATTAGCTTGTGTCTGGTTGAATACTTTACATCGTAGATTATGGTGTTTGGCTGTATAAAGTTGAGTGCAATATGAAATTATATTAATTAAAATATTTTAGTCATATATCTTAATAATATTATAAAAAATAGTGAAAGTTTTATATGTTCATACTTTTTAAAAATTAAGTCATATATGTTTCATTTTAACTCTTTTAGTCTATATATGTTTGATTTCGTAATATACTTCAGTTTTAATCATATGTTTAAGACCGGACCGACCAATTCAACCGGGACCGGCCTCTCACCCGATCCAGTTTATATAAAAGAACTAATTGCACTTTTAATGATGTCAATTCACATATATAGATTGCTCAAGGATCAAAAAGTGAAAACCCTCCACCGCAGCTTATCAACCACACTCATGTCGGACCGTAGCTAACCGGAGGCCTAAGATCATCGTCGAGAAGGGAAGAGGCTCTGAAGGATCGGCAGTGGTGATGCTGATCGAGGAAAGCCCCCTGAGGCGGTTTTCTATCACGGGCTCGAACTCAGAGGCCCGTGAAAGCACCTGGATGATCGTATTTTAAAGATTTCCTAATAAGGTCAGACGCGTATTGCATAGTATTTATTGGACAAGGCACTGCTCGGGTCTCCATGATCATCACAAGTCACTTTCAGCCCAGGGATACGCGGTAAGGCCGCGTTTGGCTAGGCAGATTACGTCCCACTCTACGCTGCGGATTATGGCTTCTGACCGTGAAGTTCCCCGAAACATGGAATTACGTTAGTTAAAACACTCCATGTCCAAAGTAGTTTACTTTCTTTCCACTACTGAACTTTACGACAAGATTTATGGCCTTTCTTTCCGCGAGGGCATGGCGGCTGCACTGCGGCCGAGAAACCAGTGGCCCGGGCCGAAGCCCACCCAACACAGCCCCATCAACGTATTCAGAGTTGCAGTGAAATGAGAGAGACATGGAGTGCCCTAAAACCCTAAATTTTAGGGACACGGGTATACTAGGCAAGAGAGTGTGACGGAGAGAATTAAGGAGATATCGGGGGATATTTTTCAGAGGGAGAGACGGGAGAAAAATCAAGAACCCTAGAATGGGGGCAAAAAGGGAGAATCCAAATAGAAAATGGAGATGCAAAATTTAAATACCACAATCTCATATTTATTATATTCAAAATTTTCTGGTAATCTAACATTATCTATTAATTTATTAATCATTTTTAATACTGTAATAACGGATTAATTCACAAAATAATATATCTTATAACTTAAAATTTGGCTATTGTATCCTCATATTCACCTGGCCACTTGTTGATTGTCTTTGGTTGGATGGTTACTGCCCTTCACCGAGGAAAAGGTTGCCCCTCAAAGTCAAAAGGCTTAATTTAAAAAAAAGAATTAAATAAAGCTCTCTTGGCTCACCCAAAAAATAATTATATAAAAAACTCTGTGGGACCTCTGGCTCTGGTAGTTGAAGAGCAATAAAGTTGCTGGACATAATCGATGGAGTACAAATAATAATAATAATTATTATTATTGAAGCACGACCCACGCCGGATTAGGATTGGATTTGGAACAATCGTGACCACCACTCAGGTGATCCTTTTGATCGATGGATTCACTATTGAGATCGGGATGTGTTTCTCTTGCCCACGGTTATACAAAGCGAAAATTCCGGCCGTTCAGTTAAATACGTAAAAACACTAGAATGAGATAATAGTACATTAATGTCCTGAAAATCCAATCGGAATTGAAGTTTATAGGGGGTGATGTGGATGCCAAACTTAGACCGGTTTAGCCCATCTCCATCAGACATGATTTTCTACTCCCACGTTTCTGTCTGACTTTGCTGATGAATACACCTAAAGATGAGCTTAAACTTGAATATTTATTGTCACTGACTCGCCTTTAATGGAAAGAAACAAATGGAGGAAACCCAAAATTATTTATAAAACTACAGGAAACGTACATTTTTACTTATCCATTAATTCAAGTTAAAACCCGATATAAACCCTTTTAGTTGAATTTTTTTTATATTTATAAAATTTAAAATTTAATAAAAGTATAGATAAATCAGACTGTAATTACCCTCCAAAAGTAATAAAATTCATGTGAAGTGCAAACTTGTATATATCTAAATTGAAGCGAAGTTTGTATAAGAGTAATTATAGTAGAAGAATGTGAATATGAGAGCACAATGGGTAAAAATTGAATTAGTAAAAATTGTGATATTAACTTATTAAGTACTGATTCTTGACTCTAGACCTCTTAAGTCCGTCGAAAGGGTGGATCCATGCAGGTTTGCGGATTGTGATCGAGAGCATGTATAGCAAGAGCTAAGCCATTTAGGCAATATTCGATTAAGATCGACTCCAATAAATGCTAAAAGAACCAGCTGATCTAACTTAAATGTGACAGCAGCTGGATTTGGTCGGGTGGTTCTCATCGGACCGGATCTGATCCGTCCGAGCCCGGTCAGGGAGTCAACAAGTGGTCAATTATGGGAGAGGGGCTGAGTTGGCGCTGTACTATTGGGACGTCTTCCTCACGCGCAAACTCCCTTCAAAATTTTTTTCAACACTCAGAGCAAAGATTGCTGTAGCTCATAAAGTCCCCCGCTGTGTGTCTCCTCCCCTCTCCCTCCTCAGAGATCTGTCCCTTGGCCTCTTTCTACTTCGTCGTCTGCTTCTTCCTCTTCTTCCTCTTCTCCTTCTTCTCCTCTCTCTCTCTCTCTCTCTCTCTCTCAGATCCGTCACCCAACTACACTGTCTCCCTCCTCTGTCCCTCTCCTCAGCTCCTCGGACTCTTGTTTCACTTTACCCACCTCATAGAAACTTCCTCGCTTGCGGAATGGAGACTCGCAGTGAGCTCCCTTTCTGAAGGTCCTTTTCGAATCCCGAGCTTGGCCCGCTTTTCGTGGATCTGCAGCCCTTCTCGGCGTCCCCATTCCCCGCCCTCCCTCCCTTGTTGGGTTCTTTCCGGCTCCCCTCTGCACTGACGCCGCTGCTGATTTCCGGAGCATGCGGTCTCTCACTCCCAGCACCCGCTGTGATGAGGAACCGCGCCGCTCGGGCCGGAAAAACCCCGCTATGCTCCTCCGGCCGGTTGCAGGCGACTCTTGTGGGCTCGGCGCTCCGTCCTTCTGACAATGGTGTGTGTCGGCTCTAGTTCCGGGAAAGAAGATGCACGCGGTGTTGGTTTTCCTCTCTCTTCTCAGTTCGATGTTCCTCTGCTCAGGTCTCGGTTTACTCTTCCATTTGCTTTTGTGCTCACTTGCTTGGACCAAGTTTAATTTTACTTAATGCCACTAGGTGAAGGATTCTAGAGCTTGAATTATACTTGAGGGAGTGAAGTAGAAAATTCAGTGGAGTAGTGTATCTAGGTGCAACTTTTCGTTCGATGGTGAATTTTCTTGTTAGAAATCCGTCTAGGGCAATAATAATTACAAGTTGATGAGCCATGGAAGTATTCTTTAGCGGGATACTTTGGAGTCATATTGTCTAAAATTTCAGAAATGAGATTGCCGCTGCTACTAGTTGTGGTGGATGATGAGGATCAGCCCTAGGAGACAGCCCTATTCCATGGACTGCTTCAATGAAATTAGCTGTTTATGAATTGTAATGTTGAAGTTGATAGTTTATACATACGTGTGCTGCAGCTTATAATTATATATACATGTTGGGATCTTTCCTAGTTCGAATGCTGGCTAGTTGAGCGCTAGACAGCTGGTTGGAGAGACTTGGGTATTATTTGGTCGGTAGAATGTCCAAGCTCTGTTTGGGAGGTGATAATGTATCCCCTGGATAAATTCTTAGGAATTAAATGCCGACGTCAGTTTAGTAACAAGAAGATATTCATTCCTGAGCCAATTTTATTGTCTCTTGTTGATATCCTCTTGTATTTATGCTTTCAAAGCAGGCAAGAAGCAAGTTATGCTATCTCACCGTAGTCTTGATGAGATATAGATTTGCTGAATAAAGATGTTCTAGTCGGAGCTAAAGCTGTTTATGATCTCTTCTGAAATTGCAATATATTGATTATTACTAACACACTGAATAATTTTGTTCTTGTATTAAGCTATAGTGGATGAGACATTCATGGACTAGCCTGTTCTTATTAACTATATGAGAATCCTTTATAATTTCTCTTAATTGTTGTATAAGCTATATTAGCTCGAGAGACCACATTTATTTTCCCATGATTGACCTGTGCAAGTTGCTGGATTTGTAAAGTTCAATCTTTGACCTTAAGAACCTTTGTAAACCAGGTGTGCCGTCTTCGCACATATTCTTGTCTCCCTCCTTGCAGCCAGGTCTGCTCTCCTTGAGTGAAGGGTCGTCAGAGAATGGTAAGTATTCTGATTACTTCTTATGGCAATGTTTCTGAAAAATATTACTTTTTTGTGTATCATTTATTTTCAGATTCATGGCTGACTTGACCATTTTTTGCGGTGTGACTATGACTTTCTTGCACCTAAGAAGCCAAAGAAACCATGGATTTTGGTTCTGCAGCCGTTTGGCAGTGGGTTTTCAAATGGATATTTTAAAAGGAAAGAAGAAACTGACAGTAGCTTTTTGGCACAATAAAACTTAGAAGTTTATTCCAAAATGAGAAGTTAGGACTCATAAGCCACTGGAAACATGCTATTAAAATACAAGAGAGAAGAAAGTTGGTTAAGCTGATCCTGGATAGTGGGATGTTCAATACAGAAACTGGACTGACACTGGCTAGATTTCAGATTGCAAGTATGAGGGCTAGATTGCCTGTCTTGCACTATTCACCAAGTAGTGTTCTAAGTTTTAGTTTTCAAAGTTCTGTCATGATTTCTGAGAATGTTCTTACATCCAAATAACTCGCTACCTATATTCTTTGTCAGTCACATATTCTGCTATCTGCAAAGTTCAGTGTCATCTTGTAATTTTGTGTGGAGTGGTGGAGCTAAAACTTGTTGATAATTAATAATTCTGAGTGGAATTCAGAACAGATGATTGTAGCATTTTCTCACTTGAATGTGATCTTCAGCGTTGAAATAGCTAATTACTGCAAAGTGGAGTAAACTAAACCGGTATCTTTTGGGTGCTTATCTGAAGTGGTAGATATATCTTTTGTTGATTGTTCAATGCTGTCTGCCTCTTTCTGTTAATGGCTAAATGCCATATGCCTCTTTGTGTTAATTGCTCTGTGCTACATGCCTTTTTTACTGCTCGCAGGAAAGGTATTTTTGATGACTCTGTCTTATTCTTCATCGAGGCTGCCTTGGAAGCGGACTGTTAAGCCTTTAGGGCGACCACCCTTGGCTCCAGCACCATCTCCAATCTATACAGGCACTTCTGTCTGCATTCCTAATCTTGATCACTCTTTGAAATCTTTTGAAGAGCACTCCTCCCTTTGGATTTTCCTCATAATACTATCTGTTGTTCCAGTTCCTATGGCTTCCCCTGGCAGTAGTTCTATACCTCGGCGCCATGGTCATCATCGTCATGCTAGATCCCATGTTGCTCCATCACCTTTGAAAGAACCAGGTAATTGTTGGAACACATGTTTCCAGGTCCGCAGTGGTGTATTCTTGAATATTACATCCCAAAACTAAATTTCCAAAAGCAAATGCAAGATATACAAATCACCTTTATATTTGGTTGTTATTACCCCACTTGGGTTGTTGGAGAATCCGAGGGTTTAAAGGTAGTAAAACAATGGGAATTTTGCAACTCAAACATCAGGAAGCTAAAATAGGTGCTTCTTGGGTGTTATCTTTCACTGTGAGAGTGAAATTTAATTGATCTGCCTCTTAAAATGAAGATTGGCTTGACACCCAGCTCACAAGTTTGTAGCTCCAGCCAAAAAGACAGTTTCCTCTTTCCACGAAGACCTCACTGAAGAGGTTACTGAGTCCTTGTACCTGTCATCACATTATTCTACCCAAAAGCATGTCTTATTAAGCAAGCAAAATTTTCTTTTAGCTGTGCAATTTCATGTATGGAAAAATTTATATCATTTAACATGTGGATCTTTAATGGTAGTCTTTCTTTTTCTCATGGTCAGAGTAGAGAGACTCCTATTTTACAATTTGTGCCCTTTGTACAAACAAAAGATTGTCCTTTTTCCTCTTTCTATCCCCAAACCACGTGGTCATTTTTTGCCGTACTTTATATGACACACTAATTAGAGTGAACGTTGCAGGCTGTGATCAAATTTGTGTTGACCCACTTACTTCAACCCCTTTTGGTTCACCTTGCGGCTGCGTCCTTCCAATGAAAGTCAGGCTTCTTTTTGATGTTGCTCCCTACGCTATATTTCCAGTAATGGGTGAGCTAGAAATAGAGATTGCAGCTGGCACTTACCTTGAGCAGAGTCAAGTGAAGATAATGGCTGCTAGTACTGATAGCCAGAATCAGGGACAGACTATTGTTGACATAAACTTGGTTCCTCTTGGAGAGAAGTTTGATAATACCACAGCTGATCTAATATATGAGAGGTTTTGGCAGAAAAAAGTGCCCCTTAATGCATCTCTTTTTGGTCTCTATGAAGTAATAGATATTACATACACAGGTAATGGTCTATATATCCCATAAATTGAGCATTTTTTCCTTTAAAGAAATGTCTCTGAGGCTTAACTCTTTATTAGGCATTCCTTCATCGCCTCCATTTGGAGGTTACATGGGAAGTGGTCCAACAGCAAATGGTGGAGATCTCCCAATAACTGCAAATTTTCACAAGAATCAGAAGATGAATGTTAGGACTATCGCTATAATCTCGCTGTCAGCATTTGTACTTCTACTGATTCTCGTAGGAGCATTTTCTATCTTTCTCAAATGGAAAAAGTTTGGAAGACCATTAAGTGCTGTCGGTCCAGGATTCACTTCTTCCATAAACAAACGATCCGGTATGTTTCTAGATTTATGTGCCCCTTTATCATGGTAATCATAATGCTGTGCACCCAATCTCCTTCCTCCTCGTTCGAGTATTAAACAAGGTCATCTCAGTTGCCTTATCAGCCTCCTTAGAAAATAAGAATTAAAGAGAAGTTGCTGTCACTCCCAAATTTGTAGTGATTATATTACCTAAAAAATCTCATGTTGATTGTATTATTCCATATTTGCTTTTCTATATTTGGTTGTTGCCTTTCACTGGTAAATAAGTCAAAGGCATGTTTATATTACACTGTAAACTCTTGTGGACATATACAAAGATAGGGAAATAAAAGAAAGCAATCTGAGAAATTTTCAAAACATCACTCTGTTCATTTTCTTTGTCACAACTCCCCTTCCCCACCCCAGTCTTGAGCTAAATTGAATCACTTTATAGTGCTAGTTTCTGAAAGTTGGTAGAGCATCAAATAAAGTTACGACTAGCAACTACAAGACTGATTCCTTTGGTTAAAGGGAGTGCTGAGATTGACCTATAAAAGATGCTTGTATGGTTTTCTTTCTTCATTGTTTCCTATCCTAAGTTTCACATACACCTATTTGGTTTATATCTTTTGGTTGGGTGGAATTTGATTGAATCTTTACATAAAGTTCAGGCATTGGATCTATCTTATCAAGCAGCATTGCTAGCTCAGCTTCAGGATCGCACATGTCCTCCATGGCTCCTTGCATGCTGTCTGTTAGAACTTTTGGTCTTGCTGAGCTTGAGAAAGCAACAGAGAAGTTCAGCTCCAAGAGGATTTTGGGTCAAGGAGGATTTGGGCGTGTTTATATAGGGGTTATGGAAGATGGGAGCGAAGTTGCAGTTAAGTTGCTGACAAGGAACCACCACAATGGTGATCGAGAATTCATTGCTGAAGTGGAGATGCTGAGCAGATTGCATCACCGGAATCTTGTGAAGCTGATGGGTATATGCATTGAAGGAAGGACGCGCTGCCTGGTCTATGGGCTGGTTCACAATGGCAGTGTTGAGTCCCACTTGCATGGTACTTGTTCATTCCTTGTAGAGCTGGACTTCGCGCATAAATAGTTTTCTGTTGTGCTGTCTCTTCACAAATTCGTTCTGGCAATACTTTTCTTTCATCAATGAAATGCATTTTGTGGGAAAATGGTTCCTAGAACCCCAGGGTAGGTTGCATGAGGAGCTTTTCAAATGGAGCTATCTTGGATTACCTCAAGATATCATTGATCCACTCTATATCTAAATGAAAAGAGACTGACAGAACTGATGATGAGAAATTTTCACGTGGCTCATATCACCCTTTTAATTGCTTGTCTATCTGATGATCTTTGTAGTCAACATTGACTTTGTTATGTCAGAAGTAGTATGCTTCCTAAAATTAGTAGACTCTTTAACCTTTTATAAATGATCAAATAAATGCATCTTAAGCTGATTCTGGACATCAAATTGTTGTGTGATAGTATAGTACTGTATATATTTGGGGTTTTTCAGGTGCTGATAAGAACAGGGGGCCTCTTGACTGGGATGCAAGGATGAAGATTGCACTTGGAGCAGCAAGAGGATTGGCTTATCTGCATGAAGATTCAAACCCTCGTGTAATTCATAGGGATTTCAAGGCTAGTAATGTCTTACTAGAGCATGACTTCACCCCTAAGGTTTCAGATTTCGGGCTTGCAAGGGAAGCAACTGAAGGAAGTCAGCATATTTCTACTCGTGTAATGGGGACTTTCGGGTAAATAAATGACTTTGGGTTTTATGCATATATAGGCATTAATTTCTAAAATTGTTTGGTGAACTAAATAATTCTTAGTGAGTCATTATCAATTTTGTTAGTCTTCCCATAGATGCTATCGGTGAAATGGAACAGTTATATTAACTTGTTTTCTGTTTCCTTCTGATCAGAACTTCATTTTCTTGTGATTTTTCAGGTATGTTGCACCAGAATATGCAATGACGGGGCATTTACTAGTGAAGAGCGATGTTTACAGTTATGGGGTTGTGCTGCTTGAGCTCCTAACAGGCCGGAAGCCCGTTGACATGTCCCAACCTCAGGGACAGGAGAACCTTGTCACATGGGCCCGCCCATTGCTGACAAGTCGGGAGGGGCTGGAGCAGCTGGTTGACCCGTCTTTAGCTGGCACATATGATTTCGATGACATGGCAAAGGTGGCCGCTATAGCTTCCATGTGCGTACACTCTGAGGTGACCCACCGGCCATTTATGGGTGAGGTCGTGCAAGCACTTAAGCTCATATACAATGACTCTGATGAGACCTGTGGAGACTGCTGCAGTCAAAAGGACTCTTCAGTCCCTGACTCGGAATTTAAGGGCGATTTGGCCCCTTCAGAGAGCAGCTGGTGGAATAATCCTAGTGGGGCCACCCCCCAGCTGACATACGGCCATGCCTCATCCTTCATCACGATGGAGTACAGCTCTGGCCCACTCGAAGTTGTGGAGAACAGACCGATGTCTGATTCAGGCTTCAATGGCGGTGCCATGTTTCTACCCATGAGACATGGGAACCGATCAGGCCCTCTAAGAACCATGAGGAGCAAACCTGCATTTTACAGACTGAGGGGAGGGAGTATAAGCGAGCATGGAGTTCTACTCTCAAAACGAATTTGGAATGATGGGTACTGAAGTCTTAATCTCTAAAGCTTTCTTCATTAAAACGATGTATAGTTCTGAGTCTCATTGCCGAGTAATCAGAAGGTGATTTGGCCCTTAAGTTTGGATTCGCAGGTTTATTTTCTTTTTTCATCTGTCTAGAGCTCTCACAAGGAGTAACCCTCTTAGAACTGCTAATCTTGTGAATTGTCGATTCAGTGCAACAGAAAGTTGGAAATGTGAGCTGGAGAAATCTCTCTATTACATATTTTCTCTTCTCTCTCTCCTTTTTTGTTCTCTGTCTATTGATTTTTTATTCGATTCTTAGTGATTACTCTGTTGACAAGCTTTCAGGATTTAGTTGAGCCTTTACTGGGTCTCTGTATTGATTTGTTAAATTTCCCGAGTTAGACAACCCCAAAGTTAGAACTTCCCCAGTTCCTAATATGGAACAATTTCCTGATGAGCGGGACAACTTTCTTCTACCTTCAGATTAGCGGGGACAACTGACCACAAGCTCTCTCTTCTTTGTAAGGTTTAATAGTCACGAGGTTCATACTTGGGGATTTGATAGCATGTTAAATTTTGTCTATGGATTTGCAGGAGATTATTGCCCTCATGTCTGTTTAATAAACTAAGTCGATCCATTGTGGTAGCCGGCTTCCTTTTGATTCCTGAGGTTTTTCTTAGATCTGATTTACTCGTGGCTGCAGCCTGCTAACTACGAGTTCTATCGCCATCGATAGACAATCGGAAGTGACTCAGAAACTACCTTAAAGTAAGAGAAGACACTGTCTCAGTATCAGCAATGTGTGCAACCACATGTAGTGCTGGAAAAACAGAGGTTATGACACTGACCTTTTTGAAAGGGAAGAAAAGGGAAGAGCTTACATCCTGGGCGTTAAGGTGGGTTACCGTTCCATGGTTGAGATTACAGGACACACTTGGATTTGCAGAGCTTTCATCTCTTCAAGTGGATCTTCAATGGCACTGACACACACGCAGCCTGACCAAGGACTACCGGGCTGATAATATTTCACGAGCTCATCGAATCGAATAACATCGAACCACTTCACAGAGCTGGGCCACCGTATTAGATAACGTACTGGGAGTTGAATCTAAAACTTGCCATCGAGTTCCGTACGCTCATGTCCCTGGCAGATGCACCAGTCGAGTTCATTTCATGTTAGTTGCTATACACACCATGGGGAAAGGTGCTGTGAAAGACGGAGAGAGATCCAGATGGCCTTAAGCTCAACCACGATTCTCCACTCCTTGTTTCCCATCATAAAAGAACTGTTTGAGCCAAAATAAAATAAAATCAGAGAGTACTGAAAGGCACGAAGTTAAAAAGTTCAGGGGTCCAAATGAATATAATGGAAAATGTGGCGTCACCCGGACTCGAGCCGGAGACCTTCAGTGTGTTAGACTGACGTGATAACCAACTACACCACGACACGTTAATGGGAATTATTTATAATTTATTGATTTCAAGGACGAAACAAGGATAACACCGACAACCGGAGATTCAGTTCGAAGTTGCGGTAAAGTGGTGTCTCAGCCGTTTGAGGTAGAGGACCAACTCATCGAAGTCAGGGAGGTTGTCTCGGATCACAGGGTCCTCCCTGAAGTTCTTCATCCACCTGCCCAAGTAAGGAAAATGGCCTTCCTCGGCTTCTTTCGCTGGCTCCACTATCAGTTTTACGCCGACGGCTTCTTCCATGGCCTTCAGCCACCACGAAACCCACCCGGACGTCACGTCTGCGAGCCCGATCCTCTCTCCTCCAAAGAACTTCTTCTTCTCCTTCCCGAGCTGGAGCTCGGCGTGGTCTTCAATGGCCTTCAGGGCCCGTCTGGCTTCCTCCACCGCCTGCTTCAGATCTTCTCCCGTGCTCCGGAAGTACCTGAAGAAGACTGGGTACTTCCAGAATCCGAAAGACAGGAACTTGTCAGCTCTTTGTCAATCTTCAAGAGCAGATCAACTGGGGTTAAATCAAAATACTCGCATCAATTTCAGTACCTTGTCCTCGGCAAACTTCGTCCAGAACCGGGCCTCGGCCCTCTCTAGAGGGTCCTGAGGGAGCAGAGCATGGTGGTTCTTCTCAGGCCAGGCCTCCTCGATGTACTCGAGAATCACAGTGGACTCGGCGACCGGCTTCCCGCCATGGACGAGCACGGGGATCTTCTGGTGCACAGGGTTGTACCGTAACAGAGAGCTGCTCTTGTGAGCGAGATCTTCTTCCTCGTACTGGAAGCTGATCCCTTTGAGCTTCAGTGCCCAGAGGACCCTGTAGCTGAAGAGACTGGGCCAAGCTCCGAGCAGCTTCACTTCTTCTCCCTTTTCCGCCATGGACGCTTGGCTGTTGATTCCGCGTTTGTCTGAAGAGGAGCTTACGGACTTGCCTCCATGAATCAAGTAAGAAGCAGCCATCTCTGACTTTGACTGGAATCAGATACCTTTTCTTCTTTGTTTATTCATTTAATTAATTTTTTATTGGCGCCATCTTGATTCCCAAGCAAATTTTATACTATACCCTCCTGAAAGCTTCAGTTTGGGCTGTACTGTTGGGCCGATCGGCCCATTTGAAGGCCCGATAGTTTTGGCGCGCGATAGTATTCTCCTTCCGTTTTCATCTCTTCAACCGTCCGCCCGAGCCAAGAAGTGACCGGCGGGGGAACGGAAGCTTATTGGTGCCGCCCCACCGGAACCCGCTCACTGAGTCGCAGCGCTTGATTCCACCATGAAGAGAAGAAGGATGAATTGCGCAAATCCACCGCGGTTTCAGACCCGCGCTGGGACGAGGCGGAGAGCTTGGGGCTCCGACAGTCATTTCGGTCCGGCGACATGTCGGGGAGAACAAGGTTTTGACCTTAATATGATCGTATACTCTTAATTCGATTTGATGCAGTTAAGCTAATGGCTGCCGTAGACTTATGTTGATTCAGTAGAAGTGTTCGCTTCATACATTGCTGACATAGTTTACTTATGGTAATTCATATTGCTTCTGAGCGGAATTGTTTTTTAAATCGTTTCTGTTTTCTTAGCTTTAGGATTAACAATTGACGCATCTCATCGGGCATTGTGGACAGAAGTTGGTGGATGGTTCAATTGCTCAGTTCTTGTCAATTCATTTTTGTCTTTGTAGGGTAAAATGATCAGGAAATAACCCTTAGCCGAGTCTAATTCATACTCATACCAGTATATAACTTTCAAATTTGGCCCCTTGCTGTTCTGATCTGTGGTTTTTGTGTATTTATTATTTATTGTCTTGCCTCTGATTTTTGACGTCTGGGCTGTTGTTCTTTACTTGGTTCTAGCACTGAAAATGTAAATTTGTTGACATTCTTGGAGAACTTACTTTCTAACTGTTTTTAACATTTCTAATTTCTAATTGTTCTTTAACTTTTCACTAACTTCTGGAATGAATTTAAATATCAATGATGACATTCAACCATTTTATTGTTCAAGAAACTGCCCGCCGGAAAAGGGTGAAATTTTCTGGATCCAACAAGGAGGAGTCATCAAGTTCTAGAGATGGTGGTTGCTGCAAAAATAAAGTAGATACTGCAACTCGAAGATGTAAAATTTCTTCCCTCTTATGAAATGGTTTACTGTTCCTTATGGACCAGTTTATCCTTAAGCCGATAACATAGGCAGCTTTGCTTTTAAATTTTGTTCCTCTATGTTATCTATTGGATAGCTTGGCTTGGTTAATCTCAGTGTTGTGGTTGAGATAATGTTGTGTTTGATTGGGTGCATCTGACTTGCAGCTGACCAGCCAAAGACAGCTGAGTACGCATTCTTCCAGAAGTTGAAGGAAGGTGGCTCTCGTAGATTCCATTCTCATCTTTCACGTGTAGAGATAAACCAATCCGAAAAGTTTGAGTGTCATGGAGATTATAGAGGTGGTACATAATATATTGCATAAGCCAAATTCATAACTTGTTTTGTTGTCATCTCATTTTATTTTGTTTTAGTTAATTTTATTTTTCATTTCCTTTTCAGAAAGTTATGATGTTATCCATAGCAGTGATATGGGTTCTCATTCATCGATGCTAACTGAAAATGTTATAGCTCCAACATTTGATGCCTTTGACACCAAAGTGGATACAACATCCAATAAATCAGGTCTGCTTCCAGATAGTTTTCATCTTTTCTCTACTGCATTTTAAATACAGAAAATCAAGGTGTAATTGTGTCTTTATGTGTTCTTGAAAGGTAAAGGTAGTCATTCTTTTGTGTTGGGTAGGCTCAGACATGTTGGGTGCTCTTACAGCCTCTCCAAATATTTTCATCAAGCTGAAAAATATGGAGGAAAGCAATACTGTTCCTGAAATGAAGGGTAATTTTCTTAGACAAACTAATATCCTCTTGGAAATGCAACTTTTGTTGCCAATGATGTTGATGAACTATGGAAAGGTAGAGACATTTTGAGTTGAGCTGTTCCATTCATTATATTATCCACCTCATGTCTTCTTCATTCACTTGGAAAACCCTTCTTCTTCATCTCTCTGAGAATTCTCTCTTCACTGTAGTAGCTTTTCATGTAGTATTACCATCCTTTAGTTCTGAATACCACATTTCTGATTGTTTGTCGTTGTTTCTATGTTTTTTTCTTTTTCCTTGGTTTCTATTGAGGAGTTAAGCAAATGATGAAGAAATTACCCCCTCTCTATAGCTTTCCTTGTCTGATTGAGCCTTTTTTCAGGCGCTCATGGTACCTCAGATGTCTTTTCCAGAAAGAGAGACAACCTGCTTCGCTGGTTGAGGTGTACCATGTCGGCTGAATTCGAAGGGCTCTCCCCGAAGGGGTAACAGAACATAAGAACTGATGCCACTTTTGTCAGTTATCTTTGTTTTCACCTTTCAATGGTGTTATGATTAACTTTACAATTTTGTAGGTGCTGTATTGTGTCTTTACTTCTAAAACGCTTGTCTGGGAGGATTGACAAGGACAATGTAGGTCTTTTTCCCTTTATAGGAAAGAATGTGAAATTTTCGTCAACTACACTACTTCTGAAAACAATCTCTTTGACAGGCTTACAGTGTTCCTGCAACAGATCAGAAAAGAGCAGATGACCTGAAAAGTAAGTCATTTAACTTTGACTCTGACATCTACCAAAAGGAGTTTCATCAAAAGCCAATGAAGGAGCTCTTCGAAGATGAAGTTGGATCATCCTGGGGCAGTGGTTCATCATCTACTTGGCCGAGTGGACATAGAGAGAGAATTCCCCCAGTTCATGACTCTGCATCTTTTCATGGATTTGTTCCTTGGTCAGAAATGGAACAAATGGGCAACATATCCTTGGAGAATAACAAGGATATAGTACCATATGCCAAAAGTGATTCTGCATTAGACTTTCCGATTGAAGAATGTAGTCCTGTTTCATTCAGCTGTCTGAGGAACATGGAGGAATTCCATCATTTAGATAGGCCATTCCTCCTTGAAGGAGAGTCGCACACTCCATTGCTGGAGTGGAATTTTGACAGAGATGAAGGGTATTCACTTGCAATCTGTCCACATGAAGATGTGATCAGTGATCAATCTCAATCACTCGATTTCTGGGTCATTGATCACCATTGGAGCATTGTAAAAGGTCTTGGTACGAGTAGATTACCTGCATTACCTCTTGATGACATCTTGTACTGGAGCACATCATAACATGGGCACTGACGAAGATCTAGGTCATGAAGATGCGATCAATGATCAGTCTTGATCACTTGATTTCTCGGACAGTGATCACCATCTGAGCAATGTGGAAGGTCTTGGTACGAGTAGATTAGCTGCATTACCTTTTGATTATGAGTCTAGTACTGGAACACATTTTAACATGGGCATTAACAAAGATCTAGCGGCCTTCTTCAGCCATGTGCCAATCACAGGGTCATGCTTTCCAAGCAAATTTGACCTTCCTGAAGATTGGATACATGCCCATTCATCGGAAGTGCTCTTGTATCAAAGACCCAGTGATGAAAGTTTCACTGAGGGGCAGGTGCAACACAACCAATTTGGCACAAAAGATCCTACGCCTCATTCTGGCTTTGGGTCCGAGCCAGGATTGAAACTCCTACTTGGGATTCATCAAGTGAAGCCAAGTTATTTCTCAACCAAGCCGTTTCTTCATCGCTCCTCGGAAAGGATGACCCGGAGGATTTCAGGAGAAGCTCTTTTCAAAGCGGTTCTTCTGGCCCTTTCAACCAAAGTACCGACTGGTTGTATGTTTACTTTCACTCATCTTTTTTACGAGGAGATGCCTTATATCATGTGTGCTGATGTTGTCTGTCAGATTAATATGTCCGACTACTAAAACTCGATGCAAGACATGGTGAACCAGCCCTCAGTCGTATTGGTTGGGGACTGGAGAATTGAACCGTCCAACATTTTGCTCGACCTACATGAATGATCTGGAAGACAGTATTAGCCGAAATGAATCCAACATTTTGTATGGAAATTCACTTAGTTCAAGGGCTGCATCTCTGTGAATTCAGATTGTCTTAGTTAAAAGTCGGTTCGCTCCATTTCATATGGTTTTGGTACGGCATTTAGTTTTCTTCCTCCATGGTTCTTTCCATCCTCTTGCCTCAGAGGAGAATCTAATTCGTATGAGCCGGTTTTCTTTCTTCCCATGAGTTCCAATCTCGGTTAGCTTATGGACCGTGATGGTCCTTAAAACTTTCCTCGTCTACTAGAGTCAACCCTTTTCAGTTTACGTGTACCTAAAAATGTTCTTTCCCCATTCGATATATGAAGAGCCTTGAGGATCTTGGATCGGGGATTGATTTCAGACCTCGTTGTTAGATGGAGTGGACAATCAGTGGGCAGGAGATTTACTCCTCCTCTGATGGTTTGGCCGGTCCGTCTGGATCTTTTCCTTGTAATCATTCGATAATTTGACATTTAGGCGATAAGTACATCATTCTCCCTACCATCTGATGATGCTGACTCTCATATTGCTTCTTCCCACGAAGACTTACCATATGGATATGCGTACAATAAGTACATAAGCCCCTGATGTCGGACCAGAACAACCGTTTACAGACACATCTCCACGACGACATGGATGGAGTGAACGACTTCTTTCGTTCTTCAATATGGGTTTACTCCAGACCCTAAAATTTTTCAGTGCATGAATGATCTTCCGAAGGAGAGCCGCTTCATTTGGTAATCATGAGATCCGACATGTGGGGCTATTGATGTAGCGACTGATGAGCAATCTTCGCTGTTTCTCGTAATGTGGTAACGATTGATTGCTCCAAGAAACACACACAAAACACTTGGGGAGAGTCAGTGATTTTCTACATGAATGAGAGAGAGAGAGAGAGAGAGGGACCTACCGATCTCGCAGGAAGCTTCCCAGATCTCCGGTCGCCGCCACCTGACCGGCCACATTGCTGCCGCAATGTCCGATACAGAGCACGGCACTTCCCGCCTGGTCTCCCATACTACGTCTGTATTTCTCCCTCTCCCTCTCCCTCTCCAGTCCCCCTCTTTTCGTGGAAACGGTTGAGCTAGCACAAGCCGCCGCTTTTGGGCGCTCTCGTCTTCTTCCCGCTCTCCTTTTCCAACCCCCGGTCTCGCTTTTCTCGAATCTCGCTTTTCTCTAACTTTCCTCCCCCTTTCCACCCGCAACTGACCGAATCAAATCCGTCCTATTATCTCATTCACCCCCTGTTCGATCTGCATTGTTGTCCGCCTTACAGGTCCCGTCCATGTCCTTTGTGCCAGGATTTCAGCCTTTCTTGGAGCTGATTTCTTTTTTGGATGGTGGGTTCTCCTCTTGCTTCTGTCTTCTTGCGGCTTCCGAGCTAATACATCAAGCTCCATTTTTTTTTTAATATAGTTTCTTGAATTGGAAGATAGTTGTCAGCAGCGTAATTTTGCTTTTGCTTGGAGCGGTGGTAATTGCAGCTCCGATCGTGTATGGGCTGATTGGACCGCTTAATATAAGAAAACTCGGCCCCTTTTCTTAGTTTTTATTTAGGAGTTGATAAGGGAAAAATAATGATAATAATGATTTTCCATTGTGATATCTGGACTCATGCATGGTAACTACGCCTCCGCGACTGATTCTTCGTGGAAAAGGCAGACCTTTGATTGGTTTTGGGATTTGGGTTCCCTCCACTTAGCTAAATCTTGTTGGGTATAAAACAAAACAAAACAAAAACAAAATTTTTTATTTTTCCTTACATTTGACTTGGGTGCAAGAAGTTTCCTCAGGGCAGAGCTGCCACACATGATGTGAATGTTACGTGGGACATTCTGAATTCCTCCGCGGGTTGACACGTCTCAGTACTCTCTACCTTCTCCTACATCAAGGCGAGGCTCCTGCTGTGATCAGTTGGCTTCTTCTGCCATGAGAGAAACGTGCTCCGTTTCTGCCATTGTCCCCTGTGGATGCTTCTCATCTCAGGGATCAATGTAGGGCATCATTCTTCTTTTAGTTGGTCATCTGAAGTTGGACTCTCACATTACTTCTCTTTGAGATAGTTTTGAATTGTTACAGATTTTAGGTGCTTCCACGGCTCCTCCTTGTCCTTCTGTTGCGGTAACATGCTTTTGTGAGCATCTCTCTTTTGTCTTTTCTTTGTCGGATCTTTACTTTAAAGGTGATCCAAAAAGTTTCCTGCGTCAATTCATCAGTTTCCAAAGAGGCTCTCCGAGAGATGGGCTCTAGTGGCATCGAAGCAAAATTCTCTCGAGCAAAGATGTGCTAAAAAATGGCTCCAGTACATCATAGGGCGAGATGCTTGCCCTATCAGACAGTAAGAAGTCAGTCACACTTGAGGAAAGTGGAGATAGCAGTGAGAATCAAGAATCAGCTGGAACAAGTTCATCACTAACAGAGTCTGCTCCAGAGTCTTCTACAGTTCATAACGATCGGTTGAATGTGCATATATTGAATTCCGACAGCAACGTTAAATTTGAGGGACCCGACAATAAGGTGACGAGGAAGTCATCACTCAAAAGTAGGGTATCCGGTTTACTTGTCTCGGGGAGCAGAAAATTGAGCAGGGATAAAACTGGACAATTCGAGGATGAGTCTCAGCCCTCCTCCGCTGAAACTGCATGATGTTCTGAATATCCTTGTGAGAAGGTCCGTGGTGGCAGTAGTCCATCTTGCTAGCTTCCAATCCGAGGTGATGTGCTGAATGATTCTTCTTTTAGTGTGTAGTAGGTAAACCCATCAAAGCCAGTAATAGTGGTGGATGATGGCCTTGGGTAATTTTCCTTTTCCAGGCGAGATCATCTGCACCAAATGTTGCCACTCAAAGATTGAATGAGAGCAATGAACAAACCCAGCCCTAACTCAGTCCTGGACCAATCATTCGAAGGGGATGAGAAGATAATTAATTAATTTGCCTAGTTTCCATCAGTTGCTTTCGCCTAGCAGTTGCTGAGTTAGAACTCGAAGCAGTGCTTTCTTCATCTCTGACAGCTCCGTTCCAATGCATCGGGAAAGCAAGTGCCGTCTCAAGTGCTTAAGTTGAACTTGAGCACTAAAACCGCCTCCACTAGGATCTCTCGCTCGGACCCTCTCATGGGATGACCCGTGTGCAGAGAGAGAACGCATCCCCATGTTCTCCCAGAACCCGACCTTCAGGCCATCGAGAAGAGGTAGAAGAAGATGAGCAGGATCCGCTGGCCTCTGTCACAGATCTCCAATCAGTGGCAGGCATCAAAGGCGAGGCTCTTATTGGGATTAATCTAACATGCGTTAGTCGAGATCGTTTCGCCGCCTCCTTCCAAAGGTGTCTAAGGTCCTGTCAGTAGAAAAAGAGGTCATGACTTGGATGACGGGCTGGCTATTCATGATCGAGACCCGTCGGGTCTTTGGAGAAAATTCCACTATTACAGTAGAGTGGTTTCTACTGACACGAAGATAGTGCAGATACGACCCAGCTAATGGATATGGAATCCTGCATAAATCTTGCGGCCCTCCGTTTCTGATCTGTGCGGCTTTCTTAGGCTGCAAGTTACTTGCATGGAATGATTTTGTAGTCTTGACGGGGCAGATCCCACTTGACGGTTTGATCTGTGGAGGTCTGACCATCCGGCCACTAAATCTCAGGCATGCTTGAACACCATTGAGTGGAAGATCCCCAGCCCCTGGCTTCCATTAGGACGTGGGTGAACTGTCATCCACTAACATTCCCAATGAGGTCAACAGATGCTTCCTTCTGTACTTCATTGTGGTTTACCCCCATTGAAGGGATGGGATGGATTGAATCAGGGCCTCTTACTTTCTATATGGAAGGTTATATCAACTCAGCACTTAATTTGAAGTATGATCAAACACGGCTTTGCTCATCTTGTTGAGGCTTATACCCTTAGAACGTGAACCAGAAGCAATATCATAACATGAGCTAGACCGAACCCGGTGGATATATTAATAATGCTTTGAAAAATCTCTCCAACGAGAAACACGGACAAGATATGAAGACAATGTTCTCGAGTGGAAAAGCAACTGGTTAAGAGTGAATTACAGGACTACCCTCCCCCAACATGGGGGTAAAGAATCAGAATATCAGATTGTAAGTTAGCACAATTTTGTGAAAGACCATCCCGGGGTTGATATGGCAACATGAAGGAGCGCCCTAACTGCAACTCCCTGTGTACACCAAAAGCCCCTAGAAACTAGAAAATATAATCATTTGAAATTCCGGTACCTGAGGAACACGGTGTGTACTGCTGCCATATACGCTCCCTTCGGGATTAGCAACCTTCACCAATCAAGATTACTTCTGTTTGTCTCTGTTATTCACACCATACTGCACAAGAGAATGAAACAACGATTCCTTGCATGAATATCCACTCCAAGGGAAATATGTCACGCCTACCTAAGTATTGAAATTCAAAATACTGAGAAACATGTGGTGTTCTGACATCAGATCTGTTGAGGAAAGGAATCTGGCTAATCATAACCAGATTGAACTCTATGATGTGAATTGCGCATGATTTTGATGAAACAGACTCTAAGGAAAAAATTATATGCATGCCAGATAAAGGTTATTGCCAGCCGGATATGGGAAGTACTACCACAGGTTCTAAAAGGTTGAAATGAGCTGAGCCATACAGGAATCGTAACATAACAGAAATTAGGGCTTAGAGGCCAACTTGAAAGGATCTATCCAGCTAAGCCCTGCCTAGAGTACCCAGTTCTGTATGATCATTCTGATTGTTATGTACAGGATTCACCGTTTTGGGCAGACTAAAGCTTGTTAAAGTTAGGACTGTATGATAGCGGCAGAAAGTCACATGTTCTTCATCTGTTCACTTCATCAAAGTAGAATTCTTTCAATTTTTTGAGAATAAATACCTTCTCTCTCACGAGGGAGCTCCATAAATCTGAATGACCGGCAGATGCTTGGCCAGACTGAGGATTTAGAAGTGGTTCTCTTGTTCTAAACTGTGCGTTTTCATAATCTTCCTCATAGTCAAATTCATCTCGATGAGGTGAAACCAATGCTCGGAGGACAAATGAAAGCAGCAAACAGACAGCCTGGAATTAGAGACAGAATTACCATAAGAGAGCAAACAGGCACTAAATCATACTGGACTATTGATGCAGAAAATGCAAAAGACACACTGAACCCCTTATTTTTTAATATTAATCTGGCTTTTCCCATTTCTTTTGAATATCAACCTCACAGGATACAAAATATAACTTCTTAATGGAGAAGCTATTTTGTGTTTTCCAGCACAGCACACCCTCATTCTCACAAAAACAGTCAGTCCCACATGCACTCTCAAGGGGCCTAACCTCCATTGCTAGGAGAACACATAGACTCAGGAGCATCGAATTATTTATCTTCAAAAAACCATAGGATGCAGACATGAAATTAGATTCTACAGGCTAAAAGAGGTGAAACTTCCTGTAGATGGATTCTGAGACAGCCATTCATAATTCAAAGTAATTCCTGCTTGGTGACATTCAGCATTCATTTTGATATAATAATGATGATAGAACACTCACTGATTGAACCTACCTGGACTACGGCAATGGCAATGGCAATCGTCTTGCATATCGCAACATTCTTTTCAATGAAAGAGAGAAGGCTTTCAAATTCCCCAGTAGGGTCAACTGGAAGACTCTGTGAATTAGATAAGGTAAAAGACTTTCAGTTTATAACCAGAGAAAGTACACAAAGTAGGCAAAACCACAAATAGCCAAAACTTACCTGCTCCCAATGACGATCAAGAGCAACAAATGCCACCAAACATGCTTCTATAAGGAGTAGTACAGTCACAAGGAGAGTGTACTAATTCACACAAGATTAAGGAAAACTTCTCATAGGAGGACTTGAAACGCAAGGTCACCTTCAACACTGTAAAGGCGAACAGAATGATACAGAAGTAAAAGTACTTGAAAAGTGAATGAGGTTAAGAGGGCGATCAAGGTCTGAAAGTGACCACAAGGGCCTGCCTTCTGTAGATTGTCCACTTTGAGTCACAGTCAAGGGGCCAAAGAGGCTGGCCATGACCTCAGCTCAATTAATGCACAGAGTTTCATGCCTACCTGACAATCTAAAATCAAGCTTTCAGCTTACATCACGACTCAAACTTTTGATACAACATCTGGGGAGTATCTGCTAGTAACCAGAAAGCTACCACCTAAAATTTTCAAATTCTATGCAAAAGGAGAACTCAATATGTTCTCAGGATATAAAGAGTAAAGAGAATTTACCAAGCATATAGTAAGAAGTATAATATTTTATTTTCCAAAAGGAATTAAACTCTCAGAACCTTCATTGAAAAAATTGGTAGGATACAAAGCAGAGACAACAGCCACTTAATGCTTCAGCTGCTATGCAACCAATGAAAGAAACGCAGCACAGCACAGCTCCCACTCCCATGAAAGAATAGATGAACCTGATTACAGTAATATAGCACCACATGAATCTTCAATTCACAATCCTAACCAAATACAATCCACAATTCACATAAGCACATGTTGGATGGGCATCACATAGTGGATGTGTAACACTCAATTGATTTAAGTGGGATATTGGTCCATATACCCCCACTTAAATCCAATTATTATCGCAGTGAATATTCACCAAATATTTTATTCAATGCACATAGCCAACTGTTGACAAATCTGAAACTGATAGATCGCAAAGGAACCTCAATTCTTTGCATTGTATTCCGTAACAATTGATACAGAAGCAAAGCTTTTGATCAGCATATCACCCTTCTGTTCCAGATATGAAAACATATACATATGCGGATATCTATACGTACGTCATGTTCTCCATACTATATATTACAGGTAAGACGAACTCATTCCTCCTCGCCTTGAGGAATTTGGTAAGAAATTAAATGCTTTTTCGAAGATTCGATAGATTTCCTTCCAAATACGACCTTTTTTTCTATCTGTATCTGCAGAGGATCTAATAATGGAGAAAGCAATTACTGCACGATTATTAATGCACCGATGGAGACTATCAACTGTTATATAAAATCATAAAATTAAACCAACATAGGAGCAAACTTACCATGGAGCGGGAAGCTTGAAGTCATTTAACACGATACCAATCCCACCGTCCAGACCGGAGACCATGTCGGCGGCGAAATTCAATGGCGTAATCCCATCAGCAAAGGCCCCGGCAGACCGCAAATTTGACAGGGGCGAGGCCGAAGAGCCCGGCGGCGTAGCTGATGGCGGAGACACCGGGACGTGGTGGCTCCATTGGTCGAGCATCCATGCAGAGTACATAATGATCGAGATCCCAACGAATGTTTGAAGGTAATTCAGCAACTTAAGGACGAACGCCAACGAAATGTGGCAACAATTGCGCCGCATTGATGCTCGGATGGAGACAAACGAGATCGATCAATTACACGTCCCGATCGTTCAGGTTTCAATTGCTTAAGGAGAAGATTGCCAATGTCTTTTCAATCCGAAAAGAACACTAAAATTTGCATAAATTTTCTTTTCTTTTCTTTTTTTGTTTTGTTTTCCGTGGAGATTTAAATGGGAAAAACGAATTTCCCCTACTTTTTGACTCAGTAATCTTAATTAGGAAAATCCTATTCGAATTTCGACATGTGGAAAACGTTTTACAGGAAAATGAATTCCACATTAATAGCTTCTTTGGGCTTACTGCAAAACATTTTCCTTGATCCAAAAGTTAAAGAGTAATATTATAACTAAAATGATAGCAAATGGGAATAGCAAGTCAAGTCGACTATGGAGCCCGCTCGCAGGGCTGACGAGCTAGCAAGCATAAGACAGCATCAACTTGCAGCATCTCCATCGGTGAACGACACTAGCAAGAAAGAGTAGAGAATCGCGCATGGAGAACCGGAGGACATCTGACAACACTTGTATGATAGATTTACTTCCCAATACAAAGAATCAAGTTCTCGGAGCAGATCAGTCTCTTAAGACAAAGGAACCTTCTATTCTCTTTTCCATCGCCTGAGCAGCGGAAAAGTTTAGAGAAAACACCTCGTTGTAACTTGGGGAAGGAGCCGGCTTGAACTCGTAAGGACCTGCCTTTGGTCCCCAGACCTGTACGCAATCAATTTTTGTTCGTGATTACAATTACTTATGGATGGTTTTCTTTCATTTAAGTTCTCAATATAACTTGCCAGTATGCGAGGAAACAGCAGAGGAAAAATGAACAGAGGCTAAATGGAGCTAACCTGTTGTCCTTCCTCGTCATAGCCCCTGTCCCAGATGTGCATTTCGTTGTTCTTCAAGATGGCAAGTTCCGAAGTACAATAGGTTGCTCCGTTCTATCATGAGATAAAAAAGTATTGGCTATTGCTCAATGGAATGAAATTCAAGGCGGCCTCCAGAAAGCTAGAAATCAGTTCATGCTTTAGAAGAAGCAGGAAGTAAGGGGAAATGAGTTAAACTTTTTTTAGTGGAATGCATTCCAGCTGGATTTCCTTTATTTGTTAGAAGAATGGAAATCCAGAAACTGGGAATAATTTCCTGGAGCCAAAAAAACAGCTTTTCATGAAGAAATTATGCTCAGGAGAACCCCGAAAGAGGATGTGATAATGGGGGAGGACAGGGTGGTCTACCCATGTATTAGGAAATCCGCCTGGAGGAGTTGAACCTTCATATATGCATCGCTTTCCACGATCACAGCGCTTGAGATGTATGGCGGTCAAATGTTCGGCAATGTCCTGCAAATACTAAGCTCATTATCATGCGACTAATCAGAAGGCATATGAAAGCATGTAACAGAAGTGCCAGAAAGTTTTCATATAGCCAGAAAACACTAAAATATTTTCTTGGTCTCCTGGTGAAAATTGCCATTATCCAATGTAGTCAATGTTCTTGACCAGATCTTCCAAAGGATTGAAGAAGAAGGTAATTAACTCATAGTTTCATATTGTGCATGCCAAAGAGCAGTGTTTACTAGCTTACCTACAAAACTGACAAATGTCTTGGCTTTCAAGTAAACAACCACAAACAAATCTTCTCAAAGCAAGTTTTCGAACAACAAAGTAGTAAGAAGCTCACCCCAATAACTTCCTCAGGCAGTGGGCGCTGGTCTGTTGGACGGTCACAGAAGTTCTTATATTCTTCCATGTCCCTGATGGCAAACGTACTCACCTACCAAATGATAAGTTCAAACAGTAAGAAACTTGGTTGGGGGACTGAATGATAAGGACAGCCTTCTATTGTTGTAAAGCAAAAAATATAACGCAAAGAAAGAGACCATACTAAATAAGTACAATTAACCCAAAAAAGGAGGATTCTGGTGAGATCTAGATAGTTTACTGTCATAGATGTAACTCTGGGTAAGAACATATTTCCATTAAAAATGAAAGAAGGGGAATCTTGAGGGTGAATTTAAAGATGACAGATGCACCACAAAGCAACAACCCTTTTTTTTTATAAGTACAGGAGAAGCAGCTTGCAGAAACAAAAATAATATCAGATAATCCAAATTGCTTGGAGAATTTCTTCAATTCAATTGCTCCTCTGTGGAAGTGGATAGTTCAATTGACTAGAGAAAGAGAGATTGAAAAGGTGAGTAACTTTACAGGTAAGAAAAATGTGAACATAAACTTTCTTTATGAAAAGTTATTACATATATAACCCATTGCCTACACATGCCACTTACTGGTAAGGGACTGGCATGATAAACAAATGATCATTTTTGTTCTGCATTTTAATTCGACAGAGTCAACCTTCTGAGTTGAAGAAAAAGTAGCACTATCAGTGAGGTATTCTGACAACCACATAATAAAAGATAGTACACGTCTTTGGAGGGACAACACAACTAAATCTCTTTTCAAAAGTGTGACAGAGGAAAATGCCAGATATCATAAGACATGTACTGAGAAATTCATTATTAGAAGTCAATACAGTAATTCACAGTTCTTGGCATAAGCACTGGAAGCAAAAATGGGATATACCTCAACATCACACTTCAAATCCTTTGGACAAGGCTTCACTAGACAGAATCGCTGCAATTAAAGCTATTATCAGGATTCTAACACAACAAGAGAGAGAATAAACTGCATGAACAAAACTGAGATATTGATATTAGATTCATCGAGAAGCTTAAGGCAAATGGGAATAAACCACTGTGACATATTCATAGACATTTTAAAACAGTTCATATCAGATACAGAGCACAAAGTACCTGCCTAAATGGCTTTTGTGGAGTTCTCCAGAATGCCTGTAAAAGATACAGAAAAGAATGAAAACTGAGTTACTTGCAACTGCTTAACTATTAAAGTACTGTTGCACAATAGACGAAGCTTATAATTAACCTGCTCAAAATACAAAACTTTTGAACCGTCCACCATTTCTGCTGCTGGGCATGTGAGCAATCTGCAAACGCAAGGAAACATCCATAACTTCTGTCTTGGATGGCCGTCCAGTTATCTTTTCGCAATAATTTTTAAAAAAATATGTCTGAGCAATTAATCAGTCCAAACCCTCAATTCAAAGATGTGCAGCAATTATTTTATCATGTCAACGAACCCAAGAAATCTAAGTTCAGAAGGAAAATCTCCTCACAGCAGAAATTGACCTTTAAAGTCTATTTGTTTTCTTCCGTTTTTTGATCTTAGCTCAGTCTAGACAGAGTGAAAACACATAAACCATGGCGCCAAATAGAGGAATCATTGGAATTCCAGAGCAACGCAATCGACTAAGCCAATTGGCAGAAGCTGCCCGAGGCTAAGCTACATCAACTGCATAAAATCTACAAACAGGAGAGGAAAAATTGAAGTACCTAATGTTGAAGTAATTATCAGGATCTCTGGAAGCTTGCTCCCTCGAGAACTACCAAACAGAATCCCGTCCAATCTCAACAATCAAGTGAAGTACACCGAGCTCGAGAGAAGAATCGAGACCCAAGGAACGGAAATGGGGAGAGAGAGAGAGAGAGACTACCTTCTCGCCAGAGAGGGAGTTGGCGACGAAGCGGGCGTGGTCCCAGCGAGTAGTGGACTTGGTGAGTCGCTTGAGGAGGAGAGCTCCTCCTGCGAGCACCAGGGCCTTGATCACAACTCCTCTAGCTGCACTACTCCACCCCTTCGACTCTGACGCCATCGACGAGATGCTACCCAGGTTTTCCCTCTTCTAATCCCTCTATGGACGACGACGACGACGACGACCACCACCACCACCACCACCACCACCGCCACCTGGACACCACTGGCTCGATTGTGTGCGGCGTCTCTGTGGCTTAGCCCGAGCTATACCGTCCTCGGCCCTTTTTTCTTCTTTTAAATTTCTATTTTGCTATAATTTATTAAACATATTCTCAACTTTTTCCAACAATTTTTAATTAATAAAAAACAACCTGATACGTCGTTCTAATTTCTCACTTTTACCCTTTTTATCACAAACCTTTTTTTTTAATTCAGCACGTGAGAAAAGCCACTACTTCATTCATACCTGAGAAAAAAAAATCCTTAATTCATAATTTGAAGAATAAGTTTTTTATGAGCATAATTTGAAGAATAAAGATTTGATTATTATCTATTTTTGATGGCCTTCTTGGCATTTTCTATTATCTAAAATATTGTCTATATCTATCGATCAATCTATCATACGGGAACACGGAAATTAGTCAGTGTCTTTTTTAATTTCTCAGAATACCCATATTCTTTATATATCAATTTATATAATATAATATATTAGGGTTAAAATAGTAAAATCACCAACAACTACATACACACAGCTTTAACTTTCACCCCCTATTTTCTTTTTTTTTGTATAAACTGCCGGTATCCAGATGGAATTTGTCCAACTGACTAATCCGGATCGCTCCAAGTCGGTCTATTTAAGGGGTTAAGAACTCCCCGCCGCAAGTGAGACTCGAACTCGAGTCCTCCCATTGGGATGATGAATGCCAAACCACTCAACCACGCCCACGATGGTTCTTATTTTCACTCTCCCACCCTGTTCTACATTTTTTTAATTTTTCATTAATTTATTTCATTTTTAACCTCCAAATACATTTATATATTAGTATTATGATATCTTATGTCAAATAATTAATAATGATGGAGAATATTTTAATTTTTTCGTATTTTAACTGTATTCGTAATTTTATTCTATTTTAATTTATATTTTTCTAGTTACGTAAATTTATGTCATCATGCTGTGCAGAAGCAGAAGTCCACAGTGCACGTGTGTGTGTGTATTCTATTTCTAAGATCACCACCATGGGCTCATTCCGGGCCCGAGCCTTTTAGGCTATTGAAAAACGTCTGGGCCGAAGAGTTTGACTCGTAACATAGTTTTTAAAACCGGACCGGACCGGAAAGTAGTGTAGGCATGTGTTTATGGGTCGGATTGGAGGTTTAATAAATAATCTTAATAGTATAATATTACTAATAAATTTACATAATATCATAATTTGAATATGATTTATAACAAAAATCATTAATATAACAATTACAATAAACAAAAAATTAATATAAAATATAAATAAGTTTAGTAAAATAAAATAAAGACATTATAATATATTTTTTAAAATTTTAAGTCAGCCGGTTTTTCATGAGTTTAATTATGTTTACCGGCCGGTTCAATTGGATGGTGTTGGTTGGAGCTTCGTGCAATTCCAATCATGGGAACCGATGTTTGTGCAGTTGAAGGAGATGACGGGCTCGAGATCGTGGCGGCGCTCCACCTGGCGAATCAGTGCATTGACAAGTGTGTGCACCCGCACACGTGTGATCCCACGTCAAATGTATGAAAGGGATGGCCCGTAAGGCTCGAACTTAAACCGGCACTTTTCGGATATATGCAGTAGCCCGACCGTCACAGTGGCATTGTCAGCGGTTGGTTATGGGCAATTATAATCTTCCTTCCACATGGAAAAATTCAACATGTCGAGAGCTCCCCTCTTCCTTTGTCGAGACGCTAATGCTTGCATCTTCCCCCAACTGCAGCCAAATCATAATAATGATAGGATCATCATTAAGCTAATTACAAAACACGTACGAAATGGGTCGACGGAGGTGGTTCGACGCATCCTCTTTTCGAGCAAAATCTTGGGATCGGGTCTTTCAATGAAGAAATATACATGAAATAATGAATTTTATTTCTTAATAAATCGACTTATTTATTAAGTTTTTTGATATTAAGGAATCTAAGTGCTTAAGGAAGGAAGTAAGCAAGCAAGCAAGCAAGGATAACCAAACTTGACATAATTGCAAGCATTGAAATTGAATGACCCTTCACCTAACATTCTGTTATCATATTCGTTCGATCTAATGATTCATTAATTAATTGAAGTGAGATCCAAATCCCATTCTACCACTCTGTCGTTTCCCAGTTTCGAGCTTTGAGTGCCCTTTCTGGCCTGCGACACCTCTACTAATGGTTAGAACAACCCTTTAGCCTCACATCACACGACAGAGAGAGGACTAAAGCTTC
Source organism: Sonneratia caseolaris (assembly GCA_900006705.1). Lineage (NCBI taxonomy): Eukaryota > Viridiplantae > Streptophyta > Magnoliopsida > Myrtales > Lythraceae > Sonneratia > Sonneratia caseolaris. Next base: position 1,572,255 of record CXYZ01005797.1, read on the forward strand.
CTACACCTTGCTCGGCAAAAGATAGCAAAGTCGATGGGCACGGATCTGTCGAAATGACTTCACCCTTGCTCCCTTATCTCCGGATCCAGTATCCATGATATGGATGAGTTTTACCTATGAACCATAGATGGAGTTGATTCGAATCTAAATCGGAGATAATCAATGGGAATTCGAGAAGGGAAGCTGGCATCTATGACCGTGTCTCCTTATCACTCTGACATTATAGGGGCCAACTAGGATCATGAGAGATGTGAAGGATTAAAAAAATAAATAAGAGGAAGAGAATGGATATAATATAAAATACGTCTTATTAAGAAATTAAAACTATATGATTATTATTATAATATTTAAATTTAAAGAAATATATATAATAATATATCTATTTACCATATTAAAAAATTAACTAAATAAAAAATTAATATATTCAAATGATCTAAATTTATTATAATTAAATATTATCGAATCCTAATATAATAACTAATATAAATGGTGTACTTTTTCTTATTCTCAAATACTGCATTTCCTAATATAATAAATATTTTCTTCAAGACTCTCCCCCAATAAGATGGTAATCACATTTTGCACTTTCATACTTGAAGTCGAGCAATAGTTTATTGGCTCGATAATAGAAGAAAAATTGACTTGAGACACCTTCTCTTTAGAGGTTAAGAGATAATATTGATTTGAGACTCCTTACCTTTAGGGATCTAATAGATGGGCTCTAGCCTTCTTCTCTTTTTGGCTTCAGAGGCCAAAATCAACTTGAATATTCTTACTCGGTTTTTAATATTACATTAATGATCTAATCGACATGCTCTGATACCATGTGAAAAATTAGAATATAACAAGAAGAAGAGGGTAAATGTAATATAAATACGTAGTGATCAATAAGCCAAAATGATAGGAGCATCATCATCATTATTATTTATCTAAATTTATTCTAATTAAATATCATCATATCCTAATACATCAACTAATATAAGCAGCATATATAATCTTATTCTTATATATTTTATTTCTTAATATAATAAATATCACGAGACTTTTGGTCCATCTCTAACAAATATTTTAAAATTATCAAGAAGAGACGAACCAGATACGTGTTAAGAGAGAGTGGCTGCACTTGTCCTCAAGCTTTCGATATATACCAGAATCACTCATCCAATCTGTTGACTTGTTTACTCGTTGGACCAGACTAAAGTTCGAAGGATGGCACGATTAAATTAACACATGTTCAAAAGGCACCACGTTCAAGAACGGGGTAGGTCCCGTCTACTATAGCTGACAACAGGGACCGTGTCAACCCACGTTCAAGTGTCCCAGTGTTCGTGTTGAGAGTCATGGTCACGGAATCCCCTTTCAGGATTGTGTGCCTTTAGAGAAGAAATGGGTCTATTGATATTTTAAGTAATACATAATAGATGTGAATTACTAATTGGTTGTGAATAAAATAATTAGATTTTGATATGTTTGAGTGAAGGGTTGATTTGGCTTGCAAAGTGTGAATTCTCATCTAGGTTAATTATGATATGTATTATTAGTCATCTATACTTGGGATGAATGACAATAGTTCGGTTTTTCAATTTCAGGACGCGCGCAAGGGGGTCAGCTTGACCCTTTCAAGACCGACTGCAACAAAAGGACAGTGGCACGAGTCGTAAATTAGGGCGACCATGGTGGCAATTGTTTCACCCATCTCCAGAACCGCACCCACGGTCTCTCTCTCATCTCCTCCGTTCCCCGTCTCTCTATCCATCCCTCCTCTCTCTCTCTCTCTCTCTCTCTCTCTGCATCACTGTCTCCGTTTTGCGGCAGTCTCTCGCTACTCTTCTCTAACTTCACTTCACAACCATTCTCCATTGCTGAACGATCCGTTTGCGACTGAGGACCTCTTTCTCTCTCTCTCTCTCTCTGTCTCTCCGCCTGTGTTTTTTTTTTATCTATCTGTCCTTCTCTTCCTGCTGGCGATTGAGTTGCCGGAGAGTTCAGATCTGTGGCCCACCGCACCAGATCCGGACACCTGGAAATCCTAGCCGGCTCTGATGGAGGAGGCGCTGGAGCTGGCGCGCGCCAAGGACACCAAGGAGCGCATGGCGGGGGTAGAGAGACTACACCAGCTGCTCGAGGCCTCCAGGAAGAGCCTCTCCGCCTCCGAGACCACGTCACTTGTTGACTGCTGCATGGATCTTCTAAAGGACAACAACTTCAGGGTCTCTCAAGGCGCGCTTCAGGCCCTGGCGTCCGCCGCCGTGCTCTCCGGAGAGAACCTGAAGCTGTACTTCAATGCGCTTGTCCCTGCCGCAGTTGAGCGGCTCGGTGACGCTAAGCAGCCTGTGAGGGACGCTGCTAGGAGGCTCCTGCTCACTCTCATGGAGGTATGCCTCTAATTTTTCACGGTGCATTTCCACTATTGGTTTGACTTTTGCTGAACAAGAAATCAGCTGGATATCAATTATTTAGATCATCACCAAGATGATTCAGTGTGTTTAGCATTACTTTTTCGGTGAACTGGGAACCTTGTCATTGCTTTTTTTTTTTTCCGTGCACATTGAGTGAAGACAGTGTAGACAGATGAAAGCTACAGTATATCGCGCTGGGGTTCATCAGATGAATTCAATGACTGACTGCTTCGCTCTTGATTGGGGTCATAAGTCGATCACTGATTTTCTTTTGGGAATTGGTTTTGTCCAAATACAGTGGCTTAAACTTTCACTCTGCAAGTTAAAAGTGTGAGGGCTTAATCGGCATTTCCATAATGAAGGTTTACATGGAACTCTATCTAATATTGAAAGTATACTTCTTGATATCGTTAGTGAGAATAGTATCAGACTTGCCTAATGTGGATTGGGCTTCACTGAATCCCTTTATGTATCACTCTTGCTAATTTCACGAGTCTCTGGCATCAATTACCAAATGAACCATGAAGTACCTTTTCCTGTCTTTATGTGGATACAAGTGCTATCTACCTAAGGTTCACCACTGTTTAGGCCTGTCTTGGCTGTTTATCTACTATCTTTTACTTTAATTATTATGTGAGCAAGAGGGGGCAACTTAAGATAATTTATTTGATTCTGTTAGGTTTCTTCTCCAACAATCATTGTAGAAAGAGCTGGCTCTTATGCATGGACACATAAAAGTTGGAGAGTTCGTGAAGAGTTTGCACGAACTGTTACTTCAGCAACTACACTTTTTGCATCAACTGAGCTGCCTCTTCAGCGTGCTATCCTTCCTCCTGTAAACTTGTTGACTTTACTGGATGAGAGATTAATTTAAATTAGGTTTATCCTCAAATATATGTTCTGATGAATGTTTATGTCAATCATTAGATCTTGCAAATGCTAAATGACTCGAACCATGCTGTGAGGGAAGCTGCTATATTGTGCATAGAGGTTAGTAATGCCTTCATTTCTTCTTCCCTTTACTTGAACTTCTGTCTTTTGAATATGAGAATGTAGTTATTGTGAAGCATTAATGTTACCATCCTGTTTAGTGATTATGAAAAATAGAAAGGAGTGAAAGTGGAGGGAGACTTATTTGACATAGCTAAAGAGCTCTGACTTACTTTTCTCTTGTCAATGCTGTCATACTTTGTTTGTTTCTTTATTCTCAAGATGGTATATTTTTTGTCTTCTTGGTTTTGTGAATGCTCGGTGTACTTGTACTGCTTCTCGATTTGTTCCTTTGATGTTTCCTTCCAGAATTTTTTTTTCCAATTTCAAGTACTTTGTTATCTTAAAATTTCAAATAATGGCTGCCATATTTTTCTTCACATATTTTTTAAAAGTTATTTTTCTTCATATTTTTATTGTCCAAGAAAGAATTTGCATGTAAATAGGATGTAGCTAATGATTTTATCAGGCAGTCACCAGTATAGCTTTTCTCGTGGCTTGATTCTTTTGGATGAAGTGAACACAGTTCCTTTTCTTGATAAGTTAACTGACTGAACTCATCGAGAAGGCCACTAAGGCCACCAATCTCATTGATAAGATCTGGTATAGGGTCATTTGACATTATATCTTCGTTCCTATGTTGCAACTGCACTAAGTTATCTACCTGTACAAATGAAAAAAAAAAACATTAAAATCAAGACAGCATTAAGCTCTTTGATATTTTCCCTCTTAGTGCAGCTTCATGAAATGTGATTTGTCTTAAGTCATTCAATGTTGCTTATATTAGAAAGTCAAAAGAAATGCTTCCACTGAGAAAAATGTTAAAGAGAAAATTGACTTTGTTTTACTCGTTTGAAGTGCATGTACAAAGATAGCCTGTTTCTGTCTTTGACTTATTCATTCTAATAAATTAAGGATTGCTGTTTTCTTACCAGGAGATGTATACCCAGGCAGGGACACAATTTCGTGATGAACTTCAGCGGCATTCGCTTCCTCCCTCTATGGTTAATCATCTGGCTGAGAAACCTCTGATTTGGATAATCCATTTTATTTGGAGCTCCTTTTAACAGAGACTTGTTTATGTAGGTGAGAGATATTAATGCTAGATTAGAGAGGATAGAGCCAAAGGTCCGTTCTTCTGATGGTCTTAATGTGCCTTTTCCTGCTGGAGAGATGCGGCTTATGAATACTAATCCAAAACGGAGCAGTCCAAAGGCAAAGAATTCTTCAAGAGAAATGTCCCTCTTCGGAGGTCAGCATCCGAACTTGTAAATCTATCTTATATTGGGTAATTTTATAGTCATTTGTCTCAGATGGTTGGCTACATTTTTATTCTACAACTAAACTTTCGTCTCTTCATTGTTTGTCCTAAACATTATCCAGTTTTTCTATTTTGGTTCTACTATTGTATCCGGTCAGCAGGGGGTAATAGTAAATATTTATGACCAAAACAGGAACTTAACCAAATGGTTCGAAGTAAATCAAAACTTTCAATAAGGAGACATGTTTACATTCTACTACCTTTATGATCTGGACTCTGGAGGGTGAAATATATCCTCTCATTACTCTATTTTCAATGTTTTTGGATCATGATTGTTGTACCCATTTCAGGTTTGGTCTTGGAATAGGAGACATTATACATGTATTACACTAAGATACTGAAATATTAGATTTAATTTGGTTTTATATAGGAAGATGTGGTTGGTATGGGATGATTTGTTGTACAGAGATAGTGTTTTTATACTTTTCACTCTTAATCTGGGTGCTGTTGTGTACAGCTGAGCATGATATAACAGAAAAGCCCATAGAACCTGTGAAAGTTTATTCTGAAAAGGATTTGATGAGGGAATTTGAGAAGATCGCTTCAACACTTGTACCAGAAAAGGATTGGTCCATACGTATTGCTGCTATGCAGAGGGTTGAGGGCCTTGTAGCAGGAGGTTCAACTACTTTTTGTCATTCTCTCTGCATTTGTGGTTATTTTGTTGCTGTGGTTTATCTTGAGAGGAGCTTGTCTGCCTTGTTTCCTTACACACATGTATTTTATTCACTTGTGTTGGAAGTAAACTACCTTATGGATGATTTCTGTGTTTTTTCAGATCAATTTGATTGTATTCCTATTTTAAGCAATGATGTGGCAATTTATGGAGATTTAAGTTACTTTGTTTTCATTTTAAATGAAATAGAAACTACCTGATGGACAGGTTCTGGGCTTTTTCTCCACCACCGTGCCCCCCCTCCAAAGTCTGTCTGGTTGAAATCCTAGTTTGACTGATATGTAGAAAATTCCTGGAAACTAGACTATTATCTGAGAACATTAGTGGTAACTGATTGATTGGAATCCTTTGCTGCATTTTTCTATCATGGCATGCTATTTATGTTTTAATTTCTGTTATTGCTCATTGCCAGGTGCTGCTGAATACCCTTGCTTTCTAGGACTCTTGAAGCAACTTATTGGTCCTCTAAGTTCACAGTTATCTGATCGAAGGTCCAGCATAGTAAAGCAGGTGTGTTTATATTTTATATGTTTTATATCTGGTTGGAAGCAGCTGATATGACAGTTTCCTTGTTGGCCTCACAAGGTTTAACAAGTATCATATTCTTGACAAGAAACATTTGTGTGACTGATTAATACATGGTTGTTGTGCTACTCTTATGTGATCCCTGATTTCACTTAAACTTCCTTTGAGCTACTTTGCCATTGAACTGGTTTTCTGTATCTATGTTATCTTGTCTAACTGGAAATTAATCATGATCAAGGTTCTTTGTTTTAATTAATTATAGTATGGCTCTTTCTTTCTTTTTTTTTTTCTTTCCAATCCAGAATAACCACCTATTATAGGGTTGTACAACTAATAAGAGGTTGCAAAGAGGAATAACTATTGCTCTGCAGTTTAGACAAACTTGGTGATCTGAAAAATGTGCTATAATATTTTGAATTTTATGATCTGCAATATTCTATCTGCCTTTGGTGCGATTAAATGTTTGAATTTCATTAACCAAAGAAAATATTTGAGGGTCCTGTTACTCCTTCTGTATGGCATTGTCTATGCTAATATTGGTTAATTCATCTTGTGATCATTTTCTTGTGGTAGGCTTGCCATCTACTCTGCTTTTTATCTAAGGAGCTGTTGGGAGATTTTGAGACATGTGCTGAGGTGTTTATTCCAGTAAGTTGGTCTCTGTTTGTTCATATAATTTAATCTGCCTTCTGTTTGTACTAATTATACAAAACAATAATCAGGTTCTTTTCAAGCTTGTTGTGATCACTGTGCTTGTAATTGCAGAGTCAGCAGATAACTGTATAAAAACTGTAAGTTTTAGATTTCACTAATAGCTGTACCACTTATTTTCTTTGTTGTAATCCTACATTAAAGCACTAAAATTACTTTGCAGATGTTGCTGAACTGCAAGGTTTCTCGTATACTTTCTCGTATAGCTGATAGTGCAAAGAATGACCGTAGCTCAGTACTTCGCACAAGGTAGCTTTTCTTCTGAAAGAGAATTCATGAAAATGGTTCCTAATCCTCAAGAACGCTGTGCATTTTGTATTTGTAAATAATCATTTCTCCTTACTGCAAATACTTGTCTGATTGGAGGCTTTAAGGAGCAGAAAAGCCTTAAAGCCTATATTGCAAACTCCACAAATTGTCTCCCATTAGAACTTCTGAGGTGTACTTATTAAACCATGATACCTGTCCACCTAACCATCATCCAGTAATGGAGTTATTGTTTGTTGGCTACTTCAATATTGTCGTTAAAACCTAAGTAAGATAGTGTCAAGCTGCACAAGTCACAATATCTCCTCCTGGTAGGAGGCATTGCCCCAGCATTAAGGACCTTTGTTTTATTTTTTATTATAGTTGTCTTAGTTTGCATAATGTTCCACCTTCAGTTCCCAGATTGTGTCTGTGCTACTGGTACATGGACTTGTTTCTTCTTGGAACTCCCCCATCTGTTATCTAGTTGGGAAAAAACTGCATCATCAAATAGAAAATATAGATGATCTTCCCTGTTAAGGATGCATAAGCTCTTGTATATCTGCTTTAGAATGAGGGCCTGCTTACAGAAAAGGTTCTTGGTGCATGGACTTTATTTATGTTGTTTCATGTGTCATCCTTTCCTTTAAATGACAGGTGTTGTGAATATGCACTGTTAATATTGGAGAATTGGGCTGATGCACCTGAAATACAACGATCTGCAGATCTTTATGAAGATCTTATACGGTGTTGTGTAGCAGATGCAATGAGTGAGGTATAACTTTAAAAATTTCTTCTGTCTGGCATCCTTGTGCAACATATGCTTCTGCGTTGTCAAATCTTCATTAGTTTTTGCTGGATCTTCACCAGCTGTTGGCTCGAGCAAATGTAACTTCTATTGTAGGCTGATGTTTAGTTGGCTGTAAGTGACCAGGACTGTGATGCTCTGGACGACATGTATTCTTTTAAAGCAAGTTATGTTTATCACTTTTACAATAGTTAAAAAGTGGTTCTTAAAATTTTCAAAACTGGCAGGTACGCTCAACTGCTCGAATGTGCTATAGGTTGTTCTCAAAAACATGGCCAGAACGTTCGAGGCGATTGTTTTTGTCCTTTGATCCTGCTATTCAAAGGGTATGCCCGCTCATTTTGTATATGAGGGATGTGATCATGTTATTCTGTTCCATGACGCCTTATTTTTGAGGCAGATATTAAATGAAGAGGATGGAGGAATTCATAGAAGACATGCTTCTCCTTCTATTCGAGACAGAAGTAGTCAAATGTCATCCAAGCCTCAAACATCCAGTTATGCAACTATACCTGGATATGGGACTTCTGCTATTGTTGCTATGGATAGAACTTCAAGTTTACCAGCCAGTAAATCTCTTTCTTCCGGACTTCTTCTGTCCCAAGCTAAAAAACTCAGCAAAGGTAGCGATCGAAGTCTTGAAAGTGTGTTGCATGCAAGCAAGGAGAAAGTCAGTGCCATTGAAAGCATGCTTAGAGGACTGGAGATGTCTGAGAAACATAACCCTTCAGCTATACGATCATCAAGCCTAGATCTTGGTATTGCATCAGTTTGCTCACTTCTCCCTTTTTCGGAATAAATATCTTAGTCTATGCACTTGGTCAGTATATCATGTTATTTGAATGAACTTAATTTACAGTGTGAGCAATTAGCAGTTAAAATTTTGTGTTGTTGATCCTAGTGCAGGGGTTGACACTCCATCTTCTCGTGACCCACCATTCCCACCTGCTGTTCCAGCAACTAATCATCTCACAAAATCTTTAAATGCAGAGTCTACCACCTCAGGTACCACTAAAGCTGGTAGTCGCAATGGAGGGTTGGTTCTCTCAGATATAATCACACAGATTCAAGCTTCCAAAGATACCTCTAATAAGTCATTGCATCGAAGTGGTGTAGCACAAGAGCCTTTCTCAATTTCATCGTACTCTGCTAAGAGAGCTGAGAAGCAAGAAAGAGGTTCCGTTGAGGATAACAAGGATGTCAGAGAGGCAAGAAGATTTATGAACATACATGCTGATAGGCAATATTTGGACACACCTTATAGAGATGGAAACTTCAAAGATTTGCATAACAGTTATGTACCCAACTTTCAGAGACCACTTTTGAGAAAACATGCGGGTGGCCGGATGTCTGCAAATAGGAGAAGTTTCGATGATAGTCAGCTATCATTGGGGGATATGTCAAATTTCGTGGGGGGTCCGGCATCCCTTAGTGATGCGCTAAGTGAAGGATTGAGTCCAAGTTCTGACTGGTCCGCTAGGGTTGCTGCCTTTAACTATTTGCAGTGTTTGTTGGATCAAGGACCAAGAGGCGTTCAGGAAGTCATTCAAAATTTTGAGAAGGTAATGAAGTTATATTTCCAGCATTTGGATGATCCCCACCATAAAGTTGCTCAAGCAGCTCTCTCAACTCTTGCTGATATTATCCCCTCATGCCGAAAGCCCTTTGAGAGTTATATGGAACGGATACTACCACATGTTTTCTCACGGTTAATTGACCCCAAGGAATTGGTAAGAAAACCTTGCTCTACTACACTTGAGATTGTGAGTAAGACCTACAGTGTGGATTCTCTATTACCTGCTTTGCTTCGGTCTCTAGATGAGCAAAGATCGCCCAAGGCAAAGTTGGCTGTGATTGAGTTTGCTATTGGTTCCTTAAACAAACATGCCCTTAGCTCTGAAGGCTCTGGTAATGCTGGTATCTTAAAACTGTGGCTTGCTAAGTTGGCCCCGTTGGCCCATGATAAAAATACAAAGCTCAAAGAAGCAGCTATTACGTGCATCATATCTGTATACTCCCACTATGATCCAACAGCCGTGCTCAATTTTATTCTCAGTTTATCTGTTGAGGAACAGAATTCATTGAGACGAGCCCTTAAGCAGTACACTCCTCGTGTTGAAGTGGATCTGATGAACTATTTGCAAAGCAAGAAAGATCGGCAGCGTACCAAGAATACATATGACCCATATGATGTTGTGGGCACATCTTCTGAAGAAGGATATACTGCTGCACCAAAGAGAAGCAATTACCTTGGGAGGTATTCTGCTGGTTCTGTTGAAAGTGACACTGGTAGGAAGTGGAATTCTGTTCAGGACCCATCCCTGGTTACCAGCAGTCCTGGGGCTTCTGACAATTCATATCTTGACTCGTTGAGTTCCAAAATCAGAGATCCAAGATACACAGTTGAACCCATGGGACAAAAATTGGACAACCTAGCTGCTCAAAATGAAAATTTGGACAGCAGCAAAAACTTAGACACTTTATCCACTCCTCATTTGCGCATGAATGATCTGATAATTCCTGACCAAATGCCTCCTGGATTGGAACAGTCAGATAAAGTTTCATTGGAGGCAGGCCTGAACCAACATGAACCTAAGATCAGCACTATTCCTGATGCTGGTCCTAGCATTCCCCAAATTCTTCACTTGGTGAGATACGCATCTTATTAATTGTTTTTGCTTTTGTATACTATATCTTTAATTGCTGATTTTCCTATAAACCTTCTGCAGATTGGTAATGGCTGTGATGATAGTGCCTCTTCTGATAAACGTAGTGGACTTCAGCAGTTGGTTGAAATATCTGTGGCTAATGATGTCTCTATCTGGGGGAAGGTGTGTTGTAGTACCTCATTTTTTGGTCTTAGTTCCTTTCTCATGCCGTATGCCATTCTTGTAAATGATATGAATGATAATGAATTTTGTAACCAGTGGACAGACTTGTTTCATATGATTTGGCTTCCCTTGCCACAAGTTCTACATAATTCTATGTCTGCATTAATACTGTTATTTATGGTTATTGACAGCTTGAAAGTTGCAACCACATGCTCAGGAAGTGATAAATTAAATGGACCAGATTGTTAAAAGTTACATGTTGTACAAATAAGATTGATAGTCAACAATACATGTAGTGTCTTTCTGACATTGGCAACCAAGATGCGGATAATGTAGGCTCTTTAAGAGCTTGGCCTCCAAATCAATTTTAGAGTTTTATTTATGGTATTGTGATTGATTCTGTGCTTTTATGTTTGGATGTTATGCTTCTTTTGCTATGAAATGCTTAGAAATTTATTTTCTTCCTTTAATTGTTAATCAGATAGTTACAGGGTGAAAAAATTGGTTAACGGATTATCGATTGACGAGTAAATTGTTTTGTTTGTAGTACTTCAATCAAATTCTGACCATTGTACTTGAAGTGTTGGATTATTCTGACGACTCAATCCGGGAGCTTGCTTTGTCATTGATTGTCGAAATGCTGAAAAACCAGGTATGATGTTTTCTCTGTTAATGAGGCGTAAGATCTTGTTTCTCTTAACAATTATTGCAGTCGCAATTTGCTCACATATCCATTCTGTTGGCTATCATTGTTTCAGAAAGACATGATTGAAGACTCTGTTGAGATTGTTATCGAGAAGCTACTTCATGTTACCAAGGATGTTTTTCCTAAGGTATATTTTTGGAAAACTTCCGTCTCAATACGCATTATGCGTGGGTCCTTAGATTCTTTTCTCATTGTTTTCAGGATTGTAGTGAAGCTGAGCATTGTCTGAGTATTGTGCTGTCCCAATATGATCCCTTTAGGTGTTTAAGTGTATGTATTGCATTTCCTCTCTCTCTCTCTCTCTCTCTCTCTCTCCACACCCCTGTCCCCGCCGCCCACCCCAACATATATGTTGAAAGAATTTGGTGGCTTTTGAATCCTATTTGTTGAGTAAGTTTTTCATCTTGCAGGTTATTGTTCCGTTACTGGTAACCGAAGATGAGAAAACCCTTGTCACCTGTATTAATTGTTTGACCAAGGTATGCTGATTAATCTACTGTTTGCAAAATTAGTATTCTTGCAAATGTGTTTTCTGCATCTAAAACCACCACCCAAAGTGGCCGGTTACCACTTTTTAGTTTTTTCAGAGACGTTCTCTTGATCATTTCTTCCTTTACCCACCTTGAGTCTGGAAAATTCATGCTAAATAGGGTTGGACACTGCCCTCTTTGGTTTGATTTTCTATGCTGAGTCCAAATTAGAACTGGTTCATAATGCCTTTTGGAAAACAGACTCTAAGAGAACCAGTTCTGTTTTAGTTTGATGTTGTTTCTGGCTTACGGTTTTTCTTACCCACTGGACATGTGCTTAGATCCCAATCAAATGTGTTTTTGGGCAGAAACCACAGAACTGTGAATTTGTTTTGCTCCAATTCTCTGTAGGAACTTCTTGTGAACTTAAAGAAGGCCAACCTGAAATATTTATTTATCTACTCCATGAATTTCCCTTTCTCTATGGTGCCTAAATCTAGTGAAGCGGTGCTTGTCTTTCTGTTGGTGGTTTTGTTCAGCTGGTGGGGAGGCTCTCACAGGAGGAGCTGATGACTCAATTACCATCATTTTTACCTGCACTGTTTGAAGCTTTTGGGAACCAGAGCGCAGATGTTCGTAAGGTACTATCTATCTTTTGCCCTGACACTTTGAAAATTATCTGGTCTCTGCTTCCCAAGAGCGGTCGTATTATTTTCCATTTTTTTGTATGTATAAGATGTGTAGAAACGCATTGTAGGCCTCAATTCTGAGATGTTCTCATCTCCTCGTAGAGAGGAAGAAAGAAAAAAGACATAAGATGCAATTGCACCAATATCACCTATACTAATTTTAGATTAAGAAAAGGGTAGGGCAGTGCCGTTCATAATAGGAGACTATCAGCTAAGAAAGCGGAGGTATGTTCTTCTTAGCCCTAATCTGATCTTTTTTTTTTTTTTTTAATTTCACGATGGTGTAGACAGTGGTTTTCTGCCTGGTGGACATATACATCATGCTTGGAAAGTCTTTCCTTCCTTACTTGGAGGGACTCAACAGCACGCAATTACGGCTGGTAACGATCTATGCGAACCGGATCTCACAGGCCAGGACAGGCGCTGCTATAGATAGTAGCAGCGGCCAATGAACTGACTAAAGCATGCTTTCTGACTGGCGAACCATGAAACACTTCAGAGTGGCAGCTCGGTCTTCTGATCGGCTTATGCCCACTTTTTTTTTGTACATTGTGTGAATGCATCGTTCTGGCTTGGGGTTTGCTTACCGCATTTCTTGTCTAGCGCATGTATGATTGATTGGTTTCCTCAGTTAGCCATTGTTGTGTATGTCTTGGCAGGTGGTTTTTTCCCTTTTTGTTTTTTGGGGTTTCGAGAGGGCGTTTTGCTTTCTGGTGGGCGAGGAAATTTGTAGGCAACTACTCTTGTGGCAGTCAGTGCATATTATATCATATCCTTTTAAAAAAAGAAGAGTATTGTTCTTTTGTTCTGATGTCAATTTCATATACCGCTAGAGGTGCAATTAAAGGGAAACCTAAAACCCCAGAAATCAAGAAATCTATCATCCCAAAGCTCGAAATCTCGGATTCCCCGTAGGGACTCCAGAATTCCTCGGAGATTCCTCTGGCCCGAAACCCCTCCTGTCAGAAGTAATATCATTATTTACATGCTTATATATATATATATATATATATATTCAAACAAATTAATTTCTTTCATATGAATAAAATCAGTAAATTTCTTAACAGGAGCTACTATAATATAATCATTCATCTTCTCATGAATCTGACAAGGCCTCCTACGTAAAATGCGACCGAGGCCGCCCGCTACACCCAGCTGTTATCTGGACTCGAATGGGATGGGATGAACGATGAGTATAGGTTCGATCGCAGACGCTCAAACTACATCTGAAGCGTGGACAGCCAGTCCCGTTAAGAAGCCCAGCAAAGCACCTGCCATCACTTCGACCTTCGTATGCCCGAGTGTTTCTTTCAACGGAGTGATCACGACGCTGCCAGCACCCACAGCTTCTTCTCGCGTTTCCTTCTCCTCCTCCTCTAGGCCGTCCGGTCTCGGCAGCGTCGTCGGGGCCAGTGCCGGTCTCGAGTTATAAGAGCCTCCTCCCACTGCTTCCTCATGTACCATCTGCTCGCTCGTAACCACTGATTTTCCATTACCGTAACGGATGTTCCTCTCGATGGTACTACTCTTCATCAACACTCTGTTCATCACCTGCGCGTGCTTCCCCACTTCCATTCGTACGCCCTGCAAGTATGTACGATCATCTGCCTGCTTGAATTGCAGCACAAGACTATGGGCTTCACGAGCATCGAGAAAGAAGAGGCATATAGCTTTAAGGAAACAAACAAATTGTCATCCTGCCGCCATAAGAGTTGACAACAATCCCCACCAAATCGACTAAGATTATAAGGTATGAAACGATGCTCACCAATACTACTAGCTTTCTGATTTGCGGTGCAAGAGAGTCTGCAGTAAATTAGATCGGATGATTTTAGTCAGTATTAAGTTTTACCTGAGCGTCATACATGACAATAGCTGCGTAAACAACTGCTAAACCAAAAACTGAGTCCGAGAAACCCCTGCAAGTCGGAAGAACACAGCATGTGAATCCGAATCACGTAAAAGGCAAATGGAGATTGAAAGCACAACCCCTGTATGTACCCTTTGAGCTCGTAAATGGAAGTGGGGGCAATATAGTTCTAACATACGAAAGAGACTTGTCAAGGTAAGCAGAAGGAAGATGGCAAAAAGAGGGGAAATCCAACCTCTCAAGCGCAAGAGATGTTGCTGCTGCCACAACTGCCTGAACAATCAAAAGACAGCGAGTCCATGAATACTTCATAAACGAAACACGGGACCAGTTCATCCCAGAATTCGAACCAGTTAGAGGAGGAGCTCACAGAGGAATGGGTAGAAGGGAAGCCCCCAGGCTGAGCGGCTGCTGTCAAATCAAATCCCTTTCTATAGAGAAATTCCGATGTGAATGGCTTTGAGAGCTGACCGATAGCCGCCGAAGCCGCAGCTGCTATCAAAACCTTCCCCCATTGAACAGATCGAATATGGCAGAAGTTCCCAACTTCAGTGAGTCAAATCGTCAAACAGGTAGGAACACCGCAACAGCCACGAAGTTAACTCGAATGAAGAAAACAATGGAAGAAGCAATGGTTTCCGATCTTAAACCTTACTTTGTTATGTACAATCTGAGCTATATCCTCAACTCCAACTCTCAAGGAGCCAGTAATTGTTATTCTTCTTCTTCTTCTTCTTCTTCTACTGCTGCTGCTGCTACTATTACAATCAGAGGCTTTGCTCAGCCTTCTAAAACGAAGATCAGAAGGTCGCAGGAATATGTGTGAACCCAAAGAATAGCAACTCGTCCAACAATGGCAATGAACTCCCATTTCCTCCCTCCCGCTCTCTATCTCAAACTGTCTCAAATCAATCACAGAGTAATGTTCAGCTCCAATTCAGTACTGAACAGCAAAGAGAAACGGTCAGTGGAAACAGAAATTGCTGCAGAAAATCGTTCGAGCACGGTAATGGAGAACCAAATTCCTAGACTTGAACTGTTACACTGAATAGAAAATTAAAGAAAAACAGAAGACGGCAGCATAACAGCAGAAGTCGAGAAGCCAAGTAATGGAGTTGACGAAGAGCCTTACTGGGCCGTCGATGATGTGAACAGAAGCAACCGGTGGACGGGACAAGTCGAGAGAGGGGGTTCTTAAAATGCCCACTGGTTGAGGAGAGGAGGAGGAAGAAGGAGATGACGACTGGCTTTGGAAGAATAAGGGTGGAAATCTTCGAATCTGGACCGCTAATTTGAGGCCCCGGCACAAGCCGTCAAGACTCATTTCGGCTTGCGGGGTTTCCATTGTGGTTGGCAGGCAGCATCGTGATCTTGATAGTGCAATTCAATAATGATCATCCTATAGTTCTACGGCATCTTAGATGATCCTAATTTCTTACATCCAAATTTAGGAATCGAATGCTACTCGCGATCTCCAGCACACCATCGATTGAGAATACACCATGTATTCACCGAACAATAATGTCCACAACGAAATAGGATAAACCAGAACCAGTCAATCTATCGACCCAAATAGAGAAAGGTCCGCAACCTATATAAGCCCCCCCCAGCTTACACCCATATGTAGGACAGCAAACGAGGGCCCTTCTTAGTTCTTAGGCCGAGTCTATCCATCCTCGGAAGGAGAAGAAAAAGGTGGGGAGAAAACAGAGGAAGAGGAAGAGGAAGAGGAAGAGGAAGAGGAAGGAACGATACCCGCGGGTCTGTCTGACATTCAGAATAGCGTTCCACCCCAAGATGTCAGCGAACAGGAGCCGATTTCTTACCGTAATGGTGTGCGCGCCGCCGCTGCTACTGCTGCTGCTGCTGCTCGGACCGGCGGTGATGCAGACGTGCGAGGGCTCCCCGTCGTTTCCCTGGCCCTTGAAGAAGCGCCACGTGCAGTTGCAGAACGATATCTACGGCCAGAAGCTGCACGTGCACTGCAAGTCCTCGGACGACGACCTCGGGGTCCACGTCCTCCGCTACAAGCAGCAGTACGAGTGGCAGTTCAAGGTCAACTTCTTCAGCACCACCCTCTACCACTGCCACCTGTGGTGGGACCGCGGGCAAATGTCCGTCGAGCTCTACGACGCCGGAAGGCCGCTGTACGACTCCTGCGGCCCGGGCAACGTGTGCAAGTGGCTCGTGCACCAGTTCGGCGCTTCCCTCTACGATGCAGTACATAATAGCTGGATGTTCATGTCTCACTGGGACGAGCCCCGGTCCAGGTCTGACTGAGTGGTCGTCCCCGACCCCGCCGCCGTCGCCGTCTTTTTCTGATACTCGCTCGCATTCTGTGGTCATTGTGGCTCCATGTCTACCAGAGTTGACACGTAATGTAAATAAATAAACCCTCTAACCATATAGATGACAAAAATAATATGTATAAGAAATGTATTTTTGTAGAGATGCACATTGCGGTGATTTTATGTATACTGAATTTATGAATATAAAGTGATTTAATATTTTTAAAAAATTTATTATAATTGTATAAATCAAGAATATTACCATAAAAAAAATTAAATTTATAGTCTCTTTGTGGTCAAGTAGAAAACAATATAAATATAATTAAGTTAAATCCTATTCTTCCAAGACACAATATACCATAATGGTTTGATATTTGAGTTGGATGTGAATAGAGTAGAGTTTGGGATTTTAAATTCTAAAAATTCAAATTATCAAACGATAACGTCACTTGCTCTCGCCGTTTCTCTACCGGCTATCGACGTGGCCCTCGAGAGGAAAGTCGGGAAGGCCACAATCCTCTGTTATCTCATTCCCATCTAGAATGCTCGAAGTTATATGCATGGGATTTCAAGTTTTCCATGGACTCCCCTGTCTCAGTGATAGGCCTTCACTTGCCCGTTTGATTTCGTAGTCCGTGGTATGATCGTGTACAGAAGTATGGCTGGCTCATCATCATCAATAATTGAATTAAAATCAAACTCCCATTTACTGCGTGGAGAATGGTGGAGACACGCGTATCCATCCATCCCATCACCTTCCTTTGGGAATGCAAAGTCCAGACTCCAGAATTTATCCGAGGTGGAAACTCAGTGCTACCATGACAGAAACACAACGCAGCAATCAATCGGGGCCGGGGGAGCAGGTTAATGAGCAAGACACGCTGAATAATACCACGATTGGAGGAGCAACCACCAAATCGAATCCATTACTGATTCGGATAAATAGATGAGGTTACAAAGAGAAGGAAGCGGAACCAAACCAACACTCACCCGGCATCATAACACCGGCCGAGGGAGGTCGATCCATCGATCGAGCAATTGAAATGGCACTCTCAACATGTCTGCCTTCAAAGTATCTTAGAAAAAAAAAAAAAAAAAACCTTGTACACAATGTACACTTGCACTCCTCCGACACGGACAATTGCAGAAGAAAAACTGATCAATTCGATCTGGGGAAGAAAAAAGATTGAGCTTTTCTCGTTTCTTCCTCCCAATCCTCATCCATTTTTAGCTAAAACTTTCTCCTTCTTTAGTTCTTTTTTTTCAATTATATAGTTCGTTTCTTTTTCAACAGCTATTTTTGGGCCGTCGAGAGGAACTTTTTGCTGTTTCGATCAGCAGGAGCGGCCTCTGCGGCAGCTGAGAGCGCCGGCAGTGGAGGTGATGGACCCTACCAGGGAGGAGGACTTGGCCCCTAAGCTGGACGCACGGGCATAGCTGGCACCAGCCCCGGCTCCTGACGGCATGAAGAAGGCTCCATTGAGTAGAAGATCCCCTTCGGACCTCCAGTTCCAGTGCTTCCACTCACCTTCCGCTGTACCCACCCTCTTGGTCACCTGTGTGGTCGAGAAAAGCAATCGTTCTGGGGTCAGATACCTTGACAGGCAATCAACCGAAGCAGTCGGTCGTAGAATCATGTGTTTGGAGGCACATTTTGATCGAACTTACCTCTTTGGCGAAGGGGTTTGCAGGAGCAAGGTACCGATTGCCCTGGCTGTTGATGGTCGGGTCTGCACTCCCACCGATGGCATACATCTCCCAGTGCGTATAGTCGTTGTTCACAACATGGAAGTACCCGTGCCTGCACCTGTGATTACAGAGTGAATTCTACATTAGAATGCACGGTCTCGGGAAGAAGGTCTATCCTGAAGAGAGTTACAGGCATTGTTATTATGCTGTTGTCCATACATAAGAGATGAATAGTTAAGGACTGAGGTACCTTGGCATTCTCTGGATGAGGCCTTCCCCAAAGTGGTTGTAGGCAATCGTCACTTGCATGGCCTTGTCCCTCACGTAAGAATCACTATGCCCAAGAAGCATGACCTGATCAGGAATTTCAGTTTTTGTTAGTTCGGTTCGCAAGAATAATCCTCAATTTGACGGAAAGAGACGTACGGTATAGTTTTCAAAAGGAATATGTTAAGAGAGACCTCATTGTGGTGGGTGAAGTAGTTGTTGGAGATGGTGATGGCAGTCGAGCCCATGATAGCATCGACTAGCCCGTCAGCGCAGTTGCTCAGCGAGTTGTGGTCAATCCAAATGTGGCTTGAGCCAAAGATGGAGATCCCATCTCCATCCGCCATGGTCCTCCACCCATAGTGGGTGGGGGAGCTGCGCACCATGGCATTGCCAGTTGGCTTGCAGTCGTGAATGTGGACCCCGTGGATGATGACGTTGGTGATGAACTGAACAGTAATGCAAGCGCCATTGGCGATGTGGACGTTGGCACCTCGGCCGTCAATGGTCTTGAAGCTGTTCATGATCAGCTCCTGCTTCAGTTTGATGACCATGTCCCGCTTGAACACGATCCACAGGGGCCGATCCTGGATGACGGCGTGGCGAAGGGTCCCCGGCCTGGGGTTGACCGGATCATCATCACCCGGATCGCTAACCACATAATAACGGCCATCACGGCCACCCACAGCATTCCGGCCAAAGCCAATGGCACAATCAGCCAGGCGTTTCCGCCGTAGATACCACCTCTGGTCGCACCTCCAGCAGTCATCAATCGGATTCCCTGTGGCGCATGAGAAGTATCCCAGGTACCTCCTGTGCGTGCTGTTCCTTATGCTCCTGAGCAATTGCAATGTTATTCAATAATTTTTTTTTCCCCTATCAATCATATCTCTGCATCGCAGGTAGAATCAATCCCACAATATTCATCGACAGAAGCTGTGACTGAAGAGACCACACAAGTGCACGAATTCTCATGGGAAAAAAAATGGCTTCCTTTTGAAGATCATCAAAGCTATGCATCATCTGAGAATATGGAGATTGACCCGTCCATACATCTAACCATATCCAAATGCCTGCCAGCTATTATATTGAAATATATCATACCTAATTCGCTCGGTACTGAGTAAAGGTCTCAAGTCTCAACAACCATATTTCTACTGTATGGATGGATGGAGGGAGGGAGGTGAATAAACATTCCATCATTCACAATGGTCGTCGTGCAGTGCACATGATGCCTAGTCAGACCCGGATCAAGGGCACTTTTATTATTATTATTATTATAACTTCCTCTGACAGATTACTGTTCCTATCTTATTAATGATGACAACTACGTGAGAAAGTTTTGAAGCGAAGGGAGAAATAAAAAAACCACATGAGGATACTGAGAGAGGATGAAAATGGAAGCGGAAATCGTCGAAAGTCAAGGGGAGCGATCAAACATTCTTAAACAGTGTGTAAGTTAGTCCAGAGGATGATCAGGAATCAGACCGGTAGGACTGACTCGGCGGTGGTGGTGGGACGGAGGAATGGATGCCAAGCTGTACCGCGATTTTAGGTTGGTCCACATAAGTAAATGGGGACGG
The DNA here is from genome assembly GCA_900006705.1 of Sonneratia caseolaris. Lineage (NCBI taxonomy): Eukaryota > Viridiplantae > Streptophyta > Magnoliopsida > Myrtales > Lythraceae > Sonneratia > Sonneratia caseolaris. The sequence continues at coordinate 1,592,324 of CXYZ01005797.1, forward strand.
GTGCAATACGGACGGTACTACGGTTCATACGGAGACTTTTGGTGAAGTCTTTGCAAAGGAGAAAAATCCTCTTGACGACAGATAAATCGCGTTTGACGAATTGGTCCAGTGAGAGAGGGAGATGAAATTCTCTACAGTCCACCAGTAACGGGGATCGTCCTGTGAGAGAAACGAAGCACACAGGTGGGGTGTCGGTGGTGGATCATGCATTCAAAGACGCGGCATCATCCAATGCACCTCCTGCTCATGGGCTTGCCTCTTCTCTCCTCTTTTTTTTAAAGTATTATCTACTTATCCCCGCACCCTCATCCAGAGCGTGTCTGTGGCCATATCAGACTCATCATCCTAATCTTGTCATCACCAAATGTGACAACTAATCAAGGGCAAAGAAGCACGCGGGCAGATTTGTGGATGGGGATATGAAAGTTACCTAACTCACGTGCATGCATGTGTGTTATTATGATCCCAGTGGGAATTGCAATATTGGAAGGAGATGTAAAAGCAGAAAATTACCTTCCAGCTCAGAAGAAGAAAGTCATTCGATCTGATCTGCCCGATGGCCGATTGCGACATAACAGGCCGGTATTTTCCCAGTACTGAGGTGGATATGATTAGGCGTTTGGGGCGTAACTCTACATGTAATAACTACTCATAATGGACGTGACAAACAAGTGTCTTATTTCATGGGGAACCTGGAAAGTCTCCTAATGTCACCTTCATCAACTAAGAAATGAGGTCATTTATGGACCGGACCATCTGCCAGGAAATTGAGCAGGAGAGGAGAGAAAAAAAAGAAGAGGGTGTTACTTGACTTGACAGGATTAGTACTAAGGAATCCACGCTCAGTACTTATCAGTGAAATCCTTTTACCGCTTATCATTCTAAATCTATGGCAAATTTTTATTTATTTATTTATTTAAATGCATATTTGTGTAAGGAAGGACATGGTCACCTGGGGATCTAAAGCCATGTGCCTTGTGAGTGCTGATATGGATAGAGAGGAAAACCGACGCGAGGAGAGAATAAATTATAAGAGAAATCAATGCGTGATACGCGGATCTCAAGGCATGTGCGTAACCTGGCAACAGGAAAAAGGAGAAAATGGAGCTGAAGACTTGGAAAGTGGTGGGTGGGTGGGTGGGTTTTGATTCCTTGTATTCTTCGAGCGGTGTACACGGATTTATTATTATTCACCTAATAACTAAGATTAGGTATTATAAATTCTTATATAATATGAACGATTTTGTGCACTGACCAGGTGGACCTAGCAGAAATAGGGGCTCACCTAGCAGGGCCGAAAAATACACAGTAGACAGCTAGCTAGGAGGTCAGAAAGTATTCATTAGCCATTGGTGGCTGGCCACCTTGCCCGGCAGGGGGGGTCGGTGGAGCCACCCAACCCATCAATACCATCACCTCCTCCAAAGTCCAACCCTCTGTTCCCACCGACCTCAAACGAGGTTGTCTATCACTCTGTCAATAAAACTCCCTCCTACTGTTTATCTTCGTTTTATTTTTAATATTTTGATTGATTTAATTTTGAAAATTAACAATCCATATATTGATTCCATTACGCCAGTATTGAAAAATACCATACGATATATATATATATGACAAATTATACTTTTTTTGGCTGCATTCTTTTTTTTAGTCATATGAACCTAATCAAATTGCGGAGTTTTGTCGGAGAAATTAGAAAATTGATTCTCTGTCTAAGGACGGGGAGAGGGTTAACGAAAAAGACGAATGGTCAATGGATTCTCCATTTCCTGGCAGAAGCAGAATATTGAAAAAGAGACCAGTTGGACCGGTCATGTGACCCTTTTCACTTCTGACGATGCACATTCCAGATCCAAGGTGTCATAGTAAGAGCGATGGTGGTAGTGGGAGTGGGAGGGACTATTATTAAACAAATGAAATCACATGGTGAACGGGATCAGGACGGGATAAACTAGTTTAAAGATATTATAGATTTTGTATAATCATGATGATAACTGCTTGCTTTCCTGCGAAAACCGAGCAATTAAAAAATATGGCACGCTAGCTCGGGGAGGAAGAGACTTACGTTTCAACCATCGACGTAACTTCTTCCGGATCGTCGAACGTGTGCTCCTTGATCCATGCATCGTCCAAACTGAGAACAATTATGTACTTCCATGTCAGTAACAGTAGAATTCCTTTTCCTTGTGGCGGAGTGCTTCAACGGAATGAGATGCTAAATTGATTTGACACGTTTGCCCTCGTTAAACTGGGGGAGAGGGTAGATCTTCTTGCGGTAAAAATGTAAATCACATCATCTTTTAAAATATGCACGTTATGAACTAATATTTTTTAAAAAAAAAAAAGAGGAGGAGACTGTTCTCTTTTTTTTGGCTGATTTGTCAAATGCTCATTGGCCATTGCTGAGTTGGTGGTCGACCAGGAATTTATCTGGAAATTGTAGATGTCCGAGGGGCATTACTGAGATAAAAGGAAACTCAGATGGTGGTTTTAAGATGACAATCAACGGTGCGGTGGTTCAGAGGAGAGAACCAGTTCTCCTAGGGAGTCGAGAAGATTGTAACCGAAATAACGATCTAGAAATTGCAAGGATACCAAATGCATGCGGGTGATTTGGATGCGAGGAAGAGATACACAGCGGCTTGAGGCCAGAGATCAGTAATATTGCAGTGATAATTTCTTTGATTGTGGAGGTGGAATCATCAAGCGATGATCGGCATTTTGCTGATTTGGATCTACGTTCTGATAAATGCTGAATTAAGTAGGCTTTCAGTTATCGAAGCTCACCTCTGGTCCGCCATTGATGAGTTCTTCGAGCTCTGCAACTCCCCTGTTTTCGCTTCGGTCCTTAAACTACAGAGCACGTACCGAAGCAGAGAAATATGTCAGAAATCAGAGGCCACGACCATTCATTTCGCAGAAATCTTAGTTGTGTGAGCAAAGTTTAGCGTATGGAGAGGATATATCATAATGCGAGTTGATTCTCCCAAACCGTTCATATGGAGAAGAGATTTGGCCGAAGAATCCGCATGAACAGAGATATCAATGTGTGCGTGCGTGTATGTATGAAGAGATATCTATAGAGAGAGAGAGATGAGAGGAGAAGTTAAAGAGGTCTGCGCTTACTTCGACCGAACGAGCTCCTCCTTGTTGCTCGCAGCATCTGCGACAGCGAGAAGCACCAGAAACAACACCAACGAGTATGCTGAGGCAGAGAGCCATCTACGAGAGACCGCCATTGTTGTCTTCTCTCTCTCGCTCTCTCCCCCTCTTTCAACGCGGAGTTCGTCTTAAGCGTTCCCTGATTGAGAAATGGGAATGGAGTGGGGAAGGAGGAGGAGTAAATGGAGTCAAAGGAAAGCTCTGATGGAGCAGTTCTTTTATAGCCAACTCACGTTCCCTCTCTGACTACCCCGCGAAATCGTTCTCCGCCATCTACAGTTAAACAATAAATAACCAGAGGCAGTTATCATGAAAAATTTTACATTTCTTATCACTTTCTCACTAAATAACCACAATTCATAAATAATTTAATATAATAATATTATTTTTATTTTAATAATTTAATTTTATTATAAGTTTTTTTTCATATTACTTTTTAAACTTAAAATTATATATATAATAAAAAAAGAGTAAATATGATGACACACGACGCTATATAAGCTCTCAGCCCCCGTCAGCTGATGCCTCAAAGGCCCTTGTCGCTGTCCGAGCTCGACATTTTTCTTATATAATCGGGTCAAATAAATTGATCACTGTGATACGAGCTCTTTCTTCTATACTTGAATTCGGCCAAATCGATCGGACAATTACAGGAAGCCAGGATTCAGACCGAGTGCGTCCGGCAGAAGTCGGTGTGCTTGGTTAGTGAGGGTGGGCAGTGGAGGAGGATGACGACAGGTGGCTCTAACGCGAGCGCACCAATCCACTCTGCGACCCAACCGCGGGTAAACTAAACCCCTCCACTAATCACTAAACTTAACCACTCTTGACCAGTTTTAACCACTACCGCTAACCGCCACTAACTGCCTAACTCTCTGTCTCCTATTCGCATCACTTTCTCTCTCTCTCTCTCTCTCTCTCTCTCTACATTCGAGACAAGAGAACTTTGAACGCTGCCACGTGGCTGAGTCGGTCGCTCTTGCACGCGAGCCTTTCCCGGAGAAATTCTTTCATAAGCTTTGAGTGCAACACGTTCTTCGAAGCTTGTTGGGTAATTGTATATTTACCTTCAACTGCAAGGCGGAAGTATGTTAATAGGAGACTCCGTGATTTTTATTTTTTTAAAAAATATTATTTTATTAATTACGGACTAATAATTCAGGGCCCCCTCCTCTTGTTCTACTCATGTGGTTTTCCGATCTCGAGATTGTGTATGATGGGTTAAGACTTGATCGAGTTTAATGCATCGAAGGGCCCGTCCAATTCCCCGTTCTCTCTCGGGGCCACCTGCATAATATAAGACTTTGAAGTCGTTCGATGATTCCGCACTGATCGATTTTAGTTTGATGATAAGCACGTGCATTGATTGATTGTTTGCTACTGAGCTTATACATATATATATATATGTGTGTGTGTGTGTACGTGCATTATTATATCAGCTCCATAATGCATACTTATCCTCTGAATTCTTAATTGTCTACGTTGTTGGGTCTAACTCTAATCATGGTAGAAGTCAGAAAGGGTTCTGCTTCCTCAGCAAACACCAACTCGTGAACAATGCTTAAGACTGACGAGGAATTTTAGATACTGAACTCATCTATTAAAAGAAGCATATATAAAAAACATGATATATATGATGATAAATTGGTACCGACCGACCATTATAAGAGGAATTTGAGAAAATAGCATAATGTGAAATGAGACAACAAGTTCAATGATTCAAGAATAGATCTTGCCCTCTGTACGTAGAATATGCACTCGTCAACCGATCAAGTTTAAGGATATCATGACGTGACATGATATTCTCGTGAGGAAATTTCTCTATGATTGTATATATTCGGCAGTGAATATGAAGCTACCAAGGTTGTAGCCCTGAAGAGGAGCAATTGGTTGCCCCAGCAGCAGCCATCGTTATATAGACTCAATCTCCCGTGTCTCTGAACAAGGAAAAAAAGAATTAAGTATGAGAAGGAAAATAATTGGATTAGCCGTCGCGGCATCGCCCTCCATCATGAACCAGTAGGACCAATGTCCAATTATTATCGATAGAATTTTTCATAAAAATTGTTTTGTGCATCGACCGGTGACAACACCAACACTGATCTAACGGTGTTACGCATATCATCTCGACACGGATTGTTGATACAGAGTTCACGATCTAATATTATGGTGTGAATTCCATGGACTATGGGCTTTGCTATGGTATGAATTTATCTCTTAACAAAATTTGTCACATTCAAATTTGAATTAGTTAAAATATGATATCTTGTTTGATGCAAAATATTATTCACAAAAATTAAAACTTTTGGAGCATAAAACAATGGAGTTGGGAGGAGATCAAGGAAATTGTGCGGGCTGCGGGCTGACTCCGACCACGTAATGATACGATAAGCCCGGGGCTACTCCGCCAATCAAGGGGAGAAATTTGTCATTTAATATTGTTGGCGTGTTTGATTCGTACTCACCTTCGTCGACGACTAGAAAACGGAAAAGAGGAATAATGTTCCCCGTTTCCCATGTTGATCCCCTGCTTAATTTGCGGCATCCCCTTTTTGCCCTCCCTGTATCTCCGGTCTGACCGTTCAGCCCCAACATAAGTGTAGCTACCTAAGCAAATGTTCTTTTATTTCACCACAAAGTGCTAAAATAACAAACCTTACATTATGCAAGTGTGAATAAAATTGAGAAATACCAAATACTACGTAAATTTAAGTAAAATTTAAATTAATTACAATAAATAAATTAATAAATATCACATCAAATATTATATTTTAAAGATATTATTTGTTATTTAATATGCTAAGTTAAATATTCCCAACCGCTATCTGTATTTCTATTATTTTTTAAAGCCTAATATATATATATACCTCTATTGAGTGCCTAGGATAATATTTATTTTCCTAGTAAAATTAGGGTTTAAAAAAAAGATATGCTCATTTTACAATATGATTTTATACCACAAATAAAGTTGAGATTATCAAAAAATTTCTCCATAATCAACGATATTATCCGAATTGCACCAAGAATGATTTTCCCCAGAATTCAAACTCGATTTCTTTGATGTTTGAGATATGGTTCGCTTCCATTGTCGGACTTTAACCAAGCCCCTGAGGTCGGTCAAGCAAGCTTGGTGGAAGTAAAAAAACGCCGTCGTATTTGCCTTTACACCCAGTTATGGGGAAAATACAAAGTTAATAAATCCGGAAATTCTTAGAAAAGTTCGAAAGTAGTTTAAGGTATTTTGTAGGGGTAGAATTATAATTTTCGTCGACTTTGTACATCTAACTTGTGGGAACGCGCAATCAGTCCTGGCAAAGTTTTCCCGCTGATTAAGGTGCACTTAACCGACCAAATAACCTGCCATTTTATAATCCTTCGTATTTTTCATATAATATACCGTATGATATTCAGAAATTCAACATCACCGATGAATAAAATGGGTTGATGATTACCGTCGGTGCTCATTGACGAGGTATAGATGTGGCGAGGAATTACAACCGTATAACACGAGAACACGTGTGCCCAATCGGTAGAATAGTATCAATCGGGACGGATCACACAAGATTAAAGTGTCGAAGGTGGGATTGTGCATGTCCTTTGTCTCGGCGGGGGCCAAACACCCGCTTCGTGCCCCCAGTAAACACTAGAAAAGAAAAAAATAAAAGGATCGAGAGAATGACTCTCGCAAAATGCGCACCGTAGCCGCCGCACTCAACCATTTGACAAAAATGGATCGAGACTTTACGGTACACAGGTCGGTCCAATTACCCCCCAACCACAAAGATGGAAGTCCACATCATCGTTCACCAAATTTAGTTATTTGACCAGACTCTTTTGGGATTTATCCTTAAACCTTCACTTACCAAATTTAATTACTTGAATTCTTTTCGGTATACATCGCATTCGGAAAACCAGTTTAAGTCTCATCCGAGCCGAGCCATTCACGGGCTAAACATCTGAACTGGGTTTTAGAAGTCTGACACACTATGACTAATTCATGTTACATCAAGTCAACATGTATAATTTTAATTAATCTATTATTAAAATAGAAGCGGTATAATTATATTAAATTTTATTTGTCTTCTTTCCCATAATTTCAAATAAGTAGTGTAATTTCACCGGGGGGGAAATTGACTGATGATTGATCGTGATTTCATCAAATTCCGAGATTTTTTTTAATCCGTCGATGGAACTCTAGAACTGAAGGAGAGCTGACCCATCGATCTTGATTTGATCAAAATTTTCAAAGGGCAACCACCCCAAACTGACCGAGTGACACTTTTTTTAAAGCTAAGGATTTTAATTTCCACGCGCAGTCTGACCTCTTTGGTTTTCATCCCCATCCCGTACGCCATCGAAGTTTCTTCAATGTCAATCATCAATCATTAAGTGCAGCAACAGATGTTTTATCCATTCTCGATGGTAGCCCAGCGTTTCGTGGGCGCGCGAATGACCCGAGGTGTCCGTTTCGGTCGTCGGGACCTCTGATGCGAGTCAATTGGCGTCGACAATCGCGCAAATCGTCCCTTCGTCCTAGAAATTAGATGTGGGGTTCTTTTAGTTAACGAGATCGAGAAGGGACGTCGAGAAAAGTGCGCGATGGAGACTGAGAAAAGCCAACAATCGGCAGGTTCTGTCTGGGTCAGTTCCATGAAAGCAAGGCACCCGTCTCTATGTCACATGGTACATCTATGTAAGATCTTTCCTATCATCTTATCATCTTATGTGGTATTAGCTCATTCGTCATGGGCCTCCAAGCACCTGCCAAGCTGCCACTGACAGATGTCGATGAGGTGAGAGCATTTCTCTTCCCACGGTCGGACTGGGCTTGATCATGTGTGAGTCTGCACGGTAGCGACCCCCACCACTACTTAAAACGTCTGAACCGACATGTTCACAAACCCTAATAAGTGTTTGATTTTACGTCCCGCGTTCAGTTCTCGTCCGTGTATCAGTTCTGCTTCCAAGCGCACGGACTTGATCGACAGCCGAAATTGGTAGTTTCAAGATGATGATGTGTAGGTTTTGAGGGTCCTATCGACCACGAGCAAATGTCATTAACCGAGTAAGCAAGTTCTTCATCGAGGGATGCAAAATCATCTGTCGACGGAACTCCTCGCCTCCTCCCCTCCCGTTCTATTTCATGATGCATTTATTAAACACGGTAAGATGATAAATTACATGTGCGTCTTGCAATTGTGAATCGGTGTAGGAAATGAGTTTAGAGGTGAGATTGATCGGAGGAGTCGAGGAAAGCCGCCACCAAGAGGAGCACTTCAGGACTGTTCGACGGACGTAGGACTAGAAAAGCCCAATCGTTCAATTTAGTCTGTGAATCGTCACTATTTTTTTTTTTTTTGGGTTAAATTACAACCCCTTTTGTTTCTTCAATAAATTAATTCGAGGGGCATAACCGTAATACGAGGATCCTCTGTGGGGGGGTGGAATTTGGGGGCAGGCCTAGCCCCCCTTTTTTGGGCTGGTCCGGGCTCGAGCTTCAAGGAGCAAGCCTGTTTCTCGTACAGAGCCCAGGCCCAAACCCAAAGTGGCCATTCTGTGCAAGAAAATCATCTCCGTTGCTTGCTTGGTCTTCCCTCAATGCAACGACAGCAACCCACCGGCCAACTACCACTGCATCCGCTAACTACCCTCTTCAAAAATCTGTGTACTGTCTCTCTCTCTAATCCACAGCTCTCTCTTCTTTCCGAGCTAACAATCAATACCAAACAGAACCCTTTGAGTGGTAGCAGAAGGACGGAGCAACAGCGGCCACAACAATGCCGGAAGCCTCCGGGCCGGCAGCTGCAGGAGGAGGAGGTGGAGGGAGTGGTTCCGCCTTCGATGCCCTCTCGACGGACCTGACGGAGCTCATCCTCGCCAGGCTCCCCGTCCCTTCCCTCCTCCGGGCCTCCGCCGTCTGCAAGCCCTGGCACTCCCTCATCTCGTCCCTGACCTTCCACTCCGCCGGCTCCGACGCCCCTCCCTGGTTCTTCCTCTTCGGTCTCCACAACACCTCCTCCCGCAACCACCAGTCCTTCGCGTTCGACCCCGCCTCCTACTCCTGGTTCTCCCTTCCCACCACGACCATCGGCGGCGGATCCTTCCAGGACCCCTCCTCCTCCTCCTCCTCCTCCTCCCTGATTGCTTCGTCGGGGTATCTCTTCACCACCACCCCCTGCTTCAGCTTCACGCGCCTCTTCTCACCCATCTGGCGCGTCACCTCTCCACTCCACTTCCCCCGCATTAACCCCCTCCTCGCCGTCTACGCCTCCTCCTCCACCGTGCCTTGTTTCGTTGTCGTCGGCGGGGTACGTTTCATCGGGAACCTGGTGGACATCGAGGACCGGCTCGCCGTCGAGATCTATGACCCCCGTTCCGATTCCTGGGACCTGTGCCCCCCTCTCCCTGCCAACTTTAGTTCCGGTAACGAAACTTTAGTTCCTTCACTTGTTCATTCGAGTTGTTAACTGACACCGGCTCGGCATTCTCCACTAGGCAATTCATCGCAATCCCTGTCCTCTGCGCTTTTCAAGGGCAGGCTTTACGTGTTCGGGATCTACTCATCATTCGTCTCGGCCTTCGATCTGCGCAGCCGGGTGTGGAGCAATGTCCAGACGCTGAGGCCTGCGGGAGCGGTCTTCTCCTTCCTCATCGCCTGCGGTGCGCGCCTCATCCTCGCAGGGATGTGCCTGAGCCCGACGGGCCCTTCCTTCAACCTGTGGGAGGTGGACGAGGAGACGATGGGGTTCAGCGAGATTGCAATCATGCCACAGGACCTGCTCTACGGGCTCGTCGATAGCGAGGAGGCTGACGATAAATTCGCAAGCTTGAAGTGCGTCGGCTCGGGCAACCTGATTTACGTGTTCAACGAAGAGTACCACAAGAAGTACCCAGCTTGTGTGTGCGAGCTCGGAGGCGACGCCAGGCAGTGCTGCGCCTGGAGGAGGCTTCCCGGCCTGCCGTCCCCGGTGAACAAGTTCCACAAGGTGATCAGCTTCTGCTCCACCGTCTCGGCCCGAGATGTATTTCACGGTGGGGATTAGCAACCTTCTCGATACCGAATCACTACCACTCAAGGTAGGTATTGTTCCATTGCTCTCTTGAGGTATACGTTTCATACTTGCTCAATTAGCTTATCCCAAGACATCACAGCTGAAGTGGCTTACATACATGTATGGAGAAGATGATTTCTTCCCGTTAAGTTTCCCATCTTATGTGCGAGTTCGTGACCGCTAACAGTCAGTTTTAGTGTCTTATGGTGTAAGCCTGGAAATGTTCATGGGATGTTATCTGATTTTCATGTAGCAGAAAGTTTATTTTTCCCCTCAATATGTTGGCAGAATCTCGAACCTCTTGGTTTCCTCTTCTTGCAGCCTTTGCGCTCCATCCGCCATCAGCGTACACTAGGAAATAGGTATCAATGAACCTACCAACCCAACGTGTATTGCAAAATAGGTTGACAATGGTCTCTATAGACCGAGTTCAAGTTTATGGTCAATCGATTGATACGCCGCCACCCGAACAAGACAGAGAGTGCATCTTGGCCCAATCCTTGTGAGCACACCCTGTCAGGTAGTACCAGCGAGCTGATTCTTGTACCGGTTAGGTGAACACAGTTGTTGATCAACAAGTTAGGTAAACGCAGGACCAGCGCACATTGATAAATCCATTGATCTAAGGCTGCAGCAAACCGAAGTCCATAAGTCAAGGCAGGAGGTGCCGTCTCATACCCGGTGAGGACTCCTGAGAGGGCTCGAGCTGCTCACGGGCAGGTCGGTTGACCCTGCCGCGGTCCAGGGGACTTCCAGAGGAGGATCTCTCCAATCAGAAATGATAGACAATAAAAAAACCTCCACCGACACTTCCTCTTGATATTCAGTTAAAATATTTCTGTACCAAATCGGTCACGTCATAACTTAAGAGCGAACACATGTGGCTTTTTTTTCATCACAGTGCTAGAATAAACTCCCAATACAGATGAACATATTGGAAGTAATACCACTTGCGGCTGTACCGCCTCAAAGTTACGGCAAAGAGAGATTTTATGTCCATAAAGATTTCCTCGAGAGCATTAAATTATGGAAGGTTTCCCAGAGAGCATTAAATAGAATCCTTGCTAACATTCAATGTCGAACCCAGGCGAATGCAGGTTCCGACTTAGGCACATTAGTCCAATTCTGAGGCAACATGGAATGGCAAAAGCTCAACACATGTTCAGGAAACTCATTGTGTCTCTGAAATAAAGGAAACACAACCTATACAAGTGGTTTCTTACAAAATATACCTAGTATAAGAAGCATGCCCATGTGAGAAAATGAAGCATCATTTGCAAGCAAACAGCATCTATCGAGCGCTGGATATCGGAGAAATGTGGCAAGCTCTCCTACCTAGCACTTGAAGCCATGGCAAACTGATAAAACAATGATGAGAATCAGAGCGATTAGGATAGCCAAAACGATAAGCTTTATCTTCATGTTCTGAAACCACATCTTCCTCCTGATCTGGGTTCCCTGCTGCCTAAAATCTTGAGCCTGTCAGAGCATTATCATTGACATCAGTATGACCATAAGATTATGAAGAGAGAAGCAAAAATAATTGACATTAGCTGATCCATAAGAAGTGGCCGTTCAAAAAGCAATGGCCACGTCATCTTATGAGTCAAATATCATGGAAATTTGCTACTGTCTTTCACAGGACAAACAGTGAATTCGGGAATATCACAAGTAGAACATGCAAAACTAGGGAGTAATGTAAAGGTACATGAATAAGAAGATAATAGGACCTTCGCAAGCAGAAGTTTAGCTTATCAATATAAAAATATCATGACCAAAAACTGCCTCTCTTGAGGCCCATGCAGGATCATATTCACTGAACATAGTACTACCACCAACCTGAGAGCGAAGATTCTCTGTTTTATCCACCAAAACCTCAATCTTCTCGCCACGGTCAAGAACCTGTATGGATAGAGCACAACATGGTTAAGAGGCGACTTAACAGGGTTTCTCATGATGTACATATCCATAATGTGTCACAAATGATTCAGGGCCACAAAATACTTTAAAAACAATCATAGAAGGAACTAAGCGCAGAAAATAATAGTGTCCAACAGGAATATTTTGAAATTTGACCTACCTTCTCAATATTTTCCATCATGACTCCTTTCACTTCAGATACCTGAGCTTTTACTTTGGCAATCTTGCTGATCTCCTCAGGATGATCAACGCAATATTGCATCTGATCCTTCAACTTGGGCCTAACAAAAATCCACGAATCTTACTGTTAGCATCGGCTTGCATATGAGGAGAATTATTTGTATTTCAGAGTTTATTCAAAGAAAGAGATTACCCAAATTCTCTATTCAAGCTGTTAGCAGCTGCTGTCCCAGCTTTCCCTCCACTGTATCTCTTAGTAAAATCCTCTTTCACACGCTCAAGGAAGGCCATTGGAAGCTGCCGACCAGCAGACTCAACTGCGACCACACAATATGCTACAAGGAGATCATGGTTCATTAGTCTGACATATAGGCAATTGAGAACAAAGATATGCAGATCATCAAAAACAAGCAGAAGATATTAATAGAAAAATAAAGCATTAGTAAATTTCACAACACATGAATGTAAATGGTAAAAGTATAATTTTAAAAAAATTTCCAAATTTCAGTCCTTAGCCTTAAAAAGAAATCCCAGAGTTACAGCAACATGGCACTCTCACCAAGACGAATCCAACAAAGGAAGGACAGATAGACAAGGATTCAAGCAGCTCACCGAAAGAACGATTCATGATAAGAAATGAAACTCATGGGCAACCAACATTCATAAACAAATCAAGCTATAGCTACAATATAGATAAGTATGTTGCTGTGATCCTAATCGGATGATCTGTCTATGAAAGTTATTTGGTGCTAGCATAAGTGTCTTAAATGAATTCTATGCCTTTTCAGGCTAGTTAATTCCAAAATGAAACCACCACTTCTTTCTTGTACTTTCTGTATCAAGTTGAGGCTTCCCTCCTCTGTCAGGGAGTATCGTTGCCGTGTAGGGAGACATATTAATTAAAAATAAGATTCATAATTGTTGTTGTTGAAATTCTAGTCACGGGTGGATACAAAAATTGGGTGTCTCCTACCTGTTGCTCCAAAAGGGAGCTTCAAGGAACTGTTCAACTAACAATTAGATGTCTCGTACTCTTATCTGTAGTCAAATTGACGCTTTAGAAACTTCTTGGAACACAAGTAAGCTCCCCAAGTCTCCTTCTACTTCATCATTATCATTTCAACTAAGCAAATAACACCAAGTATACATCATCTGAAGCAATCAGAAATACACATATTGAGTAAACTCGGAGAATTCATACTTCAGCTCCCCTTACGATCCAGTAGATTCCAATCCCACTGATGAAAGACAACACCAAAACTTACGCTATGATGCCTAGACGACATGCACATACAGGCGCGATCCAGCAATTCTAAGGCAGACACGCAGTAAGGAAAGAGATCAAGCGGGGCCGACACTCAGATCCAAGCCAGAGAAGCAAGTGAAACACAACACAGCAGGGATACCAGCAGAACTAAATCAGGAGTGTACGCAGAGAGAAGGGAAGGGAAGGGAAGGGAGATGCTCACTGAAGCCGCTATCGACGAGGTAATTAAAGGTGTGGCCATCGCAGTTGTAGGTGAACCTGTTGTTTGTGGCGGGGAGCTTCTGGAGGCACTGAGCGGCGATGGTGGTGAAGTTGCCGGAGAACTCCGTGTACTCGGCCAAAACCACAGTGCCCCGGGCCACAAAGCTGTAGATCAGATTCTGCTGCCCCATGCGTGAGGAACACACCTCCCGAGCTCCCGACCCTGACAGAAGCCCTAACCGCAGAGAGGAAATGGAGAGAGAGAGAGAGAGAGAGAGAGGAAGGAGAGGGGTCAGAGCTCGCTCGAGGGGAAATGGCGTGTCTTCTATTACTTTTCGTTTACCAGTTGCGCACCGATGCCGATGCCTTTAAATGTCAGCCCCCCGTTTTCGACGAAATAACGAGAACGCCCGGCGTTGATTTTTCTTTTTTTCTGGAACTCTTGAATTCGCTCTGAGGGGCTCCCCTAACTTTGACCGCCACATTAATTTTCCAAGCGGCCGCGTTTACATTGTCTTCCCTCATTAGAATTCTATTATAATATAAGGTATTATTCAACACATGATAGATAAATAAGATGAAGGGGGAATAAGGATATGATAATAAAACATAGTTACGATTTTTTTTCCCACAAATATAATTATGTATTACAATCCATTAATTGTAACATTTAAAATTATTTATATATTGAATAATAAGATTAAAGAAAGGGGCGACCTGTGCATTTACCTGAATTTATGAATTTATTGGAAGTGTTTATAGGTTTGGATAAAGTAAATTTTTCATTATAAAAAATAGAGTAAGGGAATAAAAAATGTTTCAATTAAAAAAAAAATTGTCATACATACTACGGATGACTTTGACCCACAAGAACCCTTGTTGGACTTGGTTCAGGGGAGAATTTCTAGATGGCAATTCAATCCAAGTTTACATTACCATCGATGGCAAAGTCAAGGGACAGCCCTTAAAATGCAGGCAGCAAATAGACTACCTCAAAAATACAGGGGCAAGTTCGAAATATCACAACAGTAGGGGGAGTCATGTGTAAATTAAAATTAGTTCAGATTTTTTTAAATGTAATTTTGTTTTTACCGTGAAAAGTTTCCATTATAATTTTAAAAATCGAATTCGGCCAGTTCAATCAAAAATCGACTACTCACCCTATCTTGTTCCTTAAAAAAAATCTAATTACATATTGAAAGAGAAAAATTTTAATTAAATCGACCAATTTCCAATCCGATCGATAAATCTACTCGAACTTGTAAAAAAATCAACTCATTTAAAATAAAAATAAAAATAAAAATTA